>JAAIXJ010001863.1:589443-741343 GCA_013403705.1 Heliconius hermathena
ATCAGCTCATTCTGCAGGAATCCAGGGCAGTACGCGAGGCAATTAAGAAATCGTTGGCGGTAGTTTGATATAATAATTATGTCAACTGACAGACGAATGCCACCTCAGTCTACCCGTGACCACGGACTACTGCAAAGTGTTCGAAACGTCGGGTTTCCAAAAATGTATAAAAATACAAAATATACGCGATTAATCCGGTTAAAATAGTTTCATTTAAAATGTGTAATAATCGTGAAAATCAAAGAACTTATTAAATGCTTAATGTCTTAATTGTAGGTTCAAAGGTTTCTTCTGCCTACCTGCCATATCTCTACAATAAGTGCTTTAAAAGTGGTGTAGAATGTGCTTGGAGCTCTAACGCCCAATATTAATAACCTATCTCCAACGTCAATCTCAGATTGTTTCATACATCTATAGAATCTAGAGATTGGATAGATGTATGAAACAATCTAAGATTGACGTTGGAGATAGGTTATTAATATTGGGCGTAAATCATCTTAGCCTAAACTCCAGTGGTTACTGGCTATATCATCAGCTCAGCTCGATGCCACTATATTATTGTATAGTCACCTAAGCTACTATTAAAACCAAAACTAAGTTACCTAGCTAGCTAAAAATCTAAGCCACGTATAATTGCCAACTTTCATAATGATATAATTATAAGTGCGGTCAAACTTATTTTTTTTAGAATTTATTACTAAATTAAAAATAAATTAAAAATTTAAAATTTATTATGTATTATAGTTACAAAACTATGTACAAGTTGACTCAATAAAAGCGGAGTAATAAAAACAAAATATCTCTTATATTATTTAGTTGTAATCAGGAAAAAGCTAGTAATTTATTAATACCCTATATAAAAACTACTTAGGCTTAAGAAATGCAAAATAAAAAACTCACTCCACATTATCTCTACATTAGTTCAGTTCTTTGATTATGGTGTTTTCAGTATGCCTGTTAAGCACAAAATAACTTCGCCAAGAAGGAAAATGATCGGCATGCATTCTCCTATTGTGTAACATAGTCTCTTTTTATCGTACAATCTCCTTCGTGTTCTCCATATAACGTGACATTGGCGAAGTGATTAGTGCTCAACTGGCACGCTCGAAGCGCCATAAATGAAGAACTGAACTGAACTAAGAATTATCGGTAAAGGAGATATAACTATCTCAAGTCATTAGGTTATAATATTAGATACATTAAAACAAAGGTCATTTAATAGATTTAATACCAAAGATGTGAAACAACGTATCAGCTATAGAGGGCAAAGTATGAGATTATATACAAAAAGTTTACAGCGCTTTCCCTCGACACCAGAGCGAAGAAATGAAGATATAAATTTACATCTATATTTCATTTCCTCGAGTAGGGATCGAACCTACAACCAATCGCGTTTATAGTCTATCTATTATATCTATCTGCTATATGCATAAAAAATATTTTTTTTATAAATATATACATAACGAGACATTCGGATTACCTACGAAATCCATCAAACCCGACAACTGTCAAAGCCACCTGCTACCGGATGTGGGGAACGCTTAATTATAAGATCTAAACACATTGTTATAAGATTGTAATTAGTCGATACTTTGAGTGTCTTAGAATAGTACAATGGAAATAGAATAATGTAGGTGTATTTGAGATGCATGTCTAACGTGTGTCTAAAAATTTAAAAATAAAATTAGTTATATGTTTTTTTAGTTACTTGTCTAAAAAGGCCAGTAAAAGAAATCTATAAATACATTTTTTCCATCGCCAGTTTCCGGCGGTCAAAACTCAATAATGTAATTAGCCCTATGAACTTTGTCTAACTTGATTAGAAAAAGTAATTAAGTATAGTCTCACGTCGTATTTCACATATAGCAGGGTAGGCAGAGGCCTAATGTTAAAAGCTCAAAGCAGAACTTTCCGCCCAATTTTTGAAATATTGCGTATTGAGTAGCAGAATTCAACTCAAAAAAAAATTTCCCCCAAGGTGGAAATCTAACCCGAAACCATCGTTGTCGTAGACACATTGATATGAAAAATTAATTACCTACATATGTGCTACGTATTCTTTAAGAATAACATAAATATTATTTTCCATTACGGTTATAAATAAAATAACAATATTTCACCATTTTATTTTAACACTTATTATCTAAACGTTTTAAATGTAAATGAATAAGCGTACCTAATTGAAATTTATTCATAACCTTTCTCTCTTGTAAAATGATATAGCATAGATGAAATTGCAAAAAAATAATTAAAACCTAATATAATAAAATAATCTTTCAAAAACGTTTGTATTTTAAAAAACCTGAAGTATAAAATATTTTCATACATTTTTACGTAACGCCATCTCTGAACATTGAAAGAAACTGCGAAAATCCTGAAAGTATAAAATTACGCCTGCGTGGAAAGATTTAATAATAGCAAGTTTCAACGTTTCAGACTTCAGTTCAACAGATAGCGCCCTACCTGAAAATATACTGCTAATATTAAATAAACGTTAAGTTGTACAACTTACCACAAAACCAAAATTGGGCGGAAAATGGAGAATGGAGTAAAACACTCCACACAAGGATTACTCTTTTTTCTTTTTTAAACAGGAAAAAGGCTTAGAGCCGTTTTATTGTTTTACGGTTTTATAGTGGTGTATACTTTTTTCCATTTTTATATCAATATAAAAATTAAACAAAAACTAGTAAGAAGGCTCTTTCTTAAATAAAAGTGAAATATTAAAATGCAATAATAGAATTGATTTGATTTTTTTTCAATAATAGAACTAAAGCGCACAGAGGGGGTCATAGAATTTTTTTGTTTGCAGATGAGAAAATTTTTATGCTGAAAGCTCTAAAGACGCTTTCCAAATATAATAAATAGTCAAGAAGACTACAACGTGGGCATTATCCAACTTCAGTGATGGTTCTGTGGTGTTAGCTATGAAGGAGTAACTTAGCCATGTTTTTGTGAAAAAGGTATTAAAAAAATTGCTACAAGTGTATCAAATTCCACCGACACACCGTTCAATAACAAAGGATAGTCCAGCAAGACTCGGCGCTGGATCATGAAGCTCAATCGACCTAACCTTGGTTAAAAAAGAACGTTCCGGACTTCGTCAGAACTGAAGATTGGCCGTAATCAAGTTCTGATCTTTTTAATAGATAGTTATCGAGAGAGCAAGGCTTGATCGAATCGCCATAATAATTTATAATCTCCAACATAATAGATATATTAAAGTCTGATTAAGTATTAAATGTTATTATCTTACGCCCAGTATTAATAACCTATCTCCAACGTCAATCTTAGATTATTTCATACATCTATCCAATCTCTAGATTGGATAGATGTATGAAACAATCTAAGATTGACGTTGGAGATAGGTTATTAATATTGGGCGTTAAAAAGCAACTTTTTGTATTCTATTTACAGTTGTTTAAGCTGTACAAATCACAAACTACATACAGCTTAGTGTGGCGCCATCTCTGAACACTGCAAAAAACTACAAAGTTTCTGAAAGTATTTAATTACGCCTGCGTGGGTAAGGTGGGCGCTTCAGTAATAACACGTTTCAACGTTTCAGATTTAAAAAGATTTAAGTTCGCACTCTAGTCAATAGATGGCGCTTTACAATAAAATATATATTATTAAGAAGCCTCTAGAAATGTATAATGAGGCCGGTCGTGGCGCAGCGGCACGAGGTGTGACTGCAAAACCGACTGGTTGTGGGTTCGATCCCCACTCGAAGAGATGAAATATTTACTTAAATTTATATTTCCATTTCTTCGCTCTGGTGTCGAGGTTAAGCGCGGCGTTGAGTTCTGCCACTCAACACGCAATGCCTCCAGAATTCGGCAGAAAGTGGGGAACGGAGTGTCTTAACACTAGGTTCCCTCTGCCTACCCTGCTGCGTGCGGGATACAGCATGAAGCTAATTTTTAGAAATGTATAATATTAACGTGACAAGGTTATGGGTTCCCCGTCGAAAAAATGTGACATTTAATATTTTAATTTCCTCGTTCGTAACGAGGCACAGAGCGCCGTTGAGTTTCGTCACTGCCTCCAGAATACAACGGAAAATGGTGAAGTTTCTAGGTTCCTTATTACGTTCGGGATATACCACGTGGTTAAAAAAAATTATAATAAGAAGTCGGTTCGGAAAGTTATGATGAACGTAGTGGTGGACATATATGGTTTTCTCCTTAAGCGTCGCTGCACAGCACGTGATCAATTTGGATTGTAATTTTTTTATTTTAACTTTTTTTTTTGTTATTATTCTTTTTAAGACAAAGGTTCTAGTATTTGAAAGAATTGAAGAAAAGACGGAATGCAATACCAGTGTAAATGGTAAGATATTTGGAACAAGTGAATAAAGTGGTATATTTGGGAAGTATGTTCAGTAGAAATGGAAGATACGAGACGGATGCGGAAAGGCGACTATTGCTACCGGTAACAGGGTTAACGGTGCCTTAGATGCATTGATGAGACGGCGAAGCGTCAGCACAGCTGCACAGACGCTATTTTACGGCAGCGAAATGTGGGTATTACTGAAGAGAAAAAAGAAGGAAGGATGAATGCTGTGGAGAAATGCTATGGACAGAGATCTCTTCGCAAGATATGCGGAGTAAGCTAGCTGATCGAATCCGCAATCAAGAGATACACGGAATCGCAGGTCTAGTACCTGTCGAGTACGGAGTACGAGAATGTCACAGTAAGAATGAAGAAAAACGTGCTCAGTTGGTTTGGGAACGTCGAACGCATGAGTAATGAAAGATAGCAAAAAGATTGATGACGGAAATGTGTGCGGTAAGAGAGGAAGGGGGAGACCTTGGTTGAACTTCGAAAACACAGTATCAAAGATACTAGGAGAAAGGTCACGTAAAAAGCATAAGGACCTCCCGAAGAGCATGTATGAAGAGGTTGATGACAGTGGACGAGGCGAAAGAGGTATGCAGAGACCGTAGCGTTTGGCGCTTCGTTCTCTCTAACTACCTAGAGATACTGCGTGAAACTAGTTTAGTTTTTTTTTATTATTATTCCTTTTTCATTTTGCTTTATTCCATTCCCCATGCACTACCCAAAAATGGTAAATTATTTTACCATTTCGGGTGAACTATTTCTGTTAATCCAAATATTTGATTATGAGTTAGTGAAGTTATGTTTCGGGGAAATAATATCTTATAACATATACGTTCTACGTTTACCACCATATGGTGCATATAACTTATATAAACGTAGAACGTAGAACATATATTCTAAAATGAGAGTAAACTAAAGAAAAGAGTGAAACATCTCACGATTTTATTAACTTAAATATCACTATACCTATATTAGTATCATAAAGCTGAAAAGTTTGCTTGGTTGAACGCGATCAAGGATTACTACTTCAAATTTAAATATTTCTTTTGTATCGGATAGTCCACTTGTCAAGAAAATGTATAGGCTATATTATATCACATTAATCATTTCTATGTAACCCAGTATACCTGCGATCATCGTTACCTCCCGCAGTCCATTGGTGTTATACACAATAAATAATTATTTATATTTGACCAAACCGTAAGTAAAAGTAAATGTATACAAAAAAAGTAGTAAATTTCCTCTAAGCTCACTCAACAAAATGTGTAAAAATACACGAAAATGCAAATATTTACGCATTCAGTAAACCAAAAATAGTCCCAGCTGTAGATAATGATTTGGCAATCAACTCGCATTGGAGACATTTGAGGATTATAAATGGAATTATATGAGTAACGAAATATTTCAGCGGCTGGCGAATACAAATAACAAGACAGGAATATTTTTGAAGGAAATCTATAATTATAGAGCGTACGTAAAAAATCTTAGTCAGCTATTTACGTATTTTACCTAGCTTTTAATATTTTTAATAGTTTTAAAGAAAAGGACCAAGATTCAATTTCCAAGTTGGGCTAAATGGTTTAGCCTTTGTCTATCCTGTTTAGTACGATCGCACGTTATTAATAGAATGCTGGTATGTTAGTAAACTCCTACATAATGAACATCAAGGGCTTGGTAAAAATAAATATATTCTGTAAACGTTAAAGATGAACAATTGTTTTGTTTAAATTGTATTTAATTCGCTCCCCGCTTTAATTGTATTCGGCCGAATACGTCGTATTTAGTATTTTACTGAACCGGGGAAATTATAAAACTATAATCACTCGTGTTGGAATTGCACTTACAACCATTACGTTTACAACCACTGCGCCACGACGGCTTTTGAATATATTTTATATATACTTATAACATATGTCATAGTTTGTCAGACTAAATAAACCCCAAATATTTTTTTACAGGGAAAAAATTAAACGATTTCTTATCTTCATTTCAATCCCCATACACTTTCAATGGGGGGAATGAACTTGACGCCGTATTTTGTCTTGTTACCAGAGTGAAATATAAGTAATTCATACAACCGACACGTTTACAATCAGACCAAACGAATAATTCCGTTCATAAAACATCATATACGTCATGTATAATAAATATGAAATAACGGTAATTCAGGCCAGAAAGTAAAATTTACGCAACAGATAACACATTTAACAAGCAGTTACCACATGAAAGACAAACGCAATAAAAGCAAACTTAAAACACAGATTGACTATAAAAAATGTATAAAGTGAGTATATTCTAAGAGTTGTGATTTTTTTTTCGTGGCTTTCCTTTACTAGGCCATTGCCCTCTGATTTTTTATATAGCGTATATAAATTTACTGGTTGTATAACAACAGAATAATGTTTAAAAGTGATAATTTCTTTACTAAATATTTTCTTAGATTCACGCTGTATCCTGGGCAGTAGGGTAGGCAAAAGGAATCTAGGAACCTAGCGTTAAAGCGCTCCGTTCACTTTCCTCTAAATTCAGGAGGCATTGCAATGGTGACGTTCAATGCCGCGCCTCGTTACCAGAGCGAGAAAATTAAGGTATTTAATATTCCATTCCCGAGTGGGAATCGAATCCTCAAGCTGTCGCATGCTTATGCCCTTGCGTCAAGACTGGCCTATATTCAATATCTACTTCATATAAGATAGTGTATTCCCTTGGTCCTCTTTTGATCTAGTCTAGATTACGTTAGATATATCTCCGTTGTTTTCGCTCGTGTTTTGCGTCATCGTATGATTTACGCGTCTTACTTCTAATACTGTAATGAACGTATGCATGTAACTTTCGGTACAAGTTTGTTGTATGAATCATAATATTAAGGCCAATCGTCTTACAATTATGTAATGTTATATTTAGAGCTTTTATATTATTATCAATGTAAATGAAACATTTATGTTTCAATATTTCATATTGTTTATATAATTATGTTAGGTATTATAATTAATAACATTATATGTAAATTATAATTGATACTAGGGAGGTCAATCGTGGCGCTGGGACGAAAGCGTGTGACTGTAAACGCGACAGGTTGTGGCCAATCAATGTCTCCAGAATTCTGGGTTCAGGAGAGATTCGAACGGAGTGTCTTGACATTGGGTTTCCAGGTTCCATCTGCCTACCCTGTTATATGCGGGATACAGGGTGAAGCTAAAAACCTCTAATTTCTTCCTCGATTAATATAAACATTCATCAAATAATAAATCAGTTTCACGCTGTATCCCGCACACAATAGGGCAGGGAAAGGGAACCTAGTGTTAAGACACTCCGTTCCCCACACAATTTCTTGAAATTAGCCTTTAACCTTTTCAAGACAGTTGTCCTTTTAATATGTAACCAGTACGGTAGACTAAGTAAGTAGAACGAATCGTAGCCGCCTTGAAGTTAGCTGTAGATTTGGTTTTTTATAGTTTGGATTATTTTCTTCCCGAACATGCGGTTCCGAAACCGTAACTTGTAGGCGGCCACGACATATCGTTCTTATTGTACATATATATAAAATAAAATCAAATCAGCTTCACGCTGTATCCCGCACACAGCAGGGTAGGCAGAGGAAACTTAGTGTTAAGACACTCCGTTCCCCACTTTCTGCCGAATTCTGAAGGCATTGCGTGTTGAGTGGCAGAACTCAACGCCGCGCTTAACCTCATCACCAGAGCGAAGAAATGGAAATATAAATTTAAGTAAATATTTCATCTCCTCGAGTGGCGATCGAACCCACAACCAGTCGGTTTTACAGTCACACCTCGTGCCGCTGCGCCACGACCGGCCTCAAATATATATAAAACTAGTAAATACTCACTTCCATCATATCCCGTAAAGTAACCGCTCGGGCCAGCCGCTCGCTGTCGCGGCGCGTGCGCAGCGCCGGCACAGCTACCCTGCTCACCCACTCGCCGAACTCTGTGTAACACCGCACTTGTCACTACACTTGATGTGTATCACTCTTAGTGATTGAGATAGTGATAAAATGACAGAATAATGATTATTAAGCATTATATTTAGATTTATGACGTTATGTGCTTGAGAAATAGGGTTATTGTGTTAAAAGATTTTTCTATAATGTTAGTCTATGTTTTTCAGTTAGTTGCTATTGAGTTAATATTTGTAAAGCTAATACTAAACAGTGTTATTCCTATATAACATAAAAAACGATCACATATTGCTAGAAAAATCAGTACGTATTAGATGTAGAAACCCAACTAAATTTCGATTGGTATAATCATGTCAATATAAATACACAAATAAAGTCATATCTTCATATGTATATATATATATATATATATATATATATATATATATATATATATTCATACATATTATATGGACATGTCAAGCAATAAATCGGTAATGGTAAATTACGAAATATTTTAAACAAGCGGAGAACAAAGTATTTTGAAACTAGAATTAGAAACAAGCCTTTGGTTGAGGCCAGTCGTGGCGCAGAGGCACAAGGTAAAATAAAATTGATTGGTTCTGGGTTCGATCCCCAATCTAGGAAATATTTATTTAAATTTATATTTTCATTACTTCGCTATGGTGTCGAGGCAAAACGCGGCATGGAGTTCCGCTACTCAACACGCAGTGCCTCCAAAATTCGGTGGAAAGTGGGGAACGGAGTGTATTAACACTACGTTCCCTTTGCCTACCCTGCTGTGTGCAGGATAAAACGTGAAACTGATTTTAATTTGATTTTATTTTAATTAGAAGCAATTTTTTATTTTATTTAGAGGCAAAGTGGGGCATCCTCAAATCTTCCGGCTGTAAACGCGACATTTGTAGGTTCGATTCTCACTTGAGGAATGAATCACTTTTATTTACTCGCTCTAATAACAAATCAAAGAGCTGCGTTGTGTTTCGTTACTAAGGACACAACGCCTATTAAAATAAGCGAGAGGAAAATGTAGAGCAAGGGGGAGCCTTCCTCTCCCTGGTATATACGAGATGCAGCATCAACCTAAAAAGGTTGTATAATGTTAATGACTTATGCCTTTTTGTTATATATGCAAATTATATACTAAAAGGAAAGGTATTTCGGATTTATATCAAATTAGCATTATTACAAAAATATATACATACGGATATAGGAAACGATGTTATGGATAGGACAGGACGTGTATTTTGTGTGTAGGTATATTAAGCTTTCGTTTAATCTACTGAAGCATTATATTTACTAAAATACATAGATTAAATAAATAAGTATATATCTATATTTATATATGTAAGTATTTATTATTTACTAATAAACTACTCGTTCACTTCTGTCGTCGGTTGAAGTAAATGTGTTTAGTTTAGTGTTGTGTGTAAGATCTACGATGTAGTGTTGTAAATGTTGTTAAAATATTTTTAACATAGCTATGCAAGCAACAAGGGCCTCAAATATGGATTATTAAAATGTTGTAATTAATTTTTTTTTTTACTTTATATCAGGACATTTAAATTAATATACAGAATGTACGCTGAAAACTGAGTGTCTAACACTTTTCTCTTTCTCTATATAGAGTTCATTCAAATAATGCCTGATTTCGTAATATGTACATACATAAATAAAGCGACTAATAAATGTACATTACATAAAATATTTAAAGAAATTAACCATACATTTTTTATCCAATTAGAATAATTCACAAATAAAAAGCAATCTTTTAACAAAGTTAGTGTTTTTATTTAATCTAACTACAATTATTTGCCACTTTACACTAACCTATCGCTTCTTTACTCATGATCTCGTGTGTTGTGTGTCGTGTGTCCATTGTTTCGTGTTTTGTGTATTTTTAATATAAACACTTTATTATTTGACGTCACTTAAACTGTCACTTCACTAAATATTCTACACAATATTCGTTTTTTGTGGATATATCTAATTAAACTTTTATTTCAAATTCGGTCGCTCGTAAGTTTCTATGTAAGAAAAAAGTTGTTAGGATAGATATTTTATTTCTGGTATTTAAGCATTAATTTTCGCTTAATATATTTGTTAATGAACGCATCAGCTAGAGAAATTTACCAGAGGAAACCTGGCTTCCAAAGGTTTTCATGATTTAATAACAGTTTGGAACGAAATTTAAATATAAATTATTGTATACAATATACAGTTGGATGTAAATTTACTGAATTAATTATGATTGAAATGCACAATAAGACAATGCAATTTAGTAAAATAAAATGCCTAAGTTCTTGTTCTTAAGAAATGATCTTTTTGCGTTTTTTTTTATTTAATTTAATTTAATTTTTTGAGAGTAAAAAATCTGAGATGAACACCAGACTATTCTAGGGTGGACGCGGAAAAAAACTTACGTTCGAAAAAAAATTAAAATCTAAATATTCTTAACTAAAACTACTAAAACTAAAATTAAACACTTTCGAATCATCAAGTCAAGTCACATTTAAAAAGCTCGTTTTCACTAGTCTAACACCGACTCGGAGGGCAGTTCTGCTCATGTTTATAAGTAAAAACTCTATGTTTATATTGTAGAAAATATAACATTTAAACAATATGTAAGCACATATAGTTGCAATAGGAATGCTATCTCAATTGCCAACAACATCATGCCAAATATATCGCACTTACAATCAATATTGTATAATCGAAGACACATCTATCATTATGTCAATATATGAAAAGAAAGTCTTAATTACATTGGCGCCACTATTGCGCAGGGAAGTACACACAGTAGTTGTGGGTTTGATGCCCGTTGGAGGGAAAAATATTCATTTACCCGGTCCGCGTAGATAAAACGAGGCATTACATTTCGGCATACAATACATCTGCCTAAAATAAAATCGTAAAATGTAGAAGACATATACAAAAAAGAATATCTACGTAATGTAGTAAAGAAGATTTTTTTTTCTTAAAATTATAGTAATTCTCTAGTTCAATGCCACATAAAGTTTAGAAGAAAGAATCCGTCAACAAACTGAGGACATCCGAAATTCTTTCAAAGGTATTCCGTCCAATNATATATATATATATATATATATATATATATAGTGTTTTGTTTTTTTTTTTTTGTAGCTTCAAGTCTTATCCTGCATTTGTCACGGTAGACATATCTTAATATGCAGGATAAGACTTGAAGGAAGTTTCCTAGTGGTAAGACACTCCGTTTCTCAGTTTTGACCCAATTAACAGAACTAAAAGAGAAAACCTACAACCATCGCGTTACCACTGAAAGACACAGACACAGACGCTGTTCCACTGCGCCAACCGCCTCGTATATGTTTTTCAAAGATTTATTATTGAAACGTAATTGTGAAGACATAATTTTCTGTTAACGAATTCAAGTTTATTGGAATTCTTTCAAAATAACAGCTGATCGTAATAAATAAAGTTATATCAAGGTTATTATTTAGAACAGGATGAATGAAAATAAGACTTTTGTGATGACGGATGATGTATAATTCAATGTAGGAAGTATACGGGATTCGATCGTATCCTGTATACATTAAATTATATGAGAAGTTGTGGCACAGTAGGCACCATCCAACTGAAAACGCAATGGTTGTGTATTAAATAATTTTCAATTCTCGCTCTGGAAGTTCCAAGAAAGTGGGATGAGAGTGTCTTTGCGCTAGGTTCCTTCTACTTACTATGTCAGATTTCGTGGAGCTGCGTTTTTATATAATCTTAATGCATAGAGTATATTAATACTGAACAAATTTGACGGTAAAATATTATAACCAGATTTTAACCTTTACGACATATTGCGTTTGATTATGGAACTTTATAGAAGCTATGTCTAACTAAACTAAACTACGTCTAACTATGTCTAACAGGATTAGATTAACGAAAACTAGTGTTTCATTCGATTAAAACACTATAGAAAAATAGAGATGTATTATCTATATTTTTTTTTGTATACATAGAAGAAAAACAATATATTGTGGTTGAAAGCCAAAAGATCCTATCACTCAGCACGAGAGCATCAACGGAAATGTCGCTAACGTAGCTAAGATAAATTAGTCGCCTGATTCACTAGACATATAGCCATAGACATTGAAAGACATAGTGGTGAAAAATGGAAAAAAAATCACGTTTTTACGCTTTATCCCGTCAACACACAACAGTCAGTTAGGACATTTCGTTCCCAACTTTTCGCTTAATTTTCGAGACATTGTGTGTAGCGGAACTCAACGCCGCGCTTTGTATTGTTACGGGAGTAGCAATGGAGCAATAATTTTATTTATATAGGCGGGCAGTCTTGGGTGAAATTGTAGGCACATCGAATTTATCTTAATTTAAATGTCTTATCGTAACTTCAAAATTTGTTTTGAACAATATGGGTAAAAATATGAAACTGCTATTGATTCTTATACAAAACTATCAACAAATGCTCTGTAACTCTACATTATACGAATAGATAATTCAAGAAAATATCAATTAAATAACCAATTTATCCAAAGACATTCCGGTCTCAAGAGATTGAATGGAACATAAAAATAGATGTGTGGGCAATATCCGGCAGAAACGGCAAGCAACGTTAAAAATTAAGCAATTTACAGCTAAAAATTTCAGAAACGAAAGTATGATAGGAACGTTCTCACATAACTTAATTCAAAGCAATATTTATCAATAGTATACATTTTAAGACTATTGCTGACATAAGAATAACATAAGAAATATTTTTTCCGTATCAAAATGTCAGTGGACGAGTCCGAATAGTCCACTATTCGAAACCAATGATTGGATTTAGCTCTACTATCTTTTAACTCCGCAGTAATAAAGTCCAAATTGCTTTACCCATCCAACTAAAGTTCAGAAGACATGACAAGATGAACTTCTGATACGATCACCCTTTGTCGCCAGGAAATTAGGTCGTAAATAGACTAATACCGGGGTAAAGAAAGTTTGTTCTGGTAGCTAAATCCGTCCGCGTCTTTGGCACGTCAGTGGGGCAAGGACGCGTGTGCATGCAGATTGATTGACCGATTAATCTTAGCTAAACCCGGCGCACATTATCTGTGATTTAAAGATTTGCCTATGGCATGGTTGATAAGAACTCATAATTGAATTGGCGGTCGTGAGTTTAATTTCTATTCGAGTAGACAATATATGAGTATATGTAAGCATTAAAAAAAATTATTTCTTTCTTAGCTTCACGCTATATTCCAAGCGGGGTAGCCAGAGGAACGGTGCAACTAACGATACGGTCTCTGCATACCTTTGGTCTCGTCCACTTTGGTCTCGTCCACATCAACCTCAATTAAACATTTTTACATCTTTAATCTGACCAAATAAAATATGTTATCAATGACATAATGTCTCTAAAATCAACAAAAATAAGAAATCAGGACGATATATTACTGGATTCGTGAAAATAAGAAAACGATATAATATTTGGACATGATAGTACAGGATGATGATTTTTAATTTTATATGTATGTTACCATTTTACAGACAATCAGCTGTTTATAAACGAAATGTCTGTAATATTAAGATAAAAAAAAATGTGGTGGCTGCCTAAAGGTAGCCAACTATAAAACGGACAGTTCTATAACCACGAACGGAATCAGAGTTTTAGTGTCCGAACCAAGATTCGACTACCCTTTGTTAGTTTCTTTTTGTGATACGAGACGACACGCACGTAACTTTCTAGCTTTCTGGCAATCTTTAGTTATATTAAATGTATTTTAAATCATTTTTAACCACTTTTTCTTCTATATAAATTATAATAACACTGCCAATAAGACGTTTCAACACTTTTTATTAAGCGAGCTCAAAGAGCGAGAGAAAATCAAAATATTAATTCAAAATAACGTTTTATAAACGATTTACAAGGTTTAAATTGTGATTAAAATATGAAAATGTTTCATTTTTCTTGTATATTTTGGTAATTTGTATCACTCGTGATGTATAATTATGTCATGTGGCAAAATCTTAAGGGGTTGTGACATAAATCGGAGTTTGGAACACAAGGTTTGGGGGGACATGGGGTTTCGGGGGTAAACTAAACGTGTATTACAGTAACACCCGACAGTCGCGGAGTCAGTGAAGAGCGAGCGCGTCCGCCGCACGCCGTCACACCACTATGACTGAATTGTATTTTGATCGTTAGACAGATGTATTGAATAGTAAATACTTATAGATTTTGAATGTGCGTACATTTTGGGGTAGTTTCTTTGATATTGCTAAACACAATTTTTTATCTACAGCATTTGAAACTTTTTCTAAGATTGTATCTGTCCATTTGTCTATGCATATGTTCGGAAATACTGGACAGATTTGAGTGAGCTTTTTTGTTATATTCAATCTAAGAACGACATATCATAACTTTACTTTTGAATAGTGACATAACTAATAAGGAATAGTGTAAATAAGGAAACTCCATATTAACAAGCGGTCCACCGTGGTGCGTTTAATATTACATATAGGTATATGTTTTATTATATATGTATGAAGGAAATGTTTGGAGCCCATAAAACTGTGCATTCGTAATAAGCGGAAATGCGCTCAAAATATACTGTAGTTAACCTTCGCAATTATCATTACTTGGCAGAGTAACTATATTAGTAATTACACTAAAATAATAATTTCTATATGTTTTCCTTCTGCCTATCCTACTGTAATTAATAAAATAAATGGTTGTCTGTAAAGTCCGTCGATAATTTTACGTGATGATGTCATAAGAAAATAATAACGAAAAATTGTATAATTTTATTAATTTAATTGACTCATTATAACTGAATTATCATTATTTTGTATAATACAAAGGAGTTCATTGAAAATTACAATCTTTTCTATTAATTTACATTTATTTGCGCTTTATAATTCAATTATTTTAAAACTATACTGTATAACGGATTAATTATAAGTAACAATGTGAACGCCGAGGCCGATCGTGCCCTCTCTATCGCTTGTCCCGCGCTCTCCCTCGCACGCTCGCGAGAAGCGGAACGTGACAATGAGTCATGTTTTTCGTGCGAGCAACCGGCGTTCATCGATTTATGAGGCGTTATTACGTCAATAAATTTAAATTAACACGCAAAAAATATGAACACTTTGTTTTTTACTTTCACTCCATGTGCCAGATATAGCGTTGTTGTGTGAGAATCGAATGGCAAGGCACCCCGTTCCATATATTCTGACAAATTTTCGTAATATTGCATGCTGACTAGTGAAACTCAACGCCGCTCTGTTTTCTAATTAAGTAAATGAAATTAATGATTTTTTTTCTTGTCTAAGTTAAAATAAAAATAACAATGAATGGAAATCTAATCCACAACCATCGCATTCACATCACATACAGACACTGTGCCACTATTCCACATAAGTCAAAAGTTTTTTCTTTTTTAATTATATCACCGTTCAAAGGTGGCTAAATAGCCAAAATTTATCCCAGATCTATAAATTTATTCCAGATTGATTATATAAATAAAAAATAAGAAACGAAAATATTATTAAATTTGTGAATTTATTATCTTAATTCAAATTTAGATTTAATTAAGGTATACTTAAACGCAATAGGTATACACGATAGGAACCATCACTAATAATTAGGGCTGCCATATAAACTATCACTTTAGAATAATTGGTAAAAAACTTATTTTTATAAATTCCCCCTTTCCTATATAAAAAAATATAATTCTAAGTAAAGTAATAGTAGTATAAGTTTAAGTGGTATGATGGTGGTAGAGGCACAGAGGCAATTATTGTGGGATTTGTTCACTTCACTTTTACAAAAAGTACATTATTGCAAAGAAGTAAAATATAAAACGTGTTTTTATTGGCAACCCCATAAAATATAACTAAATCGAAACAATACTTATAATTATAATACACAGATATTATTAATAACTATTATTGATAAATACTTGTAAAAGGAAATTCTACAGAGACCATCAAATTTACGTTTTTATTCAGCTTCACACCATATCCCGCACAAATCATGGTAGGTAGAGGGATCCTGGGCAACTAGTGTACTGTAACTTACTTTTTTATTTTTATTTTTCTTACTTGAAGTTCTCACGGCGCAGCGACACAGCGTCTGAGTATAAATGCGACGATTGGGGGTTCGATTGCCACTTGGGGGACTAATTATTTTCATTTACTCGCTCTGATAACTAGACAAAGCGGTATTGAATTCCGCCAAACAACATGAGTTAATTGCTGCTAAAAAATACCTAATATACAGTAGACTTCAAAATAAATTAACAAAAATCTATTTAAATATATTTTTCTACATATACTTTAGCAAGTTTTTAAATATACAGAACTAAATTTCCTACTTCAAAAAGATTCACAACACTTAATTCAAATTTAATATATAAATTAGATCCTACATTACTTATTATATAGTACGGTGGAAGAGTCGTGGCCACCCAGAAATTAGGTTTTCTGAACATTCGAACATTGTTCACTTGGGAAGAGAATAATAAAAAGTTACAAAATCTGAAAATCAAATCTGCGCAGCTATTTACTAACTTTAGGGCGGCTTAAATTCATCGACCGCACTATATTAAATTTATTATTATTATATAGTTGGAAGAATCATATATAAACTAAAAGTAATAACTTACTTTAATAACCTACTGTAAAGGTAATGTAAAATTATATGGATAAGAGAATTTATGTAATTTCTCAATATTAGTGACTAATGTTGACCTATTTCTTCCCGTATACAGTAGCTCTCTGCATTTTGTTAGTTCTGTACCGACGGCGTCGAGAGCTTCCTCCATTTTGTTTCTTGATGTTTTACTGAAATATTATTATATTTTTCTTAAACATAATTTAAATTTTCACAATGAAATGTTCGTTGTGCTTTTTTAAAAGTTATTAAATATTGAATTGATATTATATAGCCAGATTGTTGCACATTTTGGCATTTAGGCCAAATAATATAATATGATAATTATAAATAATATAGTAGACTATACTAAGTAATTAAATACATAAAGGTGCTGGTTAAACTTACCCACCAAAATCGGTCATATTATTTTTCATAACTACTTCAGCAATAGTAAGTTTTTTGACTGCAAAAAACATATAATTATTTACATTGAAAGAAGCGTCATATCCAAGCAGTTGTATTTTCAAATACTGTTGTGATTTTTTTTATGTATGTGTTAATATAATATATAATCTATGTTTTAAAATAAACACAATATGCCTACTATTTGCAACATTTTAAAGTGTTCTTGCTAAATGATAATTTTAAGCAATTTTCATTGTGTAGAGAAAGTTTTGTAAACATCTCCCTACAGAGATGCTACCAGCATAAATTGTAAGCGCGGGCAAAAATTCATGGGTCAAAGCGATTAGATTGCAAGTTGTCTAAAAAAACAACATATGCACAAAATAAATTATATTGATTACCTAAGGAATTGTTTTATTTTATATTATTCAATTTATATATTTATTATGCTAACACTTTAACTCTATTATACGTTTAAAAACAACTAAAAGATATATTCAATTCAAGAGAGACAATGAACGAAACATTAAGAAACTATTTTTTTAGGTGAAGCATTGTAAAACAGGAATTTAGACAATTTATTGACCGTATTAAGTAATTCATCTAAATAAAAGTGATTGTACATTTTTGTATGTTTTCTATTGCACCCAGAGCAAGATCCAGCCAGACCATTATATTATAAAACTTCGTTATGTTAAGAATATGATCAAAATCTGAAGCAGGTTTTCTTCACATACATTAATTAAAAGTAATAACAAATTCTTCTCGTTGTAACTTTGCTATATTATTTTCGTAGGTGCTTGTAATTTTAAGTAACCACCATCCAAATTTCATATTACCTGATAGTACTTATTGATGTTGGTTGTATGCGCGAACAAACTTTTAGGTGTTATAAGATAACGAAGGTCATGCTGGATATTGTTCCTCTAGCTCTATATATGATATTTCAATGTGAATATTTGGAGAAGGTTCGATTTTGAGAAAAAAATAGTCTTTAAAACAAAAACTAATATTAGTTATGTCATATTTAGTATTTTTATAACGTTTTTACTAATAGAGTGTATATATAACTCAAATAATTGCGTATTCTACGGTATCTAATAAATAATAAAGTAAAAGTCTAAATATAATATGACTATAAACTAAATTCGTACAATTATTTTACATTTTTAAAGTATTATTCCATACGCACGTAGGAGGTAAATATTTTTTTAAAAATCGAACGCATTTGCCACAATAGGCGCTGATTCAAACCCCGCTACGTTAAAAAATCTAAAAAAGGTATTTCAAATACTTTTTAAGTATAAAAAATAATACGTAATATGAACGTACATGTATGTATAAAAAGCAATATTTTAACCAATACCTTCATTAACAGGTAATTCTCCTTCACTCAGGCAGCCGTAGTCAGTTGTAGTTATGGTAGAGTTGCTGAACGCCATGAATCTCTCTTCACCGGGCGATATATAATCTATGGGACTTTTATCTGAAAATTATTTTATAATTACTACTAAATATATATATAAAATAGTTGAGGTCAATCGTGGCGCAGCGGCATATGCGAGCGACTGTAAGCGCGACGGTTGTGGATTCGGTTGTCACACGAGGAAGTGAAATATTTTAATATTTTCGTCGCTCAATACGCAATGCCTCCAGAATTCGACAGAAATTGGGAAACGGATACAGAAGTGTCTTAATGAGGAATTGTGCGTCCTAACGCTAGGTTCCCAGGTTCTCTCTACAGATTCAAATTCAAATATTTTTTTATTCAAACAGACTATTATAAGCACTTTTGAATCGTCGAATGATGATATAAACAAAAAAGCTACCACCGGTTCGGAAGGCAGTTCTGCTAGATCCTGCTACGTACTGGATATTATAGTATGAAGCTAAATACATGCTTTATAAAAAAGTATTTTTTCTTTCTAATAATACTTTTTAAATGTTAAAAATAAAAAAGAATAAAACACATATAATATATAAAGTAAATATATACATTATTACCATTAGTGACGTCAGTCAAAGACGATATTTCGCAGTCAGTATTGTCAGATATATCAGTATATATTGAATTGCGTAAACGAGTAGGAGATGACGTCGCTAGCGGTTTCAGTTTGGATTTTGTATCTGAAAAATATTATTATTATTTTTTAGCTTCACACTGTATCCCACATATGTATATCGGGTTAGGCAAAGGAAACATAGTGTTTAGGCACTCCACGCGCACGAATTTTCAATATATTGCTTCTTTAGTGGCGGAACTTAACGCCACGCTTTGCCTTGTTACCAAAGCCAGGAAATGTAGCATTCACAGTCACACCATTGTGCCACCAGGCCACTACGGTTATTATTATTTAAAAGTGGGAGAAAGATTACGTTAACACTAAGTCCAATTTGCCTACCTTCCTATATACGGGATACATTATGAACCAAAAAATCTAAAAACTTGACTAGTTTTTCGATAAGTATTTTTTTTTGTTTCACATAGAAATGTTTCCAAAAACCTTTTAATTATTTTATATTTTATTACTTATTACTAAATTCACTATTAATTGTAAAATAACTTAATAAAATAACTGTATTGGAAAATAATTGTATTTAAAGTGCTCACCAACATCAACAACATTTACATTAACATCAACAGTTTTAACACTACTTTTCTTTGATTTCTTTTTTTCAATAACAAAAGTATTATGTCCTGAACTATTTTCTATATCTTCATTTTTATCTTTTATTTTATCATTTGTTTCATTTGCAAATGTGTTTTTAGTTTCATAATCATCTTTTTTAGAATCTATAGCATATTTGTTATTATTGTCCATATTTGAATTATAATCTGAATTATTTATATTAAAATAAGGTTTAAGTTTGTTATTTTCAACTTCATTTTTGGTACTCTCTGGCATGTTTTTATCTTTAAGTAAGTTTATTTCAGTATTATTTATATTATTATCATTATTTTCTTTATTAATGGAACTGTCATTAGTATTTTCTATAATATTATTTTTCTCTGTTGCATTAACATCACTAATATTTTCACTCAAATTAGTAATGCGCGACGGTTTAATAGGTAAAGGTATTTTTGATATATTTTGCCCATTTAAATTGTTTTTGGGTGTTAGATCTTCTGTTGAAACTGATATATCATCTCGAACTTGTGAAGATGAAATGCTTAAAAATAAAAAATAAATATTTGTATACTATATATTTCAAATATATTTTTTTTAATTAACGCGTCCAAATCTTACACAAAAGAAGTAACGATAAAGTTTATAGTTAGTATAAATAAATATTTGTAATCGAATTATTTTTTTTTTGTATTTAGATAACATTATGTATCAACCATCAAGCAATCTTCATCTCTTCCTTTCAGGCCACTATAACAAGCAGAAATAATAAAAAAACACTTACATATTTGATTTATTTAAACATTTCAAACTAGTACTCATATCACTATTGTATTTACCCTCTTGTAGGGTACGCTCAAATAATTTCTCATAGTCGTCTGTACTTTGTTTTTGTGCTTCCTAAGACCAAAAATTATATTAATTATAATTATATTAAATTTATAAATTATGTGTAAATCGTAAATTTATTTAAATTATGTAAAAATGAAAATTTGCCCCGTTACCTATACTCTATATTTTTCGTTATCTATACTCTATATTTTATTATAAAAAGCTGATAAGTTTTGTAACTGATATCCCNTGTGGGTTCGATCCCCACTCGAGGAGATGAAATATTTACTTAAATTTATATTTCCATTTCTTCGCTCTGGTGTCGAGGTTAAGCGCGGCGTTGAGTTCTGCCACTCAACACGCAATGCCTCCAGAATCCGGCAGAAAGTGGGGAACGGAGTGTTTTAACACTGGGTTCCCTCTGCCTACCCTGCTGTGTGCGGGATACAGCGTGAAGCTGATTTTTTTTTAAAAATTAGCTTCACGCTGTACGCTGCAGAGGCAGAGAATTCTGGAGGCATTGCGTGTTGAGTGGCAGAACTCAACGCCGCGCTTAACCTCGACACCTTTTTTTTTGTATTTAGATAACATTATGTATCAACCATCAAACAATCTCTTCCTTTCAGGCCACTATAACAATCAGAAATAATAAAAAAACACTTACATATTTGATTTATTTAAACATTTCAAAGTAGTACTCATATCACTATTGTATTTACCCTCTTGTAGGGAACGCTCAAATAATTTCTCATAGTCGTCTGTACTTTGTTTTTGTGCTTCCTAAGACCAAAAATTATATTAATTATAATTATATTAAATTTATAAATTATGTGTAAATCGTAAATTTATTTAAATTATGTAAAAATTAAAATTTGCCCCGTTACCTATACTCTATATTTTTCGTTATCTATACTCTATATTTTATTATAAAGCTGATGAGTTTGTTTGGTTGAACACGCTAATCTTAGGACCTACTGGTGCAATTTTTTTGTGTTGTATAATCCATTTACCGAGGAAGGCTATAAGCTATATTACATTAATCGTTTCGTACCTGCGGGCAGAGTTAGCATCCGCACTTAAAATGTATTTGTATAAAACGCAACTCCAAGTTATGTAATTTCTATTTGGCCACGCGGGGGAATGTATAATATAGTTATTAATAAAACTAAAAAAAAATTGAAATCTGATCTATAGTTTAGTTAGGTTTAGATCCGAGCAAAAATAGCTGTTGTTATAATAAATAACATTGAAAAAAAAAATTCTTTAATAACATTTTGTTTTGACTGTCCCAATACATACTAAAGAACGCTTTATGCTGTCTAATTGGGCTTGAAGACTTGCAATGTGCTGTGTGACATCTTCCGTTTCTTCTTCTTGTTGACTATTTCTAGACGACTCCTGGAAAAAAACATACCATTACATATTATAACAGAAACTTTGAGGTCGTCGTAAGCGCAATGGTTTTTGATTCGATATCCATTCGAGGGAATCAATATATTTTAAACTTTTGTCTTATTCTTACAAAAAAATTTTTTCAGCTTTTCGGTGATGGTACAGCATCCCGCACATAGCAGGATAGGCAGAGGCAACCTTGTGTTAAAACACTCCGTTTCCTACTTAGCACCGAATTATGGAGGCATTGCGTGTTGAGTGGCGGAACTCTACGCCGCGCTTTGCCTCCACACCA
Organism: Heliconius hermathena; assembly: GCA_013403705.1. Lineage (NCBI taxonomy): Eukaryota > Metazoa > Arthropoda > Insecta > Lepidoptera > Nymphalidae > Heliconius > Heliconius hermathena. The sequence continues at coordinate 611,889 of JAAIXJ010001863.1, forward strand.
CAGCGAAGAAATATAAATTTAAATAAATATTTAATTTCCTTGAGTGGAGATCGAACCCACAATCAGTCGCATTTACAGTAATTGGCTTCATTTAAAATAGTATATACTGAAACTTTATATAGTAATTCTTATTAACACCAAAGAGTCACTTTGTTTCGCCTACTCTAATAAACTTATCGGTGGTAGGTTCTGCCATACAAACATAAAGTCTCTTGTATATAATATATTATTTTTTACCTTTTTATTACTCTCTTGACTCTTGTTGGTATCAGTGTAGCCCGAATCTTCTGAATCTATATTTGATATGGTTTTATCTTCTACACTTGTTATATTGTTAGGAACTAATAGCTGAAATTATATCGATGTTTTTTAATATCTACGATATTCGTGATTACACATTTAAAATAAAATTTTTATACAGGATTAATCGCGGATCTTTCGCGATTTTTTTTATTTTTAAATCTTTTTTTCTTTCACGGTAATGGAATCACTGTCATAGCATTGTATTCAGTGTTATATTAAGTGTTATTGTTAAAAGGGATATAGACGATGTTGTTATAAAATTACAAGTAAACTTCATTATTAACAGATTTTTTAGATAAAATGCTAATAAACTATGCAAGTTTTGACAAAAGTCCGAGTAGTTACAATTTGTATATTCCCAAAACACACACAGTGACTTTTTGTTTAAAACATTTTTCAATATTTTTTTAATATTCTTTTAAAGACTAAAATTCAAAATAATTGAAAGTGCCGTATTTCCTTCTTTCTAGAACCTAGTTTCTAATGACCATGTCTATTTTCGTCATATTCATTCAATTACTAATATTAAAAAAAATATTTTATAATAATAATTATATTTTTTTAAACAAAAAAAATATTATTATACAAATAGTAAAACCTACTACTAACCTAACCTAAGAAGCAAATATATATTTTTTTACACTTACAACACTTTTTTTCATATGAACTTCTAAAGCCCTGGTTATTTGGTCTGAAATATCGCTTGCCTTTATTTGTGTTTCTAATTCTGACACTTTAGATTTTTCGATTAATAAATCAGCATTGAGATTATCTGTGGAATAAAAATATTTTATTAGTTTGAATAAACTTATATCCTGATCAAGAAATATACATTTATTTAAATTTTTATGTATATTTTTTATTTGAATTATATAAATAGGTCACTTATCTGTAATTCCGATAGTTTGAGAACCTCGAAAAAATAAATAAATCATCAGCCATCTCAGAAAGAACTGGTGATATTTGTTGGTTCAAAACTAAGACTCGTATTTATAAATCTCTGTCAATCTAAGATTGATCTCGTCTGAGAACGTTCTTTCGTTTTCATTATACAGATATATAAAATTTGGCAACCTTTGGGTAGACGAGAAAATATATTTCAGACAATATATTCTCTCCTCTACCCAAAGGATGCCTGAAAGAGATCGCTCTCTTAGCGATAAGGCCACCTATTGTACTGTTCTAAATATATACATGTATATGTTTTTTGTCTTTCTATTGTACAATAAAGAGTATTTTATTTTTATTTATTTTTTATTTATACAATTTATTGTAAATTTAGTTTTACAGTAGATAGTCTATAACAATATATTACACTAGTGGGCACGCGCAGCTTCGCCTGCTTATTCGCACCCTTACGGGTGAATTCTAAAAAAACCACGAAACACGTGTTCAATAAAATGTTTTTAACAGTCTGAATAAATTCAGACTGTTAAAAATATTTTTTATAAAAATCGGTGGCGATTTAAAGGTTTTTCCATATAAACTTTCAATCCATTATTTGAACCCTTAGGGGGTGAATTCTAAAAAACCATGAAACACGTGTTCAATGAAATAATTTTAAGAGTCTGAGTTTCAAATTTTATGAAAATCGGTGCCGATTTAATTTTTTTTCCATACAAACTTTCAACCCCTATTTCATCCCTTTAGGGTTAAAATTTTTCAAAATCCCTTCTTAGTGGGTGTCCAAATTACAAAAATAAACATCTGTCCAAATTTCACGTTTCTACGCACAGCGGTTACGGCTGTGCGTGCGTCTTACCTCAGTCAGTCAGGTACATGTCCTTTTATATATATAGATTATTTGAAACTACAACTTTTGCTTAAATACAATGAAATGTAATGTACATTATGTATCCATTTAAAATTCTTTTAATTCATTTTTCTTTTTTTTTGCTTCACACTGTATCCCATACGTAGTAGGGTAGGTAGAGGGAACCTGATAATAATTTGGAAATATTTGTTTTTATTTTATGAGGCCAGTCGTGACGCAGGGGCACAAAGTGTGACTGTAAATGCGACTGGTTTTGGGTTCGATCCCCGCTCGAGGAAATTAAATATTTATTTAAATGTATATTGTCATTTCTTCGCTCTGGTGGCGAGGTAAAAGCGCGGCGTCGAGTTCCACCACTGAACACGCAATGCCTCCAGATTTGAGCGGAAGGTGACAGAATAGTGTCTTAACATTAGGTTTCCTCTGCCTATCCTGTTGTGTGTGGGATAGAGCGTAAAGCTGATTTAGCTTTATTTTTATTAACTCACCACACCGAGATTCACTATTCCTTAATTCTTGCAATAATTCAACATACTCTTTCTCCTTCTCCTTAAATTTTTCCAAAATGCTAAAACATTCTACACGAAGTCGAATATTTTCTTTATGCACAGTGTTAACTTCAGTTTCCATTTTTTTTATATTTTCCATATTCTCCACTCGTGATTTGGCCAATACCTAGATATAATAAGCCATTTTTTTATTTCACATATTATATCGATTAATTATTATTTAATTATATGTAGATTTTTAATTTGTTGTGTAATACCTCATCAAAATTAAAAATCTTTTGTTTCAATTCATCTATTCTATCACGACATTTATTCTCCTCACAAATATCTTGGATACAAGATGGAGACCTATAATAAAATAAATTTTTAAATGTTAAGCAGGTTGTATAAGGTCGGGGCAAAAGTATTTTCGTACTGTTTATACAAAGGACTGTATTAAAAAATTTGACAGGTTTGCCACGGGCTTTGCTTTGCCACGGTCAGTGGGGCTTGTCATAGAACTGTTTTATGATCAACATCCAGATCTCCAGCAATGTCGTAGCTATACTAATATGTCGATCATGCTCCACTTTCTCAAAGATGGCACTGATTTTATCTGTGACAGGGCAAAGCGAACCTCATCTTTCACACTAAAATTTCCAGACTTGAAACGCTTGAACCACATTTGTGCTACTCTTATTGATACCACATTAGGTCGTCTATTATTATTTCGTCGCATTTTTACCTTTTTTGTATAAAACTAAATACTAAATAAAACTTTAAAATGTACCGAATTTCTTCGTCACATACATTCATTTTGCTTGCTTGAAAAACAATTGAAAAATGGCGGGAACTAGTTTTTTTTTAATTATTGTATCTAGAAAATGTCACATTTAATGGTATTAAAATCAGCCAGTTACATTCAGTACAGCCAAAGAGGTGTGATTGCTAATAATATATTCAAAATACGAAAATACTTTTGCCCTAACCTATAATATTACAACAAATTATCTGAAATTTTGTGATTAATAATTCTCTCATCATTATTAAAATATATTTATCAAAATTTCAATTAGAGTTAAAAGTGTATGAAAGAAATAATATTTTCAATATATTCAAATATTAAGCCAGCTCAAGATTTTTCCTACATATCAGGGAAAGTTTTTTTTTTCAATCTTGGTTCTCTAAATATCGCCAAATTTTCTAGACATCAAAAAAGCAGGGAAATGATAATAATTTAATCATAAGAGTGTTCCTGAATGCAAATTGTTTTTAGTCAACACTGTCTCACTATGCATACCTGCACCCCAATTGCCACGTATTTTATGTATGAAGAGAAATTGTAAACACAAAAAACTTACATATCAACCTGCGTTGAAATACTGTGCGTTAGTTTAATAGGCTGCCCTTTATCTCTGTAAAAGTAGAAGTATTTTTTCTGTATATTTTTATTAAAATTAAATAAAAAAAATCAAGCAACTCAGAATATTTATTATTTATTTTATATTGTCTTAAGTAAAATTGAAAACTATTCTCTTTAATTTATACCAAGGCATAGAAAAAAGTTGACAAGTTTACTCATAATATATTTTTTAAGTATAGCAGAATGGACAGAGCGCACTTAGTGTAAAGACAGTTCAGTGACGGAACTCAATACCATGTTTTGTCTTCTTACCATAGCAGAAAAAAACTTCTACTACTTCCCACAAATAGCATACAAACGGACTGTATTATGATCAAATAGTGAATACAATGACAAACTATCTTTAATAAAAAAAATAAGCAATAATTTGATTTACAACCATAAGACCACATACCTATTAAAGTTTTGGAAAGATTTTTGTGTCATATAAAGATTGCTTTCGCTCCTTTTAGTACTTAGGGCACTTGTTGATATATTTCTGTAAATAATAAGTTAGAAAATAATTGAAAAGGGAATATAATTATTAAATAAATTTCCCAAATCTATATGAATCTATTTATTTAAGATTATATAATTATACCAAAATATCATTTCTTTATTATAATTTTTTTTTAATAAATGTTACCTTTATTACATTTTTTATTTACTTTATTGTAAATGGAGAACTAGGCAAAGCTTTATTAATTTAATATTTAACAGAAGAGTTATAAAATAATCATGCTAAGCGTTTTGTTCATATTGCCAAAATGATTAGAAACAAAAGAAATCAGCATTTACTCAACTATCAATCAAAAACCAAAAATATTAATAAATTGTAATGCGTACTTGAGCAATGAAGTGGAAGAAAAACATTTTGAGCAGTATAAAGCAGATTGTGAGCCACGTCTCAACAACTGTTTAGCTGAGCAAAGTCTCATATTTAAAATTTTTATTCTATCAGAGAGTCTCTCATTAGCCTTTTGTATATCTGCCAATCTAAAAACATGGAAATTTTATATAAAAATTGTTTCTACCTAAGCATCACTATATAAAAATAAATGAGCTTCACACTGTATCCCACACACATCAGGGTAGGTAGAAGGAACCTTTTACAGTCACAATTTGTGCCCCTGCACCACAACTGGCCTCTAAGTTACCATATAGTATAATGAAAATAACTAAGTGTTGTGTTTGACACATGACCTGATTGGGGATCAAACTCACAACCAACAGCTAAACACTGTTTCACTACATCATGATAGCCTCTACAGGCAGATATCTCCATTTATTTCAAGTTATTTATAAAAAATCATTAAACACTGAAAAATGGTCTATATTTACTTAATAATATTATTCTATTTACACAATTCCTATAAATTAATTTTTAATTATAATAAAATGTTTATGAGTGTGATCGTTATATGAGGCCTTCATGAAGTAGAAGTTTGTGCCTATAAAAATTAAAGCTGTATTTTTTTCTATATTAATTTAATATTATAACTTACGATTCCTTTTGTTCATTTATTATAACTTTGCTGCCTTTACAGCAGTCGTTGTTGCCAAGAACAACTTTTTGACTAGCTTTTCGTTGAAGTTTAGTATGTAGAATTTTAATTTCATCTAATTGTCTATTTATCGTTTTCTTATGTTGATTATTACTATCTAATAATACAAAGTAAAGATTTTCCAACTCTTCCTTACTGAGCTTTGATGGACATAGTCTATATAAATCTAAAAAAAACGATAGTTTATTTTTAATACGTGAAGAAACGTAATAAGTAAAGTTTCAGATGTATATTAAAATAACTTACCCTTTTCAGATTTGAATTGGTGGCTTTTACAAACATTATACGGGACTTTGTCTTTACTGTCATTCATGATGAGACTGTTTATATAAAATAAGTATCCTAAATGCAAATTTTCTTTTCTATCGAAATAAAAACATTGCAATTCACATATCTACTTGGTTTATTATTTCTAATTATATTACTTTAACCAATAACATAAAAAAGGCCGTTAAATACATTTATAACTTAACAAATATCTATTTTCTATATAATAATTCCGTAAACATTGAATTGTATGAAACGTTGCCATGGCGGCAACGTTTCATTTTTATCAACTACAACTAGGCATAGATAATACACATATAATCAGTTATTTTCGTTTACTCCGCCCTCTACGCTAGGTGGCGTTGGTGTCTTCTCGAGCATGGAAGTTGGAACCATACCGACTATAGGTACGGTTCCAACTATCACAACAATTAACTTTTATTGTGTCACTTTGTTTAATTTGAAACAAAAATATAAGAAAACGTAATATTGTGTTTTGTAACGACATCTAATATCAACTCTGAATCCTTTTTAACTAACCTCAAACGATAGAGAGCAATAGTTTCCATAAAATTATTTTTTTCGATTTAAATTAAGGAGTGCCACTCCCATAAAATTAGATATGTATTAACAATACGACTCTATATATAACGATACGATACTATGAAACTAGTTACCGAGTAGGTTTTGACGTTATCTACTATTATATAGAGTTAAAATATTAGTAATTTGAATATTTTAACTCGATATAGTAACAGGTAACGTAACATAACGGTAAACCCTACTGCCAAAGTTAAATATTATAATTACTTAACTAGAACTCGGAGGTCTATATTGAATAATATTTAATTTTATTTCGTTAAAATTATTTTTTTAAATTAATTTAAACAATTGAACAAAATTACCTTATGTATATTTAACGTAATATTAATGATCAATTGACAAGTACATTTTCATATTTCAAGAATTGTTATTGTGGGTATATAATGTAGTAATATGAATAGGTGGCACTACCAATATAGATTCAATTACATATGTAGTCGAAATAAGCTAAAATTTTATTATACATTTTTCATGTAAATAATGGATAGGTATGTAGATGTAAAAAATAACTAACACTAATTACCCTTCAACAAATTTTATTTAACACTTTAATCCAGGTCTTACATAATACTTCTAATAATATATTACTAATTTATTGTTTTTATTATAAGGTGTAACTTATTATAATAATAAAAACATAACTGTAGCAAACATTTTGTTTTCACAGCATTATTTTTATTGTTATTATCTTAAACATCTATAAAAATAATTCTACGATACATTTATTATTATATATTGATTAAACACATTATTTAAGCTAAACACCACTCAAATACACGATAAATATAACAATTAATCTTTATTGTCAATCCCATTCTTTTAGTCAATATAATATAATAAAAATTATTATTTATTTTATTGTTGCATGAAATTTTATTATTAGCACACAATTTATGATTACATTTCTCTTACTTAAAAGATAAGATAAATAAATATATAAAAAAATAATTATATCACATTACACAAAATAAATCAAGTATTTCTGGCCAATATTTATTATTTCATTTATTTATAGCCCTGTAACCGTGTGGACGGTTAAAAAATCAATTAACCAATAGGAATAAAATACACTATTAATAATTCGAGAAAGAGACAAGTAGGCTACTTTATCTCGTTTAAACGTAAATAATTTTAAATTTTGAATTTGGTCAGAAATTGTGAGGGACCATTACATAATTGTTCCTCAGCCATCTTGTTTCTGATTTTAAAAAATGCTTCTGTGTATTTTAAAATTTAATATTAATAAATATGTAAATAAATAGCACATTTATAGTTTAAATTGATATAATGATAAACAATTTGCTCTGTTTTTCACACACATGCACACATTATATCCAAAAGTATAAATCGTTGCAATATAAATTAATAGATAAGCAACATCATCCTTAAAAGTAGAATAATACTGGGTCGTTAAAACTTACAGACAGAAATTATTTTTAGTTACATAAAATAAAATCACAAGCCTTTTTTAAATAATTGCATACATGAAGGAGCATAGGAACTATCATATACATATAACATTAATATGCGCATTTGCAATTAAAAAAAACTTATTTTTTTTACTTGTCAAATATATTTTTTAAAAATTTCGTTGTGTTGATCAAGAAGAAAGCGTAAAGACCACATGAGTGGTAGGTACAAAAAATAAATATTGTATAACACAACAAGTGTTTGGTAAATAATATAATAAGTTGCCATTTAACAATTATTGAGCAAAATATATAGTACTTAGCGGTGCCAAAAAATATAAAATCAATATAGAAAATAGAAACTAAACCAAAAATAGCTAAAGATAGAAATAAAAATCTTGGAGGTCAACTTTAAATATAATAATTATTTAATATTATTCTATAATTAAAAGAAAAGTATGTCGAGAAATAAAGTGCCAAGAATAATGGTATTTTATCTTTACTATTAGAAGTTGAAATTGTGCCTAAAATGTTATTATAGCCATTATTATAGAAAAACATCACCAATTACATAAGTATATTTATTTTAAAGAAATTTCGCTTTTGTAATCTACTATATATAATATATAGATAATATTCTTGTTATATAACTTGGCACTTCCATAATTATTTAATTAATATATAATTTATAAACAAAAATGAGAAAACGTATACTTTATATAGTATTACATATAAATATAGCATTTTTTATGGAAACAAACAAGGCAAACGATCATACGGGTCACCTGATAAGTGATCACCGCCGCCCACGACCCGGTGTAACACCAGAGGAGCTACAGGTGCGNAAACAAACAAGGCAAACGATCATACGGGTCACCTGATAAGTGATCACCGCCTGATGATCACTTGGTAAGTGATCATCAGGCGGTGTGACCCACACGAAGTGATCACCGCCGCCCACGACCCGGTGTAACACCAGAGGAGCTATAGGTGCGTTGCCGGTCTTTAAAGCATTTAGCAAAAGCAACGATATAAGTCTTAATAATAATAGCTTTGGAGATATTGTTAAAAACGTAGAATTTTTAAAATAATGCTAAGTGCATTATTTTAAAAATTCTACGTTTTAGTATATGACTTGGTTAGAATTAGTATATAGTTTATATATATCTCTTTATCTGCCAATGTCACATATTACGTGTTTATAAAAACGTTTGACATATGGATTTTAAAATTTTTCTAAAATGCATTAAATATGTATTATAGTAAAGGATTTTATTTTTTCATTCAATTTCTACTGTAAAACTATACTATCACAAATATTATTGTAACTTCTAAAGGCTACCTTGGTACATCATATATGATAAAATATCGATTCGTATTTTCGTCACTTGATTATTGTCACGTTTTCATATTTTATAATATTTAAGTTATTAAAACCTACCCATTTATTATTATATTTATCTAGGATTGTTAATAAAATTTCTACAAAAACTTCTAAATTGTATATTTTGTGTATCTCAAATGGTTATTTATTATTTTTTTATTAACAGACTACAATATAAAGCTTTATAAGCTTTAAAGCGATTTCAAGCGAAGTCTAAAACTTTAATTTATATGCCATTATATAAATATTGAAATGGTTAAAAACCTTATCATATTAATTCTTAAACTAAATGCAATATATTAAAATTCAATAGAATTGAAGAAATATATTTTTTATCGACCAAATAATATTAAGTAGTCGTAGAAATTCATATTTATTTTTTAATATAGAAATAAAATTTTTGTTATTTTAGTTTTAATTTGTTAGTCAGAGTATTCATTCTGGAATGATGTATAGTAAGTAATCCCAATGCTATAATTCTACAAATATAATACATGTAAGTGTTGCCAAGGAAAAAAGTCAAAAAGCAAATCATACGTCTAGCAACTTTATATATCTTTTTATTATTATTGATAATTTTTATCTTTTCAAAAGAAAGTATACTATTTAGGTGAGATTCATATTTTATTACGACATTTTCCTTGGCTTACAAAGTAAAGTTAAAACTAAAAATAAATCTTAGGCCTTATTCTGTGCAGCCTGTCGCCTCAAATCGGAGCGGATACAGGCAGTGACCACAGTACCGAGTGCTAAAAGAGCACACATGGCCAAATCTGCCCAACGATCCCCCACAGTGCTTAGCATCCATTCGAATAATAGAGTTAAAACGATGCCGAATACCTAGAAAGTAAAAGATTTTTGTAATTAAATCAAATATTTTTTTATCATTACAGATAAATATAATAAATAATATACTTATAGAAGCCTCGGAATGTTATGAAGTATATATTATACATCCATTATACCAACTAAAACTCATTAAGAAATTTTCATACATTCAGCTAATGTTCTTCAATGTCAAAGATGATGATACTATGTTTATTATTATCATTTCAATGTAACACTATCAATAAGAACCAGTTTCAGTAAGAACTTGAAATGTCAACACCGTAATTTGACCAATCAGATCGGGAAATGAACCTCTAAGATTTTAATTTTACCATTGTTCCAGTATGACTGACACTGTTTACATTTTTATATAGGTAACTTGACCTGATTCAAAAGTTTTTGTAAAGCCCTAACTGTATAAACAGTATTTTGATTTGGTTTATTTGTAATTTGCATAATAACCTGCACACAAGCGTTCAGTATTCCAGACGTAGTACCCTCGGGTTCCGGATAAGTGACTTCGGAAGCAAATTCGAAACCAACAGGCAAATAACCGGCCATAAAGAATCTGCAAATGCATATATATTTATATAAATATGATTTATAAACTATTATTATAAAGTATAATTTATATATATTATATTATATAATTTATATATATAATTATAAAGTATAAGTATTTGTTTCGTTAGTCTATTTATCCAGATAGGATTAAATCACGTTAATCGTTTTCATGGAACCTCTCCTGTACCTGTGTTCAAACAAAAAAATACTCAAAATTCTTAGTTATTTATACCTTTGTCCACGGGAGTGAAGCCGTAAAAGCTAGTAAGTAATATAAGTAAACAGTTTTCTTTGGAAATTTGAATCTGTAATTGCTGTCGTTAAAAAAATAACAGCGTTTTAACAGTTTCTCACAGCGTCATAAAACTCGTTTTAAAATTATTCCATACGCAAAAAGATACTTTAAACATTCAAGGTTTAAGAGAAATATTTAAGCATTTTCCTGTTATACAGATATAAATGTTTTATTTATTAAATGATAGAAAAACTCAGATTAATAGTTTTACACTTATAATTTTATTATAGACATTGAAAATAGAATCATCTATTTTATTTTGAAATCGATTCTATAATTAATAGGTATACTTGCGCCTTTCTCTGCATAGCATGGTAGGCAAAGAAAAAACTATGTAAGACAATGGGCGTAAGAATGGCAGGGTCCGTTTGCACTGTGCCCACCCCATAATTTTTACCAACAAAAACTAAACCTGAAAAATTTATAAAAAATCTTTACACACAAAGATCAGTTCGAAACTAAAGTCAGAACCTCCCTTAAAAATTATTTCTAGCCCATGACTAACAATTCGTTCCCCATGTACTACCCAATGTTAGAAAGGAAATACCGCGCTTTGTCTACTTGTCTACCAGAACGGGAAGATGAAAATAATTTAAATATAGTTATTCCCTCGAGTGGGGATCGAACCCGCAACCATCGCTTTTACAATCAGACGCCACTACGCCATGAAAACTAGAATCCATTTAGGTAATTAAATATTCTATAACGTTTTACACTTTACTATGCATGTATAAATATATAAATGTATAAATACAATGAAATGTTAGTAATTGTATTTGTCATTCTACTCACCCAAGAATAATGCTACTGAAATACACTACACCTATATATCCACAATCGAGAGTAAATGTGAATATTATCATGCCCACGACCGTGGCGGCGTATACAGCAAGGGTGGTTTCTTTAAAACGATGGGTTTTGTCCAGGATAAGGCCACATACCACCGATCCGACCATACCTGCCACTACAATTACGAGGCCGATACGTCCTGCGTCTTCGTTTGCTCCCTGAAATAATCATTCATTTAAAAATCTATTTCAAATACCCGCCAATTACTTACCTAAGCATCACGTGGAATAATAAGTTGAAATATATAAAATTTTATTTAATATAAAACATTAAGTCTAAATCAAAGGGGATCTAGAAGGTACTTTCAGGAAACTGTCTAAAAGATTAGTGAATACATAACACATTGGAATATTTACGCAATTTAGTACGAAATTAAATAATGACTTTTGATGAAGAAACAATGAAATCATACATATCTTTAAAAGAGATGCTAAAAAATAGCTAAATCAGTTCTTCTATTCACTTTATAGATTGTGATAGACAAGAAAAAGTAAAAATAAAAAAATATCTAATTCAGAAGACTACTTTCGACTATCTCATTAATATGGAATATACATAAATCTATAAATAGGCTGTAAGTGGATATCGTCAACTGGTTTTGAAGTGCCTTTGGAGAATTTTACAAAATTCACCTCAAGTCTGTATATTTGCCATGTTTTAATTATTCAGATAGGTAAAAATTTTATCACTTATCTTGGAATATAAGTCATTTTGAATGGGACAGCGCTTTATAAATCGAACTTAGAAGGTGATATTTGGTCATAGATTTATTATTTACCATGTTTCATTGCGCAGAATTGGACAAAAATCATAAATAAAGCTTTATCCCGCATATCAGATGGAACCTAGATTAGATAGAACCTAGTTAAGACACTCTGTTTTCCACGCACCGCCCAATTTTAAAGACATTGCGTGTTGAATGATGGAACTTACCGCCGCTCTTTTGTGCTTTTCCCGAGCGAAGAAATAAGAATAATTATTGTTTCCGCATTTTGTGCCGCTACGCCACGACAGCAAAAGGGAATGTGTGCCATTACTCATTTTATTAGTTTTTTTAGCTTCACGGTTATATTCCCCATATAGTAGGGTAATCAGAGAGAATTTAATGCTAAGACTCCGCCCGAATTCAAGACATTGTGTGCTGAATAGCGGAACTCAACCCCGCGCTGTGAATACTATAGCAGGGGAATGAAAATAATTTATTCCCCCGTATGGAGATCGCATTTACATTCCTGATACTCCACGATTTTGTTAGAATCTCATTTAGATTCTTACTCGGAAAATATAAAATAAAAAACTCTTCCAAGCCATGCAAAAATATTTTGTTTTTGCTTTCTAAAAATCGTATTAATAATATACTCTTATTAAATCTTACCGGATAATAAGTGAGCACTAATTCATTGAGGAGTGTCGAAATAGCATAAAACACTCCGACGTTAAGGCCATAAGAAATGAGAAGCAGGATGTAATTTCTATTAGTTAGTAACTTCTTGATTGACTGGAAGAAGTTAGAGTCCAAACTAGAGCCGAAGTCTGCTGCTGCTGATGGTGGAGTCGCTGGTGCTGCTTTAAAGACTGTAGACGAAAAAAACATGTTTTTCCATTTATCTTGCTAATAGTAAAGGAAAAAAAGAGATACTCCTCTCCATTTCATATATTTACACTCTACGTTGCTAAAACAAGCAGCGTCATACTTTTTACCGCAAGGTAAGCAAAGGGAGTGTTAAGACACTCCCCACTCATCGCCTAATTTTCGAGACATTGCATGTCCCCCAAGTGGGAATTGAATCTACAACAGTCGCGTTTATAGTCAGACACTGTGTCTACTGCTCCATTCTTTGCTTTGAAAATATCCGCTACTTAGTTATATACATATATGAACTAGACGTAAAATTTAAGTAAACGAGTTTTTTGAGCGTATACAGTTATGGTGACTTAACTTTTGCAGTTCAATACATAACACGGATTTTCTACTCGGTAAAGATGATTAATATAAACCTCCACTAAACGTGTTATGTATCATTTATAAATTTGTGATTTTCCTAGTAGGTAGTGTAGTAGGTACACGTCTTATAATGACTAGTCGAAGGTATCTTTGTCTATCGCTCTAAGCTATAGAGGTAAATAATATATATTTTTTTGTTATCAAAGACACCGTTGTAATTGTTTCATTAGAAAGACCACCACCTTTTATCCCTATCGAGGTAGTCTCGTCATACTTACCCTTCGATGGGTGCTCATGGTTTTAACGTCACCTTCCTCGAGTGTTATTGAAAATATATAGTTTCACTTACATAATAGTATGAACACAAACAGCACGCTCGTAATACCAGCAACGAGGTAAAACATGAATTGTAGATCAGCTCCAATTTCTTCTACGGTGCCTTGAGAACGAACTATCATAGGTGGCAGGAGAAACCCAAGGGCTACTCCTAGCTGAAAACAAAATAATTTATTTAATATTATGTTCCTAAATTAGAAAATTAAATCCCCATGCACAACCCAATTCCGAGAGATTGCGGGTTGGGTAGTATTTAAAACCATGCTTCGTCTACCAGATCGACAAATGAAAATAAATATAATTATTCCTCCGAGTGGTGATCGAACCCACAACCATCGTGCTTATAGTCTGACGCTGTCCCACTGCATTACAACAGCCATAAATTTTATTGGTCCTTATGGAATTTTAGAATTAATAAGTAGACTTGTAAATATAATTGAGGCCAGTGTGGCGCAGCGACATGTTACTGTAAACTGGTTGTGAGATCGATTCCCACTCATGAGAATATTTTTATTTTCATTTCCCCACTCTGTTAACAAAACAAAGCCCAGTGCTAAGTTTCGCCACTCTAAATGTAATGCCTCAAAATTTGGGCATTACGTGGGGAACGGAATGTCTCAACACTAAGTTCCATTTGCTTACCCTGTTATATGCAGGATACAGCGTGTTTTAAAAAAATATAATAATATAGTTACAAATGTTACAGCTAAACTACCTTTAATATTCGTTACATAATAAACAAATAATAAATAGGAACCGATATTTCTACATGTCATATATATTTTTTCAATTAGATAAAAATTATAATATGTAAGAGCGCGAAGATCTAAAGCTTGTGAATATATTTTAAACAAATCAACATTACCTATACGAGATCAATCACAAAGTATTTGTTAAAAAGATAATCTAATTTTAATTTGCCTTCTAACACACAAGTCAAATAACATGAGTTTAAAGTATCAATGTAACGAATTCAGCCATGGAATACAGTAAAATAAAATTACTAATATTATCGTCAGCTTGGAGTGTAAGTCTGCTAAATCATATTTTATTATGTTTTGTTACTCGTACATTTTTATATTACTCGAAAGTGTACAAAAAAATATAAAATAAATATAAATATAAAATCCATCTTTATATTTCATATCTCTATATTTATACAATAAGACAGTAAAAATATTTTGTCTGTACATTTAGTAATTTTGACTGAAATGGATAGAGGGACACTTAAAAAGAATAATAGAAAGCAAAAAGATTTTTTTTGAATTTCTTGTCTGTCTGTCTGTCTGTCTGTCGACATATTTTTGTCCGCATTTTTCTCTGAAAGTACTGAACCGATTTACTTGAAAATTTCACCAATTGCTTTGTTTTAACTCAACTTAACTACTAAAGTTTAGTTCATCAAAATCGGTTCATTAAAAAAAAAGTTATCGTCATTTGAAAGAAGTCGTAATTAATTCAACACAGAGATAAAGAACGATCTTGAAAGAAATATCAAGTAAATACAAAGATTTTTTGGTTGGTTCGTTCATATAATATATGTAACTAATTTAAAAACTGTACAGGAGTTAATATGCAATTATTACAGTTATTTTACAAAGAATATTATGAATCCTTCAAATCAATAATTTAACATTTAAGGCTGTTTCTGAATGAGTAAATTAAATTATTCACTGACATCAGCACATTTAACAGAGTATATTATATAGGTAAAAAGAACATAAAGTTACAAAAATATATACGTGTAATAAATAATTAGCTTTATGTATATTTTATAAATATCAAATATCAACAATGGTCGTATTTTTTTATTTAAAACAATCAAAAATTCTTTGACGATAATGTCGTAAAAAAATCATATTAGAAGTCATTATAGTTGTCAATCAATTCTGCTTATTAAATCAATAATCATGTATTTTAAGCGGGCGAAGCCGTGGGCGGGGCGCTAGTAGTAAATAAATAAAGAGATCTTTGTGCACTGCACAAAGACTGCACAGCACTTTGTGCCTCTGCGCTACCACTGGCCTCATATAAATCAGCTTCACGCTGTATCCCGCTCACAGCAAGGTCGGCAGAGGGAACTTAGTGTAAGATACTCCGTCCCCACTTTCTGCCGAATTCTGAAGGCATTGCGTGTTGTGGCAGAACTTAACGCCGCGCTTTGCCTCGACACCAGAGCGAAGAAATGGAAAAATAAATTTAAGTAAGTATTTCATCTCCTCGAGTGGGGATCTAATCCACAACTAGTCGGTTTTACAGTCACACTTTGTGCCGCTGCGCCAAGACTGGCCTCTATAGTAAACTCGTTTTGAAATTGTAAAAACCTTCTGATAATATGTATATACTCGTAGATACTTATTCAGAATACTTATCGTTTTTTAAATACGTTTTTTATCTCTACTGAAAATTAGTTTAATAAGCTGTTAGCAGGTTTACATAAGCCGATGATATGCACTTGCGATAAGAAAAGCATTTATCGTACACAAGACACAACTCTTAGTTGACCATTTGAGCGAAGTCGTAGAGCCAATCGGATCCACCTAATAAAGCTAGTTTAAACATATCTATAACTCTTATATCATATATATAACTCTTGGAAAGATTTGTATTTACAATAACATATGTACGCAATAATATATGTTTTTTTATATGTACGCAGATAATGTTTCGCAGCAGTTTAGTGTTCAAAGCCGTATTTTACGTATCAAAGTAGGGTAAAATAATCTCTATACGAAAGTACTGCAAAGCAATTCTTATTTCTCATTCTGTAAGAATCCAGGGCACTACGCGAGGCAAGATATAGTTGGCGGTAAGTTGATTTAATAATTAACTAGCAGACGGATGCCACCTCAGTCTTCCACCACGTGTGACCCACGGACTACTGCAAAGTATTCGAAACATCGGGTTTTCAAAATTGTGTAATACTAAATATACGCGATTAATCCGATTTAAGTTTCTTTAAAAATTCTTACTTATTGAACATTGTTTATTATATATGAGTAATGAGTTCAAATCCCACGTCATACATTGACATCTAACACAACGACAGTATCATTAGAAAACCACATATAACGTTATCATAATATAGCTAGAAATAAATATTTATATAGCTTTAGAAACGAACAGTCAGCCAAGTGATAAAATACTTTGTTTGTACCGTATTATTGTTATCTTAAATACAAAGTTAATATGCATTTATGTGATGAGATATAATCACGATATTAGAAAATGACACATCGGAGTTGCTACAGATTAGGACTGTCTTATTAATTGGAAAGTAGGTTAGAGGTCGTCATGTCTAGATTCCATTTAAAAAACATTAAGATATCTTCAAAAGTGGCGCTGTAACATTTTAATATACTGCGTGAAGCTATAAAATATAGACAATAGTATAAAATAAGACACCTAGGAAATACAGGCATGCATTGCAATCGTAACCCTTCCTAGCGAAATTAAAGTTATTAGGACAGATGAATAAAATCACACCAGACCCCCCCAGGCTCAATTGGATAAGCGTTTCCGAATGTATTCGGCGTAATGGGATAATACTATGATTTGTCACTGCAACTACAAATGTAGTGTAGCGTCGCAAATGTTTTATTACAAAATGTACCTATGTATTGTTTTTTTTTGCTTGACGCTATATAGGGGGAGCAGAGTAGGCAAAGGGAATATGGGAAACTAGTGCTAAGACGCACTAAGACACTTCTATTTCACACTTTTTGCCGAATTTTGGAGGCATTGCGTGTTGAGTGGCGGAACTCAACACCGCGCTTTGCTTTGTTATCTAAGCGAGGAAATAAACATACTAAATATTTTATTTCCTCTTAATGACACCTTTCAGTTTACAGTTCCACGATTTTGTCCCTGTGACATCACTGTGTGAGGTACCTATTATAATTTGGCAACAAACCTGAAAGTATGTATTGTAATATTTAAAAATTTTCCATATGCGTATATTATATATTTAAATATTTTCTTCTCTTTCAGTGCATTTTTACTTGATAGTAAATATTCCAGTTTAAAACGGAAATTTAAAATTATTTACTATTATTGTAATTAATTTAAAATTTAAATTTAAAAGTGCTAAATTGATGCATAAAAGTAGGTATGTATTTAGAGTTTAAAACTTATAATATTATAGCTATAGGCAAGCAAATGCCTATAGTTATAAAATATTTATTATTATTACAACAACCGCATTAAATATTACACCACTTAAATTCGAACGACATGATCGTGATACGTAGAATTATTGTATAGTTAATATAATACTTATATGTTTGTAAAGAAAACTTTGATTATGTTTATTTGAATCAATTAGAAGTGTAAAAATGCTGATTTGCGGTGAAATTTAAAATGATAAGTTTCAGGTGACTTATGTACTTTGTAAATAACAATATTTAAACTTTAGGGTATTGCTTTTGTACAGAGATGAACACGCTTAAACAAACAAATTCTTTAGTTTTATTAGATTATATATTCAGTAATTACATTATAAATTCAGTTTTATTAGATTATATAATATACATGTATAAATATATTTCTATAAGTATAAATTTCACCGACGAGGCTTCAAGTACACAAATGCTGTTTGCAATTAGACATATTATATTCACAAGCGACCTAAACGTGGCTTAACGTGTTTTAACTTATAAGTAGACTAGTGTTATAGTGAAATTATCCAATTGATAACAATTATAAGTATTATAAATAATGTTTACTAGTACGAACTCAACACCATGGATTATTTGTACATACAAAGAAGATCACATTCGTATGTACAAATAAATGGATATTATAGATAGATATATCTGACGCACGCACTGATGGTAGAGTCTTTAATTAATAATTTTTAACAAAAAAAAACCAACTTCTTCAATTTCAGTCGGATCTCATAATCAGAACCTAACCAATCTTTCATCGAACTACCCTTGAAGTGTATCCTTTCCAATAAAAAAAGAATCATCGTAATCGGTTAGCGGGATATTGAGTTATTATATTAAAATGCTACTTGAAAAGTATAGATATTGATTTAAAGTTTAAAGAATAGGTTTATGCACCTATGTACATATATATATATATATATATATATATATATATATATATATATCATTTAATTATATTATGTATCATTTAAATATACAATTATTGCCAGTATAAGATTTGAACTATCAAAATCTAATTAAATTCTCATCACACGCAAAAATCCAACTGACAAAGAATAACTACAATACGAATCGTTATATTATTGTGACGGTGAGAAAAACATTTTTTTCCACAGCTACGCTCAAATAATTCCCTTCCCGTAGTACATTACGCGCGGACCGCGTTCCTTATCGCGTTTTCCCAGGCCCTTGTGGGAGAATTGGAAAAATAATTTCACCAACATATTATTCCCCCGAAAAATTTCCATATGTTTATTGTTTGGTTGTCCTCGTGAAAGTGAATAAAAAAACGTTACATTTGAATAAATTACATAAATACATTAAAATAGGAAATTTATGTACATATATTACATACTTTTTATCTTTTGACAAAAAAAATCTTTACGTTTTTTTAGCATAGCAAGGCACGGTGTAGACAGAGTGAACCTTTGATAATTCTCCATTATCTTTCAGCGAAACTCATGAAAATATAAAAAAATAAATAAATGTAATCCCCTAGGTGGAGATGGTATGGCTACCATCGCATTTACATTGCGCTGTTCCACTGCGCAACGACGACCTCGAGTTTAGCAATTCTCGAATTCTGCAAAGTATATTAATCAATCACTTCGTTTTCTATTTTTAACCGACTTCTATAAGAAAAGGAGGTTATAATTTCGGCTATACTTTTTTATGTTTGTTACCTCAGAACTTTTGACTGGGTGAACCGATTTTGGTGATTCTTTTTTATTTGAAAGCTAGTACTTCCCATGTGGTCCCATTTTAATTTGGTCTATTTCTGACAATGGTATCTATGAGAAAATCACAAGTCTATAATAATTTACAATTTTGTGTTTTGTGCCAAGTAAAACAAACAAGTTTAATAATTTGACATTGTAGTAAGGTTGTTGTAGCATTAGCTTGACACCGACTTTAAAATTATTTAATCTTTCTTTAATTATTTTTATTTAACAAACTCAAAGTACGTTTTACTTTATGTTAAGCAATTTTTTTTTACTTTTTAGTTTATTCTTTGAAGTCGGTTTTTTTTGTTAAAAATGAAAATTCATTTTAAGACATCGTTGACTAGTTTATAACTATACAAAGAACAAACAAAATAATTTAAAATATAATCATCCCCCCTAGTGGAAATCAAACCTACGACCGCCGTCGCGTACACAATCTAATAACTGCACTATGATTACTTCAAATAAGATTAACGAAAACAATAATATTCGCAATGTTTGTAAGTGTGTGTAGCAGAGGGCCAAGTGATAAAACATAAATTTTCTTTGCCTTTTATTAAAAAAAAAATACTGTAGATAAAACATGATTGTATTTCATACTTACCTATTACTTTATTATTATTTTATTTATAAGAACGATTACTATAATTTATCTTCTATAATTAAAAGAAAAGGGAAAATCCCTAAATGGCTTTAAGAAATATTACCTGACGCAACCTACCGTTGATGATTAATGTTTCCATTTTTCCTTTACTTAACAAAATAAATGAATAATACAAATAAAATTAATAATAGCCATTGTGGCACAGTGGCGCCACCACAACCGAAAATTAAGTTCAAATCGAATGCAAATATATACAGAAAATAGGTATATTTCTTTAATCGAGTTATAGTAATAGATATATTTCTTTAATCGAGTTAGATAAACTGCGGCGTTAAGTTCTATTATTTAAAATGTAATGTCCTTTAAATGGGGGAATGTGGGGGGGAAGTGGTAAACAGTAAAACTTATATAGTTAGTAGTTTTTCCTAGCGACTTCGCTATGATAAATGGAAATAACTAAGTCAGAGCTTAAGATAACTTTGAAAATAGGTACAATGGGGTACGCGTTGCGTAGGTTTTATGTGAGGGGCTGGTCTGTGTGACTAGAACATGTCGTTCTAGTCTATGGGCCATCCATCGAGACCCCACTCGGGCAGTGAACTCGTAAACGGTTTTCTTCACGATAAAAAAGAATGCAATGAGATACAGTAATAAACGTAATGTAACAACGTAATGTACAACCTAGAAGTTTCTTTGAAAAACAGACTACCTAACATTCTCTCACAAAAAGAAACCTGCGATTGCAAGTAGTTTCCGAGATTCAACCAAATTCTTCAGCATTATAATATTATTATAGATTTGACTATAGCTTCGTGAATGTATAAAATATATTGGATTTAGTTTGTCTACAAAACAATATTTAAGTATTTGTGCTTCATAAAAAAATATCGGATGAAATATTATTCGAGTATATATGACGTTTCGAATATGTATGGCCACGACTGAGGCCAGTCGTGGCGCAGCGGCACGAGGTATGACTGCAAACCCGACTGGTTGTGGGTTCGATCCCCACTCGAGGAGATGAAATATTTACTTAAATTTATATTTCCATTTCTTCGCTCTGGTGTCGAGATTAAGCGCGGCGTTGAGTTCTGCCACTCAATACGCAATGCCTCCAGAATTCGGCAGGAAGTGGGGAACGGAGTGTTTTAACACTACGTTCCCTCTGCCTACCCTGCTGTGTGCGGGATACAGCGTGAAGCTGATTTACTTTATTTATTTTTTTATTTTATGACGTTTAAAATTTTAGATTGAATGAACTAAAGAAGGGGTGAAACTCCTTAAGATAATTTCGTGGCGCAGGGCACAAGTGTGTGACTGTAACGTGACGGTTGTATTGTTTAATATTGTCATTTCTTCGCTCTGGCACCAAGGCAAGGGCCCGGCGTTGAGTTCCACCATTCAACGCGCAATGCCCCGAAAAAAATCTGCGGAAAGTGGGGAACGGAGTGTCTTAACACAAGGTTCCCTCTGCCTACCCAGCTGATTTAATTACTTTTACTTAGTTGTATGTCATACATACTGTCTTTTATATTATTGTTGCACATATTATCAAGGTCAATTTGGCAGAACTAACAATATTTTCATTGACTTTATAAACAAAATCCTTCTTTATTGCCAAAAAAAAGGAATAATATACTATTGCTTACTTGGTTCCCAAATACACCGATACTGCAAGCAGATGACACTTGATCAGCTCCAAACCAGACGGCGGCCAAGCGTGGGGGTACATTCAAAATGAAGACTTGTGATACAGCCACTACAGTCTGTCCAGTGAAGCCAAGCCAAAACATGTCCTGGGGCACGGAGAAGACCTTGAGCCATGCGCCTGCGCATGTCCCAAACGATCCAATTATAGTTGTTATCCGAAGACCCTGAGAATAAAAAAAGAAAATTGTGAATTGAGTAAAAATGCTTAATTTTTTCTTACAGACTTTAGTGCGGTAGGTAGGGGAAATAATTTTTCACTCTCTATATTATTTAGTAGTTAGCGCGTAGTTTAGATACGTAATTCAACAATTACGAAACCTAACACCAAACTAACAAAAAAAAGGTCCTCCAGTGGACCTGAAGCTCATGAGTCATCATCATCACATGGAGATTCTACTTTAATCCAAAATCTGTTAAAATCTAGTCTAAACATATAGCCTTTGTATAATTGCTAATTGCAAAATTAATATCATAAATAGGTTGTTTAAATGCACTGTTATTACCTATTATCTAATAGGCACTTGTTTATGTGAGGTGTGACTTTTCATTGTGTGTTATTACACTAATTATTGAAACAATCAGTCAGGGCTTAAAATACAAGGCAAATATTTTGACCATAACTCGATTAAAACTTTACCAATTCAAACGAATTGGAATTGACGACAATTTCATTTCTTTTGCTAGGTTCATAGATAATCACAAAGCATTAATTAAATTAAATTCAGTATTAAAAACAAGCGATAGTATAGTTAATATTTCTCACAATTCCCCATTTTTTTCGCTTTGCGCTGTAACTCGCGAATGTAGTAGGTAGATAGTGGGCGGAGAACCTGGTGTTTAGTTATTGGACGGAAATTGAGGCATTACGTTCCCCAATTTCCGCACAATTTTCAAGATATTATGCTTTAATTGGCAGAACTCAACGCCGACACCTTGTCTTCTTACCAGAGCGAACAAATGAAAATTTATTTCGCGAGTGTGTTTATTTATTTCGTCGCATTTGCAGTCGCTGCATACGACAGGACGATGGCATCTATTAAAAAAAATAAACAAAATGCAGTGTAAGTTCAATACCTCCAAGCGGATGGAAAGTATATAAATAAACGTGATGTATTGAAAGTTTCCTCTACCTGTTTTAACCAGGTTATTCCTATTTTATCCATAAAATAAGTCTCATAAGTTACTAGGTACCTACGTTAAGATAAAACCTCACCGGCTAAGTGCGAGTCGGACATGCCGTCCGAGGCCGAGACCGAGGCTTCCGTACCAATTTTAGGGTTTCATTTTCATACAAAATGCATCAAAATCGATGCATAAATATTCGAATCTTTTGATTACGTTGGCTTAGAAGCTTGATTTTTGTGGTTAAAGGGATAATAGACCTGGATATTTGATATTACTTTCAGCTTGATACCTCCACGCAGTTTCGAGATAAAAGGCCTTGACAGGCGGATAACAAAGTTATTAGATAAGGATATAGGTTCGTCCGTTTTCCGTCCGTTTTTACCTTTTGAGGTACGGAACCCCTAATACTGTAATGAAATATTGATTTGTACGCTACATAATACATATAATTAAAACTGAAGAGTTTGTTTGGTTGAATGCGCTAATTTCAGAAACTACTGGTTCCAATTGAACATTTTGAATCATTGGTTAGTCCATTTATTGAGGAAGGTATATTAAATAGTAACGAAGCGGAGTGTCTTGACACTAGGTTCCCTCTGTCTACGCTGCTGTATGCGGGAAACAACGTGAAGCTGATGATAAATATGAAATTGAATACGTTTAATACAAAATTTATATAGTATCAAGTAAATGATATCTATATTTATAATTGTATAATATCTGTTATTTGTTGAAATACTAAATTGATAGCTAAAGAAAACTTTTCGCTTCCATTGACTGATCCTCTCGTTACTGATATCTAAAGGTCAACCATTCTTGTCACGACTGAAAACCCAGTCCTTTCTTACCGTTAAGTGGATCATTTTTCATTTCGGTATCAACTCCATCGTATAGATTTGCTAACGAGTAAGCTATTTATAATATTATTAGATAAATTAATAATATTACAAATAA
Source organism: Heliconius hermathena (assembly GCA_013403705.1). Lineage (NCBI taxonomy): Eukaryota > Metazoa > Arthropoda > Insecta > Lepidoptera > Nymphalidae > Heliconius > Heliconius hermathena. Next base: position 636,187 of record JAAIXJ010001863.1, read on the forward strand.
ATGCATCACCTATATTTTAAATGAAAGTACCTATATTTAATTTAACATAATTTTTCAGGCATAGTGAATATAGTGTTCACACACTCTGTTCCGTTCGTTCATTCCGTTTCCCCAGAATTCGAGATACTATTCCAGTGGCAGAACTCATGACTGTAGATTGTCTTACCAGAGCGGAGATTCAAAAGTACCTCTTTCCCTCGAATGGGAATCGAACTTACAACCGTCGCGTTCCTTCTTCTTTCTTCTCTTAATTTACCTTGAAATTGGGATATATTTGTAACGTTATAAATTTTATATTCTTGTTTTAATAAAATATAAATACAATACACATATATATCTACTTATAAATGTATGTTATATACCTAACATATATTTAGAAATAGAGATAGGTTAAATGACTTTTCAAATATTGTATTGAGGCCGTCGAGAACAGGAGCATGAGCGTGCGACTATAAACGTGACATGTGTGGGTTCGATTTCCACTCGGGGAATGAAATATTAAATAATTTCTTTTTTTCTCGCTATAGTAACAAGAAAAAGCGCGTCGTTCAGTTCCGCTATTCAATACGCAAAAACTCGAGAGTTCGGCAGAAATTGGGCAACGAAAATGTCTTAATGAGAACTGAGTGTGTTAAGTAGGTTCCCAGTTTCCCTTTGCCTACTTAGCTATGTGCGGGAAAACCGTAAAACTAAATTTTCTAGAAGGTACACTCCACCTATAAACAAATATCGATATAACCTTAACAACATATCAAAATTCGACATTGTAATACTAATAAAATGAATTAAATGTTAAATATTTATTTAGAAACCGTAGAACCGTAGAAGGATTCACGGTCTCCAAGAGGCGCAGGTTCAAATCCCGCAACATTCAAATCAAATTCATATAGTATTTTTCTTTCCTAAATGTGGAATCACATTTTTAAACTATTAAAAATAAAAAACTATGAGTTTTTGAAGTGTTAGTTATCCTTATATTTATCCTCTTAGTAGCTTAGCTTCTACCTGCGTCATCGCACGCGTGATTGTTATCACTCTCACATTTTTGTTATCACTGCATGTTTTGTTTTACATGATTTTTTTTTATTTTCACGCTGTATTCCGCACATAGCAGGGTAGGCAGAGGAAACATGGGAACCTAGTGCGACATCCCGTTCCGAAGACACTTTCGTAAACCGCTTTCCGCCGAATTCTCGAGGCATCACCGGGCCACGACGGCCTGGAAACTCTTGAACTTTATAATATTATATTAGTATGGAAGTTAAGATAGTTATAGATTGACAGTATGTATTAATTTTATCGTTGTTATGTTAACAATTAACAGACTTGAGTGACACTTCAATTTTCAATAACGCCCCTTCAAAGTTCAAGTAAGAAAGTCATATGGAACTGACATTGAAATCACGTGACTTTTTTATCGAGGTATTTTGTAACCATACATTTTAAAATTAAATTAAATCAGCTTCACGCTGTATCCCGTACACAGCACGGTAGGCAGAGGGAACCTAGTGTTAAGACACTCCGTTCCCCACTTTCTGCCGAATTCTGGAGGCATTGCGTGTTGAGTGGCAGAACTCAACGCCGCGCTTAACCTCGACACCAGAGCGAAGAAATGGAAATATAAATTTAAGTAAATATTTCATCTGCTCGAGTGGGGATCGAACCCACTACCAGTCGGTTTTGCAGTCACACCTCGTGCCGCTGCGCCATGTCTGGCCTCCTGGAACTTTAAATTTAAAAAAATATAAATAAAGAAATGTTATAAAATAACGAACGACTCTCAGCTTCGGTCATACAGCACGAAGCTAAAAAAAGTACGAATATGTAGTCAAGTTAAGAATCGTCATACTTGAGAAATTTTAAAACATAGTTGAATTTCAACGTAAGAAAAATCATGCTGTTAACAATATGTATATTCCAACACAGACACATTGGCCACACAAAGCTACACCTACTACTACAATTGTTATTAAGACATCCTCAATTAGGCGTAATTTGACAATATTTTACTTAACTACCAACATAATATTTCTACAAACACTAAATACTAATAATTTTCCATTTTTCGAAAGTACCTTGGTTCGACTCTATTAACATTTTATTTGTTATTACCGTGTCTCTTAGTCGACGCACATAACGAAATTATTTTATAGTTTATACTCCACTCAACACTCGATGCCTCCAGTATTCAGTGGAAAATAGGAAACGGAATATCTTAACACTAGGTGTGAAACCAAAAGTCCAGAGACAAAACACTCAGCTGCGAAGGCCATATGCAGAGGCTTTAGTGCAATTCTAGGAAACGTATTTGGCAGAAGGAAACTTCGTGCGGATGACAGACAGGCGGTAGCATTGGAGGAGTTTACAAGGAAATCGACTGAAGTTCCAGCGATAACATCCCGGCCAAAACCTACGAAGGCGGCAATGGATATTGTACAACCACCAGACTTCTTACCAATTCGAGAGCACAAGGACCACTACAAGAACGCCATGCTGGAATTCCTTGCAGTTCTGAAAGCTACCAAACAAGTCAAGTTAAGAACGTGCAAGGAAATTATACTTGCTTTTCAAGGTGGATACTCAATTTTGGGAGTAAAACTTAAAGAGGCAGAAGGCGCGATTTACAATAGCGATAGCGGCCAGACCATCGCGGGAAGCATGAAAGGCAATTACATGGCAGCATACAATGCAACATCTGGATTTGTCGAGTTGAATGAAGAAGAGACCAGGAGAACTGGATACCTTAAATTCAACACGCCTGCCAATGATCCCATGGTGGTTACTGCTAAATGTACCAGGATTATGCTGGAGGAAAGAATGCTGGAAATGGCTCTACGCCTCGATAACACTCTGGAATCTACAGCATTTTCTACGTGGAAGGTGCCCAAGATGGTATGGGTAAACGGTGTTCCCGGGTGTGGTAAGACAACGTGGATAGTAAAACAATTTGACATTGCTAGGGATACAGTCGTAACAAGTACGACGGAAGCAGCTAATGAACTTCGAGAGAGGCTCTCGGAACGTATAGGGAACTTGGTTAAAAATAAAATCCGCACTATGTCTTCAATGCTGGTAAACGGAGCACGACGAGAATCAGACAAGTGTAACCGCTTGATAGTCGACGAAGCTTTAATGAACCACTTTGGAGCGATAGTGATGGCAGGAAGAATCTCCGGAGCCGAGGAAATTCTTTTAATTGGAGATGTAAATCAGCTACCCTATATAGACCGAGAGAATCTTTTCGAAATGATTTACCGTAAACCGCCACAACTTTCCATGAACCAAAATTTAGTGTGTACTCACAGAAGTCCCATGGACGTCGCCTACGCCCTGCGAGAGATATATCCTGGTATATACTCGTCTAAGAGGGTAGTACGGTCCCTTTCTATGAAGGATATCAAAATGACACCAGTACCGGGAGATCTAAAATACACACTGTATCTCACATTTACGCAGGAGGAGAAAGAATCTCTGATCGCGCAGGGATGGGGAGGAGAAACAGGCTCGAAGGTGCTGACAATTCATGAGTCTCAGGGTCTGACCAACGCGACCGTTATAGTGGTTAACACTAAATCTACTAGGCTACAGCTGCATGATAGCGTTTCGCACGCCGTCGTAGCAATATCTCGTCACACCGACACCTGCACATACTATAGTGAAGGTAAAGATGACGCGGTCAAAATGTTAATACGGAACGCGACGGAGGTAACGACAAAACGCATTGTGGAATATAATTTAAAGATGGCTTTGAAAGATAGGAACGCAGCGGTCACCTCTTCCACCATAGCGGTCATGCCATCACCCTTATCCTAGTGCAAAATTCCTCACATCTCACATCAAATCAATTATCAATTATTATAAAATTTTAGCATGTACTTATTTATAGTTATGTAATTTAATATATATTGTAATGTGAAAAATTGTTAAATATACATATATAGACATTCGCTTAACCTTAGATCTAAGTAAAATTTTGTAAAATAATGTAAAGTTAAAAATATAATTTTCCTATTATAGGTATTAATTGTATGTAAACGATAATGTAATTAATATATATGATAAGGAAATTAGATATAATACACATTTAAAAAGGGTACGGATTAAGTGTATGTAGTGTTAAGAAATAACAATAAAAAAAAATTAAAAAAAAAAAATACACTAGGTGTGAGGGATACAGAATGTCGCTAAAAAAACATCACGTTGTTACAATTAGTGAGATTAACGTCCTTGAGTTTACCAGCACACGCTCATGTTAAGGGATTAGGAGTGTTGAATAGAGATTTCTTTTAGAAATAAGCCCGCCGTTGTAAACATATCAACTGTATTTTACTATTTTTTTTTATCTGTGCAATAAAGAATATATATAATAAAATTTCATATTTAAAGCGCCATAATAAACATTCCTCGCTACAACAAGTACAGTATGAAGCTACAAAAATGTAAACTTGAATTATGTAAAGTGTAGAAATAATAAATAGTAATCTCGCCAACTGATAATTATTATTAGTAATATTTGAACTTCGATCAACTAACTACATACACAAACAATGAATAGTTCGTAGTAGTAGATCGAAGTATTTGAAACCTAAGTCCAAATTCGTATAGTTTGTTTTGTATGTATAGCGTTTATATATCAGCGTTTCCCCTCTCCGGTAAGGCAAAACGCGACGTTAAATCTTGCCACTCAACGATCAGTGTCTCTTATCAAAGTAGGGACCGAAAAACAATCATCGTGTCTTGACACACGATTTTCTAAATAATACTTTAAAAAGAATGTAAAACAGTATACAGTATTTGTTTTTAGCATCAGTGAACCAGTTTTTAAGGAAAACTAGTGTACACCTTCTCTTCTTGACCTGTATTCTTAAGTATGACATTGTAAATGCTCTTTGGCTCGAGAAAACATCTTAGAGCCCCTTTCGCTAGATGCAAGCGTCATGTAGCTTTAACAGAAATTTAAAAAAAGTTAGATGCTTTTATAATAATATGAGTGACGCATATGTATGAGTGTAAGTTGAATTCCCACCTAGGGGAATGCTCATGTTTACCAATATTGCTGAATTTTGTTTACTTGATCAAATGTAATAACTTCACATTTTATCCCACATATCAGGGAAGACAAAGGGAACCTAGTGTCAGGAAATGTCCTGTTTGTCCGTTTTTCACTTGTGGCGGAACTCGTCGGGGCGCGAATTGTTGTACGAAAAATAAAAATAGAGATGCGGAAAGTCCTAAGATATGTTAAGATAATAAATTTGTATAAATGAATTTGTAAATCATAAATGATATCTAAAATATTTTTTAAATTTTTATTATATTTGTTACTGAAAAACTTTTAACAATATTTACTATTAGGAACTAAAATGAACTTGTGCAAAAATTTTGTAGACTATTGTTAACTTTTACACTTTAACAGAAAGCAAGCAAGTGATTTCAAAACGTCCAACTTTAATGGTGGAGATAGTTGGAGAGTCTCATTTTACGACACTTCAGAAATTTAAGAAATCCGGTCTTCTATGTATTGCTTTTATTGAAGTTTTAAGGGTTCAATTCCAATTGAAAGGTAACATTATTTCGTACAAAGACTATTAATAATAACACTTTTAAAAGTAATTTGTTAAAAATAAAAAAAAATTGATCTTTACAATAACTCGCAAATAGCACGGCAGGCAGTGGAAGTGTTTAAACACTCCGTTCCCCATGTTAGTTACACATTTTTTGAAACATTGCTTGTTGAGTGGCGGAATTCAACGTCGCGCTTTGTTTTGTTCTAGAATTGTATTTACAGTTAGACGTCGTACCGCTGCTCTACGACGGCCGCAAATATGAAAAAATCCAAGTCAACCAGTATATTTTAAATTTGTATAATAATTTATTAAAGGACAAAACACCTAAAAAAAATATATAGTTCTGTAATAAAAAGTTTTCGACAAATTGTAATCTATATATATAAAAGGACTTGTGCTGACTGACTGAGGTAAGACGCACGCAGAGCCGTAACCGCTGATGGTAGAAACGTGAAATTTGGGCAGGTGTTTATTTTCATATTCTGGACATCCACTAAGAAGGGAATTTGAAAAATTTTAACCCTAAAGGGATGAAATAGGGGTTGAAAGTTTGTATGGAAAAAAAATTTAATCTGTACCGATTTTTATAAAATTTGAAATTCAGACTCTTAAAAATATTTCATTGAACACGTGTTTCATGGTTTTTAAGAATTCACCCCCTAAGGGTTCAAATAAGGGGTTGAAAGTTTATATGGAAAAATCTTTAAATTGCCACCGATTTTTATAAAAAATTAAATTCAGACTGTTAAAAATATTTAATTGAACACGTGTTTCGTGGTTTTTTTACAATTCACTCCTAATAAGCGGGCGAAGCCGCGTGCGGCCTCTAGTAGGTATATATTTTTTAAGTTTCATGCTGAATCCCATAGCATAGAGGGACCGGCAAACGCCGAACACGTGTTGTGATACAATCTTTTTAAATTTTATGTTCATGACTGCATAGTGAAACAAAACAAGATATACTAGAAAATATTTACGATTCTCATACACAGAAAATTATAAATAAATATTTATTTTAATGTGTTTAGGATTTCCCCTCAAAAGAAAAAAACGAAACCTTTATAGGATTACTTCACCTCGAGACCGCGATCACCTCAAGACCGCGTGGAGGTATCAAGGTGAAATTAATATCGAACATTCAAGTCTACGGTCAATTAATGAAACACAGGAAAAATCAAGCTTCCAAGTCACCGCAATGAAAGATACGAACGCGAAATATGCGTCGATTTTGACGCATTTTGTATGAAATTCGCCGCGTAATCAAAACCTCAAAATCAAACCGGGTACTTTTCGTTGACGAAAATAGAAGAAGATCCTAAATGTGAAAATTTATAAGTAGGTCATAGTAAAAAATCATTACAAAATTATATTTGTAATTCGTTTCATACATTCATACAGAATGAGTGCGTACGCCCGCAATCTTAACTTAAACTTAACTTAGCTTCACGCTTTATCCCTTGCGGGGTAGTCAGAGAGAACGGAGCGCCAAACGCTACGGTCTCTACATACCTCTTTCGCCTCGTCCACTGTCATCAACCTCTTCATACATGCCCTTCGGGGGGTCCTCATGCTTTTTACGTGACCTTCCTCCAGTATCTTTGATACTGTGTTTTCGAAGGTCAATCGAGGTCTCCCCCTACCTCTCTTACCGCTCACTTTTCCATCATAAATCTTTTTTGCCATTCTTTCATCACTCATTCGTTCGACGTGCCCAAACCAGCTGAGCACGTTCTTCTTCATTCTCACCGTGACATCCTCGCTAGTACCTGCCATTCTGTGTACCTCTTCATTGCGGATTCGATCAGCTAAGCTGACTCCGCATATCCTACGAAGAGATCGCATCTCCACACCATTCATCTTTCTTTCATTCTATCTTAAGTTTGTCATATAAGTTCTACTTTCTGTATACATTCCCGAAATTGGTTCGCAACCCTCAGTGGGCAAGTCGGACTGGTTCTGGACCGTTTTGTTTTGGTTCTTGTTTTGTTTCTTTATTAAAAGCGCCACTATGGCCTTTGTAAAATAATAATATAATATAAATAGGTAACACAATGCAATTCGCTAAGCGCCGAGACAATTTGCTTAAAAACATGTAGGTAGATCCATTGAGTCCGTGAGTAGTTTACTACTTGACGTGCCGGAGTTACGCCTGCCTGATTTGTGGAACACGTGTATGACATTATTTTTTCTACAATGTACATACAGATGAATATACATTTTAATGAGGTCTGATTGTAAACACGACGGTTGTGGGTTCGATTCCTACTCAGAGGAACCTGGACTTCCGACCCAAGTGTAGGCTTTACAATACCTTAACACTCGTCTTCAATGCTCGAGTTCGATATGTTAAACACATACAATCTAATCGTATAGCATCTTCTATACGATTTAGTTACATATAATCATAATGTACTGTGATGCCATAGTTTGACAATAGAGATACTAAATCAGTATTATTAGTACCTAGTGAAGTTGTCAATATATTCACAGATCGACAATAAATGGGAATGTAATAAAGTATGGAAAATGGCATACAGATCATCATATCATACCTCATAGCTGAGATTTCACGAATTCAAAACAAAACAAAAAAAACACAATTTGCAATTAGCCACAAATAGAAAAAATTGGTATCAATTGTGAAAAAAAAACGAAACGTGCGCTAAGTCAAGAGATATGTCATCGTCACGCACGTGAGCCTATGTATATATAAAAGTAATTAAAAATAATGAATATCAACTTTAATTCATATCTAAGGAACTACTGTACTGATCTCGAGGAAAGTTGGACTGTTCACTAACATGTAACTGATTTAAATAAAAAAAGGATCATCTTAAAACTTTTCGCTTCCTAGAGATTAGTTTTTTTTTTCAAACTTGAGGTTAATCCTGTTAGCCTTACTGGTTTTTACAACGACACCGGGTTTGTAGGGAAGTCTGCCCCTAAACTAGATATTTGTGGACAAACATAATTATATACACTCACAAAATTTTTGCAGACGTTCTTAGAAGTCTATAAAGATCATCATAAGGAAATATTATCCAATCTAAACACGAGAAACTTACAATCTCCTTTTTTGAAATCAGTAAAACAAGTTATTGGAAAACAGCAACACATAACGTTTAAATGCAAAAACCAACATATACATACACACATTAGTTTAAAGAACCTGTATTTTCATATAAAAAGGGGCTCATACAGACGCACAGTAGTAAATTTAAAACGTGTTCGTGCGTAAACCGCTCAGGTAATTACTTACAATACGAGCGGAACCCGTTCACTTGGGAGTTGGGACGAGTCGTATATACTTATAAACATTACTTGTATAATATACGTATTTTATAATGTATAATGTAAATTAAAATTAAATTAAATTAAATTAGCTTCACGCTGTATCCCGCACACAGCAGGGTAGGCAGAGGGAACCTAGTGTTAAGACACTCCGTTCCCCACTTTCTGCCGAATTCTGGAGGCATTGCGTGTTGAGTGGCAGAACTCAACGCCGCGCTTAACCTCGACACCAGAGCGAAGAAATGGAAATATAAATTTAAGTAAATATTTCATCTCCTCGAGTGGGGATCGAACTCACAACCAGTCGGTTTTGCAGTTACACTTTGTGCCCCTACGCCACGACTAGCCTCATGTAATTAAAGTTAATAAATCAGCTTCACGCTGTGGGATACAACACACAGCAGGGTAGGCAGAAGCAACCTCTTGATAAGACACTCACCACTTTATTTAAAGATATTAAGGCATACCAAGGTGAGATTTGCTGAATGAGATGATTGTTAATTCAAACGACTGTTAGGGGAATATATAATATTTTTTTTTATACTGAAACGGGACTTCTACGGTGATGCACACTTACCTAACAAATACCTATTCACTGTGTTTTTGAAGATAATAATATATAAGATAATGCAGAACTAAATCAAAGTATGATTTTGTTCGGCAAAAATAATTAGAAAAAGATTTTATAATTTTAAAGTTGGTGTCAGGCTAATGCTACAACAACCTTACTACAATATCAAATTACTAAGCCTGTTTGTTTTACTTGGCTTTTTAGTTCGTTGCACAAATTTTGTGTCGTAAAAAGGGCTATAATATATTTCTATTATTTTTGTTTCTACACTTGATGTATAAAGAAAGTGTTTCGAAAGAATGCTGCCGCCTGTTACTTTGTACTGCAATAATAACTAATTAATTTATATATATAAAAGAACATGTACCTGACTGACTGAGGTAAGACGCACGCACAGCCGTAACCGCTGATGGTAGAAACGTGAAATTTGGACCGATGTTTATTTTCATAATCTGGACATCCACTAAGAAGGGATTTTGAAAAATTTTAACCCTAAAGGGATGAAATAGGGGTTGAAAGTTTGTATGGATTTTTTTAAAATCAGCACTGATTTTTATAAAATTTGAAATTCAGACTCTTAAAAACATTTCATTGAACACGTGTTTCATGGTTTTTTAGAATTCACCCCGTAAGGGAGCAAATAAGGGGTAGAAATTTTGTATGGAAAAACCATCGATTGTTATAAAAATTTAAATTCAGACTGTTAAAAATATTTTATTCAACACGTGTTTCGTGGCTTTTTTAAAATGTATCCCTAAGGGTGCAAATAAGCGGGCGAAGCCGCGCGCGCCCACTATTATTTTATAGTACTAGACTAGTCTCATTAATTTCTATGTAGCTAAATAACAATAAAAAAATCTTATCATCAGCCCCTCCGTTCTCAATTTCTTAGAACTATTTTCGGAACATTACTTGGAGTAGAGTATGGAAATAGGTTACTAAGCTGAGAGTGGCTACATGTTTTTAACCGAGTTCTGTAAGAAAAGGAGGTTATCAATTCGACTGTATTTTTTTTATGTTTGTTACCTGTCTGTTACCGTCGAGGCCAGTCGTGGCGCAGCGGCACGAGGTGTGACTGCAAAACCGACTGGTTGTGGGTTCGATCCCCACTCGAGGAGATGAAATATTTACTTAAATTTATATTTCCATTTCTTCGCTCTGGTGTCGAGGTTAAGCGCGGCGTTGAGTTCTGCCACTCAACACGCAATGCCTCCAGAATTCGGCAGAAAGTGGGGAACGGAGTGTCTTAACACTAGGTTCCCTCTGCCTACCCTGCTGTGTGCGGGATACAGCGTGAAGCTGATTTTTTTTTGTTACCTCAGATCTTTTGACTAGGTGAACCGAATCTGATGATTTTTTTTTATTTTAAAGCTAGTGTTTCCCTAGATGTTGTTATATATTAATTCTTAAATGCAATTAAACTGAAAATACTTGTACCATACTGTACATAGAATACTAGTGGCCTACTCGCAGCTTCGCCCGCATACCACCTATAATTCTTTAATTACACTGCATTTGCAAAGCTTATCTTCATAAAATTTCCTTGATGATGGAATAACTTTCACTCGTAAGTTTCAATATCTTTGCCAAATAAAAAAAAGTGAAATTTTGAATATTATTTGTCACAAAATGCCTTATCATGAGTTACTTATAAAAGATAAATATAGGGTGTTGCGGACTTTTTTTGGAACTAATGAAATTAAATGTTTTTGTAATACAACGCACTTACATATATTTAACCATTTCTGCAGCGCACGCAGTTAAAGTAATACGATGGCGTCCATAATTATTTAGTCATTTAAGCTAACTAGATTAAACCCCAATGTTATATACCCTATAGCACTCCTGAGGAATGTAGCTTTCATACAAAAAAAAAAGTAACTTCGACCAGTAGGTCCAGAGATCTTAGCGTTTACGCAAACAAACAAACAGACAAACTTTTCCGCTTTATTATATTAGTATAATAGAATTTTTGTATATAGTGTTGCTAGTGCTGTTTGACAGTATATTATTGATTTGAAGTTACTGTTGCGTTAGTTTTTTTATCTACTTCACTGAATACAGCGCATGAGGATTCGAATTTCCATCGGATACGTATCCATATTGATAAAATGTGTATTTTCTGTATATAGTTACCTACTAGTTAGACAAAACACAGTGTTAGCTTACAAATTACAATACAACGTTAGCTGGTTCTGCCTACTTCATCGTTGTCGCTATTAAAAGTTAAAATTGATTACTATCTCTACTTATTACTAGTTCTTCAAACAAGTATACTAATACGTATAGATTTTTTTAAATAAATACCTATCTATATCTCTGATCTGATATGTCAAAATACAGTTTTATATGTAAGAAAAGAGTAGTTAGTTCATTGATAATTAGTATAGATAGAATAGATCGCCATAATTGCATAGATTGTCTTAATAGTTAAATTTAAATGAAAAACATCTATAAAAACACATTTTCTTAAAAGTTCATACATTAGCCAAATAAAAAGTGTCCCTCGAAACGTGTCACTGTGCACGACGCGATGCTAGTATAGTGTAAACTTTTACAATGAAAGGAACAATTGCTGAAAGTCCGTTAGTTGTTTTATTTGTGTTCTTTTGCATCGTCGTCCAATACGAAGAGAAGTTTTTAAAATAGTCGAAATAAATTGCTGTGTAAAATTCCTAAATACAAACCGACGAAAAAATCGAAGGAAGTTCGGTTCCATATGTATATTTTTTATGGTACCATCGAGCTTTCTGATGATGGAATTGGACAATAGGTGATAGCCTTGGCCTGCTTACTTTGTAGTAAGTGTGTTTATGGTTTTTAAACTATGTTTTTTTTTAATTACACGCTAGGATTACATTTCAGGGTTTTTATTTTTGTCTTTAGATACTTAAAGTATAATATCCACTATGTTGTATATTTTTTTAATTGTGGACAGAACTTAATGTAATGATTTACAATTGTGAATAGTAGGTTCATTCTTCATCTTCAACGTATTTAAAAATATACCTATTACGGTAATAACGAAATGACCAGAATTAGTTCTTTTTTAAGGGAAAAAGACAAGGCAACAACGTTCGGGTCAGGTGATGGTAAGTGATCACCACCGCTCATCTGTGCGTAGAAAATTCGGCAGCAGGTAACCGGTCAAAAAATACTCCATGATAAATGCGGTAGAGAACGCACAGCGAGGAGGCCAATGTGTCGGCTCTACGCTGTGTGCGATCAAATGGATCAAGTTGATGGTGGAGTGCACCAGTCCAGAGATGAACAGAAAGATGAAGAGTTATGGCGGAATATCTACACAATATTGATTATTAAATTTAGATAAACTGTGATATATCTATCTATATCTCAACAACAAATCGTTCTATCTCCTTAATTTAACTTCTAAGGTTAAGGCTAAGGTTTACAAATAAGTAATATTGTGTCCAAAAATCCGAAATATTATAACACTGTAAATTACTTAAAACAATTTCAATTTAAAAACATATTGCAAAATATAAAGAAACATTAGACATACCATTTCAAAAGGGATTCGTAAAATATTGGGCACCCGGAAATAAATCGTGCAACCTCAGACCTCAACTCAGAAAAAAAAAATTAAATTAGCTTCACGCTGTATCCCGCACACAGCAGGGTAGGCAGAGGGAACCTAGTGTTAAGGCACTCCGTTCCCCACTTTCGGCCGAATTCTGGAGGCATTGCGTGTTGAGTGGCAGAACTTAACGCCGCGCTTAACCTTGACACCAGAGCGAAGAAATGGAAATATAAATTTAAGTAAATATTTCATCTCCTCGAGTGGGGATCGAACCCACAACCAGTCGGTTTTACAGTCACACCTCGTGCCGCTGCGCCACGACCGGCCTCAACTCAGACCCTTTCAAATGAGATGTTTAGGGAAGTTTGTCTTATGAGGATCGTCGTCTAATAAAAGAATGAGTACAAGATAATTTACGATAGAGATATATTAACATAACTTTAATTATATGAAATGTCAAAACAATTCCTTTATTCTTGAATGCGGCAAAGCAAAAAGAAGAGCTATTGATATATTTTTTTAGATTCATGCTGTATCCAGCAAAGGTCGGGTATGCAGAGGAAATCTAGTCTTGTGATACTCCGTTCCCCACTTTCCAGACAATTTTTGAGGTATTGAGTAGAGAAATCAACGCTGCACTTTGTCATGGCACCAGAGCATTAGAGAATTGGTGACATATTCGTTTATTTGCAAATTAATGATGTAGTCATGTCACAATTTGGAAGTAGGTACCTCGTAACTGCGGCAGCTGTGGATTTCTCACTTGGCATCATATTTTTTATTTTTAACACACAGCGTCCGACTGTAGCTCGAGGGTAGTCTGTTTGATTCCCACTCAGGAAAATTGTTTTTTTTTTCAATTTCTCGCTCTTGTAAGAAAACAAAGCTTAGTATTAAGTGCACAATTTCGCGAAATTTATATATGCGGGATATAGCGTGAAGTTAAAATAATTTCTTAACAAGCTAGCACCATGTATATAATATGACAATTGCTTAAAAGTTATAAATAATACTACAAAATATAATTTCTTTAATTAAAAATCTTTAAGAAACACAGACATTTGAATAAATAAACATAAATATATGTAGCTACGTGCTCGACCTTCTCAGAATACGCTTTGGACGAAGTTGTTTTATACAAAGTCTCTTGTACTTGTTAGCAATTTTGTTGTTATAGAAAAAAAAACAATTTGTATTGTGTTACGTTTCATAAAAAACTAATAAGCGGATATTAAATTTTTTGTCACGCAAAATATGTTTGAGACAAGAATGTGATGATGTGATAATTGCAATTTGATATTTTAGCTAAGAAATAAATTGTTGCTGTTGTGGAGCAGTGGCCCAAGCGTCTTATTGTAGACTCAATAGTTGTGGGTTCGATTCCCACAGGGGGGATGAAATATTTAATATGTTTTTTTTCGCTCTAGTAACAAGGTCAAGCGCAACATTGAGTTCCGCCACTCAACATGATGTGCCTCAAAATTCAGCGGAAAGTAGAGAACGGAATTTAAGAAGCAGTTAAGACACTCTGTTTCCCAATTTTCGTCAAATGTTCGAGAAATTTCGTGTCAACACCGCATTTTGTTTAGTTATCATAATGAGGAAACAAAAATAAGTCATTTATTTTCAATTTTATTCTTTCAAAAATTTGAACTCTTAAAGGAATGTAAAGTGACTATCTAAATCACTCTTTTCTTTACAACCGACGACGATTTTCACGACCACTAATGACTTTTTATGAACTTTCAGTTTTAAACTTCGCTTTGCTTTAAGCAAACTGCAATATTTTCTATTCCTTTTTGTGGGAAAAGAAAAAGGGCATTTGATAAATCGATCGAAGTATTCAAATGGCGAAACGGCTAAACGAGAGTTCGCAAAACTTGTACTGGGCGGGACCGTTCGTTAAAGGTGCCTTAATTTTTAGTCGAAGCATTTTGGTAATTTTGAACACAATATAAAACTTTTAAATTGTATTTTTTGTTGAGTTCAATTATTATAACTAAACTTTTAATGGACAGTAGTTGTGGTGGCACTTTTAATTATATATTTATTTTTACTGAACAATGTTTCCCAGGTAAAATTAAAAAATATTTTGAACTGCTCGCGGCTTCGCCTGCTAGAACTACATAATTATGTATTAAGTAATCTGGATTACCTTCGTGAATGACTGACAGAAAACGCTTAATTGAATTTACTGGATATAGAAAGCTATTTGGCAAAGTTTCTTGGGAATGGTATGGTACGATTAAGAAAGAATATCTCTAAATTCTTACGGGAATTAAATATCTGGTCTGAGATAGTTGTGTCTAGTTATAGGCTTAGTTTGTGTAGTGAGTAAAAATAAAAAAATATTAAATCTGTTCCACGCTGCATTCCACACACAGCATGGTAGACAGAGGGCACCTAGTATTAAGACACTCCGTTCCCAACATTCCGCCTAATAATAAAATCTTACGGAAACAAGAAAACGGAGATTTAATGTTTTTAAATCCACGCAAACGAAAACATAAAGTACTTGCAATAAAATTTAATATAAAGTAAAAACTTAATCTAAAAAAAACAAAAAAGTCAAATAGCATTCATTCCAAGATTAATTACTTATTTAGATACATAATTATTATAGTTGGATATAAGGAAATGAAAAATTAAGTCAAGGCAAGCGTTAATTTTAGTGAGATATAAATCAAATAAATCAGCTTCACGCTGTATCCCGCACACAGCAGGGTAGGCAGAGGGAACCTAGTGTTAAGACACTCTGTTACCCACTTTCTGCCGAATTCTGGAGGCATTGCGTGTTGAGTGGCAGAACTCAACGCCGCGCTTAACCTCGACACCAGAGCGAAGAAATGGAAATATAAATTTAAGTAAATATTTTAGTGAGATATACCTACATTAAACCATTTTCCTTGCTGTGGTCCTAAAACAAAATGGAAAATGTACTGTTTTATCCAGTATTAAAACACTCCGTTTTCCATTTTGCATCCTCTGCATCCCCTGCTATTTTTAGGATACAGTGTATAGGTAAAAGAAAGCTGACCTTTCTTTTGACTTTTAAAACGTTGAATATTTAAAATTCAAATAAAAAAATATATTTTTGAACTGCCTTCTAGGATTCTACATTTGATTACTTTTGACATGGTCATGAAAGTATTCCCTGAACAAGTTACGGAAACTATTTTTACTATCTACCTTTTTTAAATTTTGTTAAAAAAAACTACTTCCAAGTGATAATATTTCGGTCTAAGGTAGACCTTGGACCAAAAATAGTAGAAATAAAAATAATCCATTCCCCCGAATGGGAACCTACAACCGTCGCGTTTACAGTCAAGCACTCTGCCAAGCGCCATGTGGTCATATACAGATTTATTCGTATTAAGTACACCAGCAATTAAGATTTCCGTCAGTTCTCGTATTATATACATGCCAATAAAAGGCAACCATAAAAATATTTAAATATTAAAAGATTAGAATGTTCATTATCTCAATGAAAAGATTATGAATATATAATACCAAGGTAAAAACATGAAGATTATCAACGTAATATTTTTTTTGTAGTTAACTTTTGACTTTACCTGGGCATCGAATCCGGGATCGTCCTGAACCATTACTATAACTCTATTACAACTGTCATGTATACAGTAAAAAACAATTTCAGGTATATATGTCACCGTAATATTATAAACTTCGTTATATTACAATATTTTTCGCGATATTGTAGTTTATCGATACTTCAACGAACCGACATTGTTAAATGCAAAAAAATTACCATAGAGTTCCAAAACTACTACAGTAGGCTCATTTTAAATTGTAAAAAATATAATTTATGTACTACCGCCACCGCAGTTTCAGATTAGGTGATTTTTAAGTGCAGGTTAGGTTTGATTAGAAACTTTAAAAATTAAAAATAACTAGCCCAACCGAACTTGCACTTAAATATCGGTGTACCTGCGGTGGCGGCAGTGCATAAATATCAAATTGTCTAATAGCTAAAAAATAAATTTCAATACAACAATCTTTATACTACATAATAAATAAAGTTTAATTTTGTTGACACCTTTTAAGATTCTTATCTCTGTGGTCACAACTCGTATGGGTCGGTTTTGCTGTAAAAGCGAACAATCCGGACCAGAGCTTAAAAAGTTCACAATGTATCGATAAATTACAATATCACGAAAAAAACTGACCTAACGGTGTTTATAATCTTACGGTGATATACATATGTATATAATATGTTATAATTCTTCCACTATTGAGTGAATGACAGACAATGCACTGACAAAACTGCTAATCTTAGGAAAATGAAAATTGGTAAGTAGATAGATTAGGGACAGGGCACTGAGAAAGGTTTCAAAAGGATTCGATCGAAATGTGTACGAAAACGGGAAAAATATTTCTTCTATTTTACGTCTTACAGTCCATGTAAACATAATTAGAACAACTACTCGCCTAATACAAATAACAAGGAAGCAATAAAGTTATTACACATTCCGTAGGTATAACAAGATGATTGTGATTACCAAAATGGTTCTTCATATTAATATGTAATTTGTCGGTAATTTTCTATGATTACATAGTTAGACGTGAATAACGTTACACGACATGTACTTTTAACCAATTTTACGTAAAATTGTAAAATCATTTCCTCAAGGATGGAGAATATAGAAGACATTCGGGCACAATAAAAATAAAGCATGAAGAAACATAAATACTACATAAACATAATATGTAATATTCAGGCCGATGTAACGCAGCAGGGCGGCGCGGCGACTAACTGTAAAGACGGTTGTGAGTTCGATTCTAAATCGAGATAATACCATATTGTATTTCCTTATTCTTGTAATAAGACATAGCGCAGTTTTAGGTTCCGCCAAACCATATGCAGTGGTTGGAAACTTCAGCGCCGGCATGAGGAACTAAGTATCTGAATACAACTGCCCTCTCCCTAGCTTGCTAAATGCGAGATACAGTAAGACACTAATATATAAAAATAAAATAATACGCAATAGATTTTTTACAGTTAAAAATTACAAAAAATATTTAATCTGTTTCATAATATTCAATCTATATCATATTTATTCTAATATTTAGTCTGACAATGTGAAACGACAGCATTTTAAAAGAAATATATTTTTAAATAAACCAGGTGCATTTGTGAATACAAATCATTTTGATGACATCGAGTGGGATCAATGCTGACCTAATTTGCAAAGTAGGTACAGAGGGTTGGATCGAGAATGGGAGATATTACTGTACAGTACCTTTGTTCTTTTTTTTATTTTACTAGACTGGGAGAATTTAGACGAAATGAGTGATATGATTAAATATTTTATATTTTTAAAATGCGTACACACATAGAAAAGTCTAGAAACGTATATTTTTACATAGACTCGGAGCCACGCCTTCTGTCCCTAAAACTCGGCGAAAAATAGGGAACCAAATATACACCACCTTCCTGCCCAATCTGCCCGCTCTGCTATGCTGGGAGAGGTGTAAAGCTGCTGATAGATATAAAATTCAGATAAAACCAGTTTTGCATATATTTACTATTCCGATCGAGTTGAAGAGTCAAGTGCAAGTCCTCTGATCTAAAAGGCAGATAACGGTGAGATGGGATAGGAACGTGACATTAGATATTACTTAGTATGAATAGTAGTTTCCATGTCAACGTCATTTTATATATGGAACTCTTTTAACTGAGAAGGTGTTAGGTTAAATTTTTACTGTAATAGAATATGTACTATTAAAAGCATGAAGTCAACTATTCCTGGTTTTGTTATCAAAGGACTCTATTCTTTGATAAGTTTGGGGTAATATGGATTTTGCTCACTTATTCAAGAAGTCGCAGCAAATTATAGATAACACTATTGAACGTAGAAAGCTGAAGGTTACTTTGCACCCATTGAGATATATATAAGAGCCTTAGTACAGAAATTTCGGAGAGTACTATTGAAAGAAAAAATAAAAGGATTTTATGTATTTGTTGAGTCATAAGATTTTTTTAAATAAAATATCTATGACTAGTTATCTAAGAAACATAATAATTTTATATATATATAAAAATTTTAGAGTACTTGATTTTATTAAAAGCCGAACATAAACGCTTGGGTTAACGAACTGGGTCTTAAACTGGAAATTGAAAATGCCTAGAAAGGAATTTTATAGGCTTAAATCTATCTCGAGGATTTAAATCCGGCTGTTCTAGTGATGAAACGAGTTATTCTGTGATATTATTATGTAAATGTATTTTGTAAAAGTTATCTTTCCAAGCCACCGAGTTTCTATTGACGAATCAGTCTACAATAATGTGATGACATCATTGCCCAGCCCAATACTCCTAATATCTTAGTAATAATGAAATTTTTGCTTGTTCGCTTCATTCTGTATAACAAAGAACAAAAGAGTTTTTGAGACACTCTATTCTCCGCTTTCATGTCATGTTATAGTCAAAGTCAAAGTAAAATATATATATACTAGCGGCTCGTTCACGGCTTCGCCCGCATAAAATACATGATTATTGATTTAATAAGCAGAATTGATTGACAACTATAATGACTTCTAATATGATTTTTTTACGACATTACCGTCAAAGAATTTTTGATTGTTTTAAATAAAAAAATACGACCATTCTTGATATTTAATATTTATAAAATATACATAAAGCTAATTATTTATTACACGTATATATTTTTGTAACTTTATGTTCTTTTTACCTATATAATATACTCTGTTAAATGTGCTGATGTCAGTGAATAATTTAATTTACTCATTCAGAAACAGCCTTAAATGTTAAATTATTGATTTGAAGGATTCATAATATTCTTTGTAAAATAACTGTAATAATTGCATATTAACTCCTGTACAGTTTTTAAATTAGTTACATATATTATATGAACGAACCAACCAAAAAATCTTTGTATTTACTTGATATTTCTTTCAAGATCGTTCTTTATCTCCGTGTTGAATTAATGACGATTTCTTTCAAATGACGATAACTTTTTTTTTAATGAACCGATTTTGATGAACTAAACTTTAGTAGTTAAGTTGAGTTAAAACAAAGCAATTGGTGAATTTTCAAGAAAATCGGTTCAGTACTTTCAGAGAAAAATGCGAACAAAAATATATCGACAGACAGACAGACAGACAAGAAATTCAAAAAAAATCTTTTTGCTTTCTATTATTATTTTTAAGTGTCCCTCTATCCATTTCAGTCAAAATTACTAAATGTACAGACAATATATATATATATATATATATATATATATATATATATATATATATATATATATATATAGAGAGAGAGAGAGAGAGATTTTGACTTACAGAAAGTGTATGACTCTTATAAGATTTTATGCTCATTTAATAATACCAGACACTGTTTTGGGTTTCGTGTCTTCATATCTCAGACTGATTCTGTATAGGTACTCCTTTTTCACCTTCCATATATATGGCAGAGCACGCAGAGGAATTCTCAGAGACACACTCGTTTCCCATTTTTTGCCGAATTTCTAAGCATTACGTGTTCATTGACGAATATCAATGCCGTTCTTTTGACTACACAAATCTACAATGATTGAAAATCAATGTATTCAATGTTATCAATGTATTGTTAATAAATAAAGTTTATTCTTAAAGCATTGTAAACAAAACAACATTTATTGATATATCGCTCTTAAAATTTTTATATTAATTACAAAATGTCGAGTTTTAGTGTTTTTTGAACGTTTATACATAATTAAAAAGATTGTTTATAGTATATACTATTGTACAGATTATTGTATAGATTATTATTCTATCGCGCAAGATGGATTCACTGTATTTATTGTCGTATAAACTCTTCAGGCTAGAGATTTTTTTATTTTTCAATTTCACGTTCCTTGCATAGCGATCGCATCTAATTTAATATAGAGATAACCTAGTATCAAAACACTCTTTACGTGTGGTAGAGTCACGTCCCCAGCAATGGCAACACGCATGGGCAGACTCGACCGGATTATTACCACCCCGGCATTTAAAACCGGCGTTAAGTAGTGGCTTTATGCCACTGTGTTTCGCATCAGGTAATGCCGGGCTCCGGGGCCCAATCCACCTTAAAGGCAGGCAACGCACCTGTAGCTCCTCTGGTGTTGCACGGTGTCGTGGGCGGCGGTAATCATTTACCATCAGGTGACCCGAACGCTCGTTTGCCTTGTCTTTTTCATAAAAAAAAAACACTGTTCTCCGATTCCTGACCGATTGGCTTATATCGGCCTATATGTATAAGGGTAAGCAGAGGGATTCTACTATTATATAGTCATTTATTCCCTAGTTTTTAATTTAACTTTCTAAATCTAGATGGAATAATTTAAGAGACACGAGTTCTAAGACTCGGCTAGAATATTTTTAGAAACCTTAGAAAAATTGTCTTAATTAAAATTTTCACGTAACAATTGTTCTCGGGTGACCTGTTTTAGAAACTACTTTTAATTTAATATTTACGGCAACAATTTTATAATGTGCTTATATTATTATGCATTTTATTGTAGTTAAGTCGTAGTAATTGCAAGCGCGTCGGTTTTAGGTTCAATTCTCACTCGTTCAAGTGATGTGTTGAGTTTTGTCACTCAACACGCAATGTCTTGGAAAGTGGGGAAGGCAGTGTCTTACAGTGGAACCCATGCTTCCATATACAAGATACAACATGAAGCTATAAGAAACAAGTTGAAGTAGGTACATTTTTCAAAGAAAGAAAAGAACCTATAACTATATTAGCCCTCCATCTCTATCTATTGAAAAATAACCATTTCTGAGATTCCGTATCTACGAAGAATACAAAACCCTTCAATTATAGCCAGTCTAATAATTGAATTGAATTGACTTACAAAAATATCAGACTGAAAGAGTCAAAATATGGTATGCTTTTATGTGGCTAAAAGGTGAATATATAAAGACTTTTTTTCTTCTTACTTCCAAAATGCTATTGAAATATATGCAATATTACGATAATAAAACCAGTTTATAACTAATTATAAAAATTAGAGGCACGTAAAATAAAAGTCTGAAACCTTCGATATTCAAGTCCAACTCGGACTTGACGGATTTTTCATTTATTTTCACCATTTTCATTCCATTATGATGATTAACGATACGAGCATTAGCTTTACGTCAGAACCAGACCTTAATTATTATTAATTTTGTTATAATACAATTAAAGTTCAAAGGTCAGGGCAGGTTCGACTCCAGTTGTGGCCAATTTTTTTAGATCACAGCATCAACCTGCGGATAAAGGTTATTTTATACGTGACCGTAACTAATTTATGCTATTGTATAACATAAAAAATATTTATTCTTTTTAATGTTGATATTAAATGATTATTTATAGATATTTCCCTTTTATCCTTTCGTTTTTTATTAATATTGTTTAATTTTATAAAAAAATATATTTAACTTGTATATTTTCAGAATACATCTTTAGATTAAAGAAATCTAAATAGGTATGGAATTTACTGAATTAACGGAATTCTGAATGACTACAGAAAATGCAGAAAGGGACGTATTTTCCTTGGAAAATGTAGTGGGGTACTGAGAGATGATTTCTCAACATCGCTACTAAAACGTAAAACAATGGATTTTTTTTCTAGTTCAAGTCCAAGACGAGGTTGCGAGTTGTAAATAATACCTGGGTAACATATGGAATAAAATTAAATATATTCTGTATTTTACCTATATTCTAAAGTATCAGTCCATCGAGGCACATTTAGAAAGAAGAATTGACTCCAAATGGTGGGAATTGAGGGGTAAAAAAAAGACTTTTGCGCTTTCGTATCAGCAAGCAGCGTTGCGTTCCGCCACTCAACATGCTGTCTCAAATTCAGGCAAAATAGTGAAGAACGGAGTGTCTTAACGCTCTCCTTGCTATATAAAGGATAAAGCATGAAACTAAACAGAAGTATATTTTAATTAAACGTCATATTGAGCTTTGGGAGTTAACGTCCAAGCTACGCCAATATTAATCTTTAGTGAGGTCTTAGAAAGTTACTCAATTTGCAACTAAGAGATACCGTCCAGAGTATAGAATTAATAGTTTTGTTGATAGAACGGCTTTAGATAAATAAAGAATCTTATAAATTTTAATAATTTTATTAGCTTCACGCTTTATCCCGGTTTTTAGAGGTATTGCGTGTTGAATGGCGGAACTCAACGCCGCGCTTTACATTGTTGCCAGAGCGAAGCAATGGAAATATTAATAAAAATCGGAATTGAACCCATAACCGTTGCGTTTTAAGTCATACGCTACGACGATAATCATAGAAATTAACTTGCATACAGTGAATTGTAGTCAGTCACAAGGACAAAAAAGATATGTAAATAAGGTTTTTCGTCTCCAGCTTATTAGATCTATTCTTGTCTCCCGGGATTAAGCTCGTTATCGAGCAATTTATGTCCGCTATGGCACTATGGGATACAATTTCCTTAAAAGGCAATTTTCCTCATAAATGATCGACTGTTGTACTATAATTGAGATATATTTGACTAAATGCAATGGTTATTTATAATACATTTTTTTAATTACTTATTTTTTTTTGCTTCACATTTTATCATGCACGTAGCAGGGTAGGCAGAGGGAACCTGGAAACCTAGTGTTAGGATACATCGGTCCCCTTTAAGACACTTCCATTTCACCCTTTCCGAATTCTATGTGTGTGTCTTTCTTATAATCAAACAGGTTGTTATATAAAAATAACGACTAACAAAAGTAAATGTACAACGTATAACTTTTTTTTGAAATTGAAAGTAAAGAATTTTTTAACGGAGTGTCTTCATAAGAGTCCAGTCTTTTGTGTGTCTGGCCTAGTGTAGTTAGAGGGAGTTACTAATCTTATGAACTATTGATTTCAATTTAAAAATACTATTATTCTGCATAGTTCATTTGTTGAGGAAGACAGTATGTAATATCATCACGGTCACAGTTCTCGGTCACCTCTCGCTCTTAGAATGTGTCATATATCGAGTACTTTTTTTAAAAATATTTTAAAAATTATTTAAAGTGCTATTTCACACTTAGGAATGAAACGTTTTATACGTTGTCTTAATAAGTATTTTATTAAGAAAACGTATAAAAATTGGAATGTAGCGGGATTTGAACCCGCGCCTCTTTGGAAACCGTCCAAGCGCTCTGACAAACTAAGCCATACGTTCTTATCGAGCTACGTCGAAATTTTTATACGTTTGTTACAACTTATATAGTTGTTAGCATCTCTGTAGGGAGATTTTTACAAATTTCCGCTACACAAATATTATTACATAAAACTATCGTTTGGGAAGAGAGAATACTATTTTTTAAATATTTAGATTTAAATAGTATTTCTATACGTTTTCTTAATAACTATAACGAGTAGTTATTTCCATTTGATGATGGAGGCGAAACTGCGAAGAATTAGTTATACATAAAATTAAAAATAAAGATCATTCCAACAATAACAAATTTAAATTAAACAAAGTGTCCCAGCCCGCAATGTAAAAAATTGCGAAATTTAATGTAACAGAGTAACATATAGATCACTAAATGATCTCTGCCTACTCTACAAAGTAGTAATAGTTACTTGAATATGTGATGGATCATTTAAAATGTCAAGTATTCATCTAGAATTCTAATTTTAAAACTATTTAAAATTCATTCATTCTAAGCTAAAAAACTGTTTAAAGAAAAAGAATGTCGCAATAGCAAAGTGCCGAATGTATTTTTGATAAATAAATAAGACTTAAGGCTTCAAATCACTAAGCGGCTTAGAACAATTTTAAAAGTCGTTGTGGCAAAGCGGCACAGTACCTGATTGTTAACGCGATGGTTGTAGGTTCAATTTTCACTAGGGAGAAAAAAATGTTTCATTTTCATCGCTCTGGTAACAATACAAGCCGCGGCGTTGAGTTTTGTCAATGAACACCCGACGTCACTAAAATTCGTTGTAAAGAGTAGTTTAATTTTCTTTTCGCGCTATTAAAATGAAACCAAACTTTACTTATAAAATTAAATTCTTCAGCAACACCGAACAACAGCCAATGCCATCAATTGAACGATTTTCTTACGCTCTATCAATTTTGTTTACATAAATGTTATTTATATAAAAAAAAAAACACTTTATTCTTTTCAAACTGAATAAACAAATATAAAGTCTGGGATAAAAAAGAGTCATCGCTATTTTTTTTATAAAATAAAGGTAGTAAAATTTATATAACTTATAGTTATTGCACACTATTTTCATGAGGCCAGTCGTGGCGCAGGGGCACAAAGTGTGACTGTAAAACCGACTGGTTGTGGGTTCGATCCCCACTCGAGGAGATGAAATATTTATTTAAATTTATATTTCCATTTCTTCGCTCTGATGTCGAGGCAAAGCGCGGCGTTGAGTTCTGCCACTCAACACGCAATGCCTCCAGAATTCGGCAGAAAGTGGGGAACGTAGTGTCTTAACACTAGGTTCCCCTGCCTACCCTACTGAGTGTGGGATACAGTGTGAAGCTGATTTATTTTATTTATTTATTATTTTAAGGATCTCATAAGATTGTGAAGTAGTAGTTACAGATGTAGAATTATTTTTAATTTCACGTGTTACCGCATAAATATGCAGGGTGCATACCTAAGACAAGACACACTGTGCTCAGCTGCGCGATTTCGAGACTGTGTATTGAGTGGCGGAACTCAGCGCCGCGCTCTGTTTACTTACTACTTTGGAAAAATTAAAACAATTTATTCCCTCGAATGGGAATAAAACCCACAACCATTACGCTTACAATCCGGCGCTATTAAAATGTAGCACGATGGCCTCGAAGTAAGAAGATAACAAAAAAACTGCATTTCAAAGTAACTGCTACATAATGTATGTTAATATACATACATAATGTAGCAATTACTTTTTAAATACAATTTGTTTGTCCTACATGTTAAAATATATAAAAATAATAAAAATAGTTAAAATAGTTATTTATACTTATATTTTATCTATATTTATATATATTTCATTAAATGAAGGGGAGGAAATTACTTATCACTTTAGTATGTGCGACCAAACGTAGTTAGTATATAATATCTTCAAAATAAGTGGTAACTGGTAAGTAATCGCTTGGGCTCAGCGGTACAGGTTCTGTAAGCGCGATGGTTGTGAGTACGATTCCCACATGGGGAACTATTTTTGTTTCCTCGCTCTGGTAACGGCGTTGAGTTTCGCCTAAATGAATTAACCTTGAAAATTGTGCAGGGAGTGTGGGAATCGCAGTGCTATTTACGGTGTACCGTATACAGCGTGAAACAAAATAAATAAATGAAAAATAAATCAAAATTATTTATTCGCGAAACGCCAGGGATAGGTAATCGGTGTACATACAAAAAAGAACATACCAACCGAAATGAAAACCTCCTCTTTTAAAATCGGTAAATTGCGACTTAAATCTGTAATAGGCATAAAAATAATATAGGTACTCACAGTTTTATCCAGCAGATAACTTCCCGGGAATATAAGTGGTATATAAGTTATCATGTAAACCATCGAGGTCCAATACACGGTGATGCTGTTAACCCCGTAATACTTTACCACCGCGTCTTGTATTATACTGTACTGCAACCATTGCATCGCATTCGTGGCTGAATACAGAACGAAAATAAACAGAACCAGCCATCTAATAGGATAAGCCTTATATTCAACGGGAGATTTCTTTGGGGAATCCCCCAGGCCTCCCTTTTCAGCTACACCGTCCATCACGCTGCCACTGACTTCTAAATTCTTTAAATCCGTCATTCTTCTCTGTATTTAATTTAAATATGGCACATTAATTATTTTATAAATATTTTTTTAGGCTGTATATATTATTGTCTTAGTTTATAACTATTATTGTCAAATTTCCCGCGTATTTTGGCTGTAACGACGAACGAGGTGTGCGAGACGCGCGGCCGCCCGCACTCGACTGTTTTCAATTTTCCTCAATCACGCCCAACGCTTCCTTTGCACCCTAGTGCTCTGATAACCGAGAGAAACACATACACTTATAAATATACATATATAAATAATCGTGAATCACGAGTTATATTATAATACTTGACGAAATACAGATTAAATATATCGTAAGTAGATTATAATTAACACTCAACCTTTAATCGATTAAGCTAACATAAAAACGAGTAAAATATGCTACTTATACATATTATGTAGTGGGTACATATTCAAAATATATTACAAGTAAGTAATTAGTAATTACTAATAGTTTGCTATCAAGTTGCGACCGATGGGGACTTTTGACATTTTATTTGTGAAGATGTATCGAAGATCTGTGCCAAAATTCAGCTCTATGTGAAAAATTATAAAATTATATCAAATTAATATTATACAGCGTTTTTTCTTAAATTAGACGACTTTAATAATTTAAAAAAAAAACAATATTTATTTAGAAAACGACTAAAAATTTGAAACCGGTTTCAAATTTTTATACGTTTTCTAAATAAGTATTTTTCTTTCCTAAATGTGGAATAACACTTTAAAAATGTTAAAAATATTTAATAAAACAAGTTAATAAAAAAAATCTCAACGCGGTATCCCACAGCATAGCAGGGTAGGCTAAGAATACGTTCGTCCGTTCTTTACCTACTGCTCAAATTTTCGACATTTCCTGTTGAGTGGCAGGGCGCAACTACACAATAATATTCAAACCCACGAATTCACTTCATATTTGATAAAGAGAAATATCACAACTTAAGCTTAAAGTCATTATCAACATCATTACTTTAATGATAAAGAAATGGGAGCTTTTAGTAAGAAAATAAAGTCAGGCAATCATGTATATTTCATACTTAACTTAATTCTATAACTTATAATAAATTACTTATAATTAATATATTTTAACCACCTTTTAGGGTAATTACTTTTTCATAAAAAAACACCTAGTGAGTATGTTGTACATAAAAATATGTGCATATATTTGTAATGCAATTAAGAGTCTTAGTTTTAATAATATATTTAAAAAAGAATTTAAAATGTTTCCAAAATACAGAGGAAGTAGAGAAGGGAACCACATACAGGTTCTATCCACATATCTTATGATATCTGTGGGTAGTTAAAAAAATCTCTCGTGAAACTGCTGACTTGGATATTTTTATGCCGTGTGATCCCGGCCTAGAATAGAATCATCCTGGTATTGGTGGTGTCGTAAGAGGCGACTAAAGTACGTGTGGTAGAGTCACGTCGCCAGCAATGGCAACACGCATGGGCAGACTCGACCGGATCATTACCACCCCCGGCATTTAAAACCGGCGTGAAGTAGTGGATTTATGCCACTGTGTTTCGCATCAGGTAATGCCGGGCTCCGGCGCCCAACCCCTTAAAGGCCGGCAACGCACCTGTAGCTCCTCTGGTGTTGCACTGGGTCGTGGGCGGCGGTAATCACTTACCATCAGGCGACCCGCACGCTCGTTTGCCTTGTCTTTTCCATAAAAAAAAATAATAATAATATTTATTTGAGTTTGATAACTCCTCTCATTCTATTGAGTGGTTTAAGACCACTTTACCACAAGACACGAACACAGACAATTACTTTCGAGATAAGGAACTCTTAAAAGAAATGGTACCAAAACTATCCTCTAATTCTCTATTAACAATTAACCAAGAATATTTATAATATTTAATTAAAATTTCCAAAAAATATGTATATAAATTCATAAGCGGGTAAAATGGTCGGCATGGCAGGTGAATGTGAAGCGCTCGTGTCCCAACTCGCCGGTATGGAACAGTTCCAAAACAATGTCATACCGGCAAAATGTACATAGAATGTACTCTGTTTTAGTTTGTTTATACATTGTTTAAATTAAATAGTAAGTAGGTACTATTCCACTGTTGTTTTAGTTGGTATTTCCTAGGGTTTTGTGTTTAGTTTTGTAGCTTTTTTTTAGTTTCACGCTGTATACCGCAAAAAGCAGAGTAGGCAAAGGAAAGAAAAAATACTCCGTTCCACATTTTCCGATCAATTTTCAAGACATGTATTAAATGGTGGAACTCTGGTTCTTCCCAGAGCACGGGAAATTAAATTTATTTATTACCCCCAATAAGACTCGAACCCGCATTCGTCGCGTTTACAATCAGATGCTGTGCCGCTGCACCATGAGGATATCGACGGCTGTCCAAATGTTAACGGAAATCGGCGCACATTATGCATAAAAAACCGAGTGCGAGCAACACGTAGGTATCTTTATTGTCATAATAGTAGAAAAACTTAAAATAAGTGAAATTTGATTTTGAATTTATAGGATTTATTGCTGGATATTTCCTTACTTATTTCCTTTTTAGATGTTTATAATGAGGTAATAAAAGAAATTGAAAATAATAATAAATATTAATAATCACAACAACTGGTCACTGTTTGTTCCGCGGTCACTAACTCGTAATTGGCAAGTGACTGGGGATAGCAGCCAATCTAACGGTTGACGACTACAAGTGGGCAGCTACTCTTCGCCGGCAAGTTCAAATGCCCTGGCATTGGGGTTGGGGCTGGACAGCCTTAGTTTAAAAAATACTTCAAATACGCGGAGGTGTTGTGATTTCTATTTTACTTGATAAAATGTTTTTATTGAAAAATATATTATAGATTATAATCTCAATGTCCCTAAAAAATGGGGGAGGTTGGTTTTATTGTAATTGAATTATAATATAATGTTTAAAGCAAAACTTCTTATGTATATTAAAGGAATAAAAGGCTCAGTCGTTTGTTTTTACAGGCATACAAGCTGTCACTGTACCGATAGGTCCAGTATTTTATACGGAGATTTTGTTTTGTGTTGACTTTAATACTCGTACGAAAGTAGATGTGAGTGAAACTTATGTATTACAAAAATATTGTTCATATGCTGATATATACAAAATCTTTCACTACAGACATGGGATGCCATAGTCTTTGCTACTCCGTGCATACCCCAAAATAGTCTTCTGTCAGAAATTTTACTGATAAAAAAACCGGACAAGCGCGAGGCGGTGCTCGCCCACCAAGGACACCCCATTAGGGTAACTTAGAAGCTTCATTTTTTCTGTGCTCTAAGAGTCTATAGACTCAAATATTTGATATTAATTTCAGCTTGGTACCACCACGCGATCTCGAGATAAATAAAAAGACATTCTGTAAGGGTTCCGTTTTTACCCTTTGAGGTAGGAACCCTAAAAAATATTAAAAAAATTAGACGCTGAAATCCAACGACCAACGTTATGGCTTAGCTAATCAGATATAAAAATTAATCTACAAATATTACTTTTATTCAAAACCTGGACACAATTACGTCGAGACATTACATATAGAACAGCAAAGTTCAAAATTGCAAAAAAAAGCATCTTATAACTTGTAACCATAGCAAGGAAGTTGAAATAATTTATTTCCCTGAGTGATGAAACCCATAGCCCTCGTGCAGATAATCAAACCCATAGACCCGTACCGCTACGCTGCTATGGCTTAAAGATATTTTTTTTTCACTTTTTTTAATGTAAAAGTTTTTAATAAGCCTTTATACTAAAAGGCGACCTGACAGGCATATTTTCTTACTTATAAAACAACTTAGGCAATGTAACTCAAAAAGTATGAATTCATCAGTTTTGCGCTTCGGCGTCTGTAACAAAATGTTCGTCTTCGAAGTTTACCAAATTTTAGGGTTAGCGCAGACAAAAAGATTAAAGTACAAAGATGATTAAAAGATTTTTTTTTAACAAAATTCCGACTTTCCTGTTGGTATATTTGTTAAGATATGATGAACAGAAATTTTAACAGATTTCAAAACGTTAAATTTTGTTTGACACTTTGTTATCTTTATTTTTTAGCTATAGAGCACCATCTGCCTAACTTTCGAGAAATTTAGTATTTAGAAACACACACACAACATTAATTTTATTCTCGTACAAATGCTTAGATTTTCAGAATAACCATACGTATCTATACTCAATCCCTCTTAAACATTTGCCTATTGCTATAAATTAGATAAGATTCAACTCTAATTTTAGTAAAATATTTGTTAAACTTCCCGTATATATAAATTGTATATTTGTAAACATTAACGCAAATGAAGTCGCGGACGAACACTAGAACAAAATACTTTGTCTCAAGTTCCTGTCATTCCTTAGATATGTAATTAAACTGTATGGAAAGTGGAAAAGCGTCTTCAGCAAATTGCAGAGGTCGTTAGTCGAGCAGCTGTCTCGAAATTGCTCCATAATTAGACTTAATATTATAAGACAGAGTGAAAAGTGTTAAACTATACATAAAATAATATTACAACTTTTCCCTCACGCCGTGGTGGCGCAGGGGTACAAGCGTGCAACTGTAAACGCGACGGTTGTAGGTTCGATTTAAACTCGAGAAAATTAAATATTTCATACTTATTTACATTTCCCAGTTCTAGTAACGAGGTAGTCCGATGAATTGTTTTCCGCCACGCAACACGTAATGCCTCGAGAATTCGGCGGAAAGTGGAGAGTGAAAGCGTCATAACTGAGTGTCTTAATACTAGGTTCCCAGGTTCCCTCTGCCTACCATGTTACACACGGGATATAGTGTGAAACTAAAAAAAAACTATTCCCGAACTGTACCCTTAAGAAGCCATGACTAAAACATATTTTTTTTTTAATATTACAAAAAAGTTTAATCAAACCAACCTTTAAATTTACTATACAAATATAACTGATACCTAATGTTATTGACTTCTTCTTCCTATATTCCTATTATAACATATGCTATTATCTTTCTATTTGATACATACGATTAATGTCAAGTCCACTCTGGGTTGACTGGTGCAAGTATTAAAATAAACCGCTGCCCTCCTCCGAGACTAATCTAAAGTTAAAATGTTTGCTCAAGTTTGAATAAACGTCACATTATAGGAGATCCGCCACTTTGAAGCTTCTATTTGGAAAAGAAAGTGATATATAATATATAAATATTTTAAACTTCAGGGTTGGATTTTAAGAAATGAGATATCTACTTAATATTTTCATTTCCTTATTCTAGCTAGGTAACGAAGCAAAGCCCGGCGTTGACGTTGAGTTCCGCCACTCAACACGCAAGTTCAAATGTCTAAATAGTAATTGAGTTTCTTAACACTTGGTTCCCAGGTTCACTTTGCCTACACAGCTATGTGCCGAAGACATAAAATACTAAAATTGTAAACATATATTACTAAAGTTGTAAAGCGTGACTTTCAGATCCACCACTTAACATGCAATACTTCAAAACTTAACGAAAGTAGGGAACGGAGTGTTTGAACACTAGGTGTTCTCAAGGATACAGTGGTAGTTCCGCCTGGGCTACAGTATGAAGCTAAAAGAAATATAAAAAAAAATCAAAAATCAGCTTCACGCTGTATCCCGCACACAGCAGGGTAGGCAGAGGGAACCCAGTGTTAAGACACTCCGTTTCTCATTTTCTGCCGAATTCTGAAGGCATTGCGTGTTGCAAAAAAAATGTTTTTAATAATATTTACATTCAAAATCAAAATAAACAAATTAAAAAATCAGCGCCTGCAAATTTCTAATATCAATTACACAAGAACTAACTAAAATCATCACAAACGCCTAAACGCCTGCTCGTTTCCTATTAGCTATATATCTCGCTTGTGCCAGCGTCACATCTGTCAAGTTGTAGTACATTGGGTAATAAATTGTAAGTTCCATCGTTAGTTGACAACCTGCTAGTCAAAACGCGATTACAAGACATATAACATGGTGGCTTATCTGTGAATAATGGTACTAGGTATAGGAATTATGAACTACTCAAATAGATCTAGAACAATGACCTTAAAATTAACGAAAAGTGGTGGGCGGAATGTCTTAACACTAGGTTATCATATTATAAGAATAAATTAAATATTTTCTGATATAGGAAACGGAAGTGTCCTAATGGGAACGGAGGACTTAACACTAGGTTCCCTCTTCCTACCCTGCCATGTGTAGGATACAGTGTGAAGCTTATACATACTTTCGTTGTGGTACAGTGGCAATGCTTATTACACTTAGGAGAAAATATTATTTTCATTTTCTCGATTTAGTAAGAAACCAATCGCGATGTAGAATTTCACCACTCAGTGTGTTTAAAATAAAATGGAAAATGGAGATCGGAGTGTCTTAATCCCTAATACCACGCTACCCAGAAAAAAGCGTGACCGCTCATACAAGTTAAACATTTTTACATAATATGTCAACAACATAAATCAACGTAACTTATGGACCTAATTATCAACAACAATACAAGATGAAAACACGCCTGAAAATGAAATTCGCACGTACTAACCCATTCAAAGTCCAAGTTTGACACTTCGGCCGCCATATATCATCCCGCTATATCGCCATTGTTGGCGAGGTTGATAGCATTGCTAGATAATGGATTCTTTCAAACACGCATTGTGTTTTAAATTGTGTCGGGAAATTAAAATATTTTCATATAATATAAATTTGTCTTTGTAACAAAAGGTGAAAAGGTTTTGGGATGTGGTAGTTGTGGGTTCGATTCACGTTAATGTTTATATTATGAATAGAAATAGTTATATTATTTTTTTTTTTTTGCTTAGCAGAAAACAGAGAACGAAATGTTCTCTTTATCCATCTTATACTCATATTAAAATAGTTTGCTAGAAACTACGGTTTTGCAATAAAAACCTTAACATATTTTTTTTATTGTAATAATGTCGTTGTTGCGCAGCTATAAGTACAGCGTCCGACTAAAAACGCGTGGGTTGTGGTTTCGATTCCTGATCGGAGGAATAAATAATATAAATATTCTTGATCTGCCAAAAATACAAAGCGTGGCGTGGAGCTCCGCCACTTAACACGTATGGTCTCAAAGACGGGTCTCAACCCAGCTTTAATTCGAGATACTATATACTGAATGTACCTAATAGTTAACTATTATGTACAATATAACGCGTTTAGGCACGAGGTCTTTTCTGTCGACCTTGCCAATAATAAGTTGGAAGTAATAATTAGTTTTAAACAAAGAAAATAAACTAAAATAACAAATTACGTCACTGTCATTACTGTGGAAGACAACGGAGTTGTTGAAAAACTACTTCAAATATTTTGAATAATAAAAGGCCACAAAAAAGAAACATACCTTTTCTTTATAGCTTAACACAGTACCCTGAAAATAGCAGAGTAGGCAGAGGGAGTTACTGTTAAACCACTCCGTTCCCTATGCACTGTCCAATTTTATAACCAAAACAAATAAAACGGTTGTGGGTTTGATTCTCATTCGGGGCATGAGAATGAAACCCACAACCGCCTAACGTTGTTAAAGGACTACCGTTAAGTACAAAAGTATCTGCTTAATTAAAATTTAGTAACGCTTTAAATTGAACCGCACGATACTTCACCCGCAATATATCATTCGTAACAGTGCGGGGGTTACATCCACATTTCTCATTATCCTCATGCCACAGATAATCTATCTTCTACTGTACTATACTACATATTTATTCAATTAAATAAAACAAAAATAAATATAAAGCTATATATCAGAATACCTTTTACAGTACTCTCGTAGTAACTTAAATTGCAAGTTTATAGCAAGACTAGCGACCTGCTCGCGGCTTCGGCCACTAGCACTGCACAAATATTCATTTACTAATCTGAATTACTTTCGTAATATCAACCTAATAACATTATCATTTTGAAGATAATATGCGTACATTTAAAATTTACAGTTTTTATACAATTCTATAAAACAATTACGTTGTAGCAATTTTGTCGAACCAAAAACTTTATATTGATATAACGTTTTTATTTGTGAATCAATTTTAATAAAACAAACACTAAATGTTAAATTAAATGTTAAGTAAAGTTTGCCAAAGTACAATAATGTATACAGTATTTAAATTGGTTTTCGTTTCTGAGGTTAATGCACAGCACAGATAAACAGCCAAAATTTAAAAAATCAATGGTTTGGGTTCTTATTACATTTGCAAATGCGTTCAATAATAGATTTTCTCTTTATCTTTCATGTACAGACAGGGAGCCGGTACAATTTTATTATATGTATAGACTAAGGATACATTACGAGGTCTAGAGTACCCGGTATGCAAATATACTTAAAGTTACCACCGAAGCGATACCATGCAACAGGAAATAGAGTTAACCAACTGAAGTGCGATTAATAGCACTTCTTTTAAGTTTGCATATATATG
This sequence comes from Heliconius hermathena, assembly GCA_013403705.1. Taxonomy (NCBI): domain Eukaryota; kingdom Metazoa; phylum Arthropoda; class Insecta; order Lepidoptera; family Nymphalidae; genus Heliconius; species Heliconius hermathena. The sequence goes on from JAAIXJ010001863.1 coordinate 671,322, forward strand.
TTTAAAAGTAGATATTTGTTAAAGTTGTAAGCACTATGTTTTTTATTTATTGAAATATAAATTCCTTTTTTAGTTACACGCTGTTTTGAGTGTGTGTTGCGTGGAGAACCTCTACGACCTCTTGTTACCAGAGCGAGAAATGGCAATTCATTATTCTGGGTGGGAATCAAATTCAGAACTGTCCCGTTACAGTAAAATGTTGGGCCACTTCGCCATGTCGGCGTCTGTTACTTTTATTGTACCTATTACAGGACTATTATAGAAAATGTACGTAACGTTTCCTTTTCAATAAGCATTATTAACATCGTAAAGTAAGGTTATAGCTATATTATAGTAGTTTCAGTTTCGTGATTGTGTCTTGGAAGTGCCAATTGAGCAATCAATTCGCCAATGTCACATTGAATGATACGATATATAAATAAATATTCAAAGAAAATTACAAAGGCTTAGGATTTTTATTGAGTTCCACGCTGTGTCGCCGCATCTAGCAGAGTAAGCAGAGACACTTAGTGTTAAAGCACTCCGTCGCCCCCAAACCGCCTAATTCTCGAGATATTGCGTGTAAATGGGAGAAACGAGTGACGCCGTTTGTTTTGTTATCAGAGCAAATGTAAACGTCAGAGAATTTTCTATATCACGATTTAAAAAAATTGTGAAAAGACGTTTGTGTGTTAAAGGTTATTACCAAATTAATGATTTTGTAAATGATAATACGCCTTGGGAATGAAATGCTCGCTCCAGTCTGTTTCAAAGGTATCATTGTCACAGATAATTAAATATGTATTTGTTTAAAATTGATTTTAAAAAATAGGTCCCGCCGAGTTTCTTGCGCCGGTTCTTCTCAGGTCTGAGGCATTAACTTTAATGAACTGGTGGTAAATTTGACGTTCAAAAAATGAAGCATGTACTTCTTATTTTGAATAAAATTATTTGAATTTGAATTTGTAAGATAATAACTCTTTATTCCCGCGATCGGTAATCGAAACGACAACCTTTGCGCTTACAGTCATCTATTGTGCCGCTTCGCTATTACGACCTTAAAATTTATGTATCTATGCTAAAATATATTCAAAATTCATCTCGACATCTACCTAACGTAGCATAAACCTGAAAGCGTGCCAGTGCATGAACTTTGTGTCAAAGAATGCTCCCGGAAAATACGTTACAATACAATTTGCGCCGAAACAACATAATAATATATAAATATTTTTTTTGTATCCCGCACATAGCAGAAAGTTAAGACTATTTGTTCCCGTTAAGGCGCTTCCGTTACCCACTTTCGGCCGAAATCTGGATTTAACATATACTAATTACATAGCGTGCTGAGTAGCGGACTCACCGCCGCCGCGCTTTTTCCCTGTTACCAGAGTGAGGAAATGAAAATATTAATATATTATTTCCTCGAGTGGGAATCGAACCCATAATATCAGTCGCATTTAAAGTCACAGATTTGTGGCCCTACGCCACGACTGGCCGGCCTCATTTACCATAAAAATTAATAAATTTAAGTTCACACATTATTTTAGAACGAAATTAGCACAAACATTCATCATCATTGAGGCCAGTCGTGTGTGCACAAAGTGTGACTGTAAAACCGAGTGGTTGTGGGTTCGACCCCCACTCGAGGGGACACATGAAATATTTACTTAAATTTATATTTCCATTTCTTCGCTCTGGTGTTAAGCGCGGCGTTGAGTTCTGCCACTCAACACGCAAGGCCTCCAGAATTCGGCAGAAAGTGGAGAACGGAGTGTCTTAACACTAGGTTCCCTCTGCCTACCTTGCATTTGTACCCTGCGAAGCGCGGTATTGAGTTCTGCAACTCAACACGCAATGCCTCCAGAATTCGGGAGAAAGTGGGGAACGGAGTGTCTTAACACTAGGTTCCCTCTGCCTACCCTGCAGTGTGCGGGATACAGCGTGAAGCTGATTTGATTTTATTTTTTTTTAATGATAATTCTTTTTTTTTCAATTTTGTCTATTATTACCGTAGCGTTTGGCGCTCCGTTCTCTCTGACTACCCCGCAAGGGATAAAGCGTGAAGCTAAGTTAAGTTAAGTTACTTAACTTGTCTATTATTGGTATCATTGTATACAATATATTTGTATAAAATTTATTAAAAAAAAGTCCCGCAGATTCTTGCGCCGGTTCTTTTCAGGTCTGAAGTCTTAGTGAACTGGTAAATTGTTTGACGGTCAAAAAATGAAGCATGTCATTTGTTATTTTCAATAAAATTATTTGACTTTGACCTTGTGGCCAATCGTTTTGTTAATGTGGCACAGGGGAACAAAATGTGCTGCAAAATAACTGGTTATGGATTCGATCCCCACTCAAGAAAATGAAATATTTATTTAAATTTATATTTTCATCTCTTTGCTATGGTGTCGAGGCAAGCGCGGCGTTGAATTCTCCCACTCAACACGCAATGCCTCCAAAATTCGTCGAAGAGTAGGGAACGGAGTATCTTAACACTAGGTTCCCTCTGCCTACCCTGGTGTGTGCAATAAATTATTTTCTAGAGAAATTGTCTTTTAATTTTGTGTTGAAAGTATTTCTTTTATCAAATTGAATTATAAATACGTCATATACTGCATATAGCAGGGAGCCAGGGTAGGCAGAGCAAACTTATTATTAAGATAGGGATACTCCGTTCCCCACGGACTTCTCAATTGTCGAGACATTGTGTATTAAATGGAGGAATTTAACGCCGCTCTTTAAAATGTAAATAATTCGTTACCCCGATTGAAAATCCATAAACGTAACATTAACAGTCAGACGTTGTGTCACTGCATCCTCAATCTTTTCTTGTTTTCTTTTTTGTATACTAGCGGCCCGCCTGCGGCTTCGCCCGCTTTCACTACATGATTATTAATTTAATAAACAGAATTGATTGACAATTATAATGACTTCTAATATGATTTTTTATTACTTTAGTCAGTAATATTCTAATATATTTTTTTTAGTACATTATCGTAATTTCTATAACAATTTTAGATGGTTTTGAATTAAAAAATACGACCATTGTTGATACTTGATATTTATAAAATATATATAAAGCTAATTATTTATTACACGTATATTTTTGTAACATTATGTTGTTTTTACCTATGTAATGTACGTCTCATCATAATTCTAAAACTCTGTTAAATGTGCTGATGTCAGTGAATAATTTAATTTACTCTTTCAGAAACAGCCTTAAATGTTAAATTATTGATTTGAAAGATTCATAATATTCTTTGTAAAATAACTGTAATGATTGCACATTAATTCCTGTACAGTTTTTAAATAGTTACATATATTATTTATTAGCTAAATGTACGATTGGTAAATATGTAGATATTACAGAGTACACGTAGAAAGGGTGTTTTAGGCATTTTTATATAGATTTATTTCAAACGAAGAAATGAACCGAAGAATCTATGTATTTACTTAATATTTCTTTGAAGGTCAAATCGGTCTTTATTTCTGTGTTGAATTAATCACGCCTTAAACTTAACTGTTATGATTTATGAAGATAATCTCCACTAACAATTCAATTTTATTTACTTTATTGTATAAAATATTGTATAATGGTGCTTCAAAAATATATATTTTTATCAACATTCATATAACCAAGACGTTTTGAATGTCATTCTTTGGCCAAGAGTCTTACCAGCGCGTTTGCTATATAACATTTGCAAGCAAACTAATGCCTTGAGTTCATTCAAATGACGATAACTTTTTTTTTTATGAACCGATTTTGATGAGCCAAACTTTAGTAGTTAAGTTGAATTAAAACAAAGCAATTGGTGAAACTTTTAAGTAAATCGGTTCAGTACTTTCAGAGAAAAATGTGGACATACATATCGACACACAGACAGACAGAGAGATAAGAAATTAGAAAAATATATTTTTGCTTTCTATTATTCTTTTTAAGTGTCTCTCTATCCACTTTAGTCAAAGTTACTAAATATACAGAAATTCTATTATAATAAAATGATTGCATAGTAATTCATCGCAATTGGTAAATTAAATTTTATTGATATTTTATCATATCATATACGAGGTCCGGGACAGAACCGTCTTAATGGGAACGAAATGTCTTAACACTAGGTTCCCAGGTTCCCTCTGCCAAGGTTCACCCTGATAAATGCGGGATACAGCGTGAAACTAAAAAAATGTAAGAAGGAAGTCTTCTTCCAAGTTCCTCCTGTCTATCCCTTTAAATAGTTTTATATTAAAAAAAAAGATAATAAAAAACACTCACCGTTTTATCCAGCAACCAGCTACCAGGAAATATTAACGGCACATACGTTATCATATACACCATAGACGTCCAAGACACAACATTGCTTCTCACACCATAATATTTGACTATAATGTCTGAAATTATCGTATACTGGGTCCACTGGAGGGAATTCGACGCGGAGTACAATACAAAAAACACTAGCATCAACCATCTAGATTTGTACACTTTATAACCTTCGGAGTTCTCCATCATGAGACCGTCCATTACACTGCCAGCTACGTCATTTTTTGGTTCTTCCTCTGAGAGAAATAGTTTAGTATTGATAGCCGAAGACTTGCATATCCCGTTTGGTACGTTATCACTATTTGTCATTTGTGAAATTGAAGCCGACAATGTTATCGGCGACGATAGGGATCGGTAAGTCGGTTGATCTTTAATCTGTATCTATCTTTATTGGACCCGAATTGACTAATCTAATGATTATTCTATCAGTCTTCTAGTTTGGAAATAATATGATAAAATTTATACGATTCGCACTGTTGTAAGTTCACGGCCATTTATTATTTGAGAAGTACGGTTATAATTTTGACGAAGTGTGCAAGGAGTGATGCCATCTCTTTCCTATTAACAATAATAGTATAGGTTAGAATGAAACAGGTATATTTTAATTGTTGCCTTACGATAGTACTCACGTGTTAGTTGTAGGTTATATGAATACGTGGAAAATTACATGGATAATTAGAGCGATCACCGCAACTGCCTTTGAAACTGGGTCGGGTTACATCATTAATTAATGTGATAAGACAAATAAATGTTTATATTTATAATTACGTTGTATAGATTTTCGAAAATAATGCCTCCAGAATTTGGCGGAAAGTGGAAAACGGAAGTGTCTTAAAAGGATCGGAGTGTTTTAACACTACCTGGTGGGCTCCCAATGCCACGCTGCTATAAGCGGGATGCAGCGTGATATTAAAAAAATACTTAAAATAAAAATATATATTTTTTCCATCATCACCAAATAATGTTTATGTGGTTTTTTATAAAATAAAATTGTGAGAAGAATTTTGAAGTCTATATGTATCCTACAGATATATAATCATTTAAATTTTAAATACGTATTAACTATATATCAATACAAATTGAAACTTGAAATGAAAAACTATAACAGACGAAAAAAAATCAGGCATCGAATAGTTTAAGAATAATAATAATTTTTCGGAAAGGGGATCGAATCCACAGCAATCTTTTCCCATTAATATTTCATTATGTCCATAATAATAGGTAATTAGTAGCAAATATTATTTTATAATAACATATTGAAAGCAACCAATTATTTTTATTTTAATTGTATTACATAACCATATATTATGTATTTCTATCTAGGATCACCGACTACTATAGCTTTATAAACATCGATTTTAACCTTGTAAAATTTCTACTTCTGTTAAATAATCTGTGTTTAAGTGTCAAAAGTACCTTCCAAATTACCACGATTACTCTGTTAAGTATGAATGATCGAGTTTAAATGGACTCACTGAAGTGTAATTTAATGTAGGATCAGCTGAAAATTCCAACCATTTTATATTTGATCAAAACGAAAACTTTCTAGAAATTATTTTTACTGTTTTTGTAAAGCTATCAAACTGGTCGTTTCTTCGATTAATTGACAACAGTGTACAAGGTGGCGGAAACTAACTACTTCGTAGTAAAATGTTTTTTTTTCTGTTTTTCATAAAAAATCTAGAATAAGAAAAACCCTTTCATAGTATCGACATACTCAATATTGACCACAACATAAGTCACACGTGGGATTACCCATTGCTTGGTCATAAACTAATATGAATAAATATCTGTTTCATATTAATTTATTCCGTACTTTTTTATTATTTCACTAGTTATTGAGAGAATATATTTTCATATTACTTACTGCCAAGTCAAATTCGACTTGGTGGAATAAATTCCGCGGAGTGTTCTGCCACTGAACACGCAATGTTTCGAAAATTGAACGAAGTGTCCTAACACATATGTCCGTCTGCTAGCAGGGTGTGCTATGCGATGTAAACGTGATGTTGTAAAGTTAAATTTGAATCCACAAAACTTCTATGACGTCATAATAAATATCACGATAATATTTTTATGTAAACCGTAGTCAAGCAAACAGAACTTCGACGGGCGCTAGTGAAGTTCATAAAATGAAATGGCTCGATGCTAAGCGACTAATCTTTCCACTCTATTTCAGATTGATATTAAAACTAATGTTAAGAAAGTAAGGTGTGCTTTATAGGTTAGATTTCTCATGTTTTTGTTATTATTTTAGTTTTTATTTGTTTAAGTAGAAACAGCGCGAGTAAATATTTTATATCAATCCTATCTAAAAGTCGATATATAAAACGAGTATTTATATATATTTAATAGTACTTATATGTTCTTAATATTATATTTATGAAATTATTTTTGTTTTACGAAAACAAAAAAAACCTGTTGTCTGTAAAGTTAGTTTACGAGCGATAATTTTACGTGCATACTTTTGTGAACTATATTGAATTATGTTGTATTATCAATGAATAGTTAATTAAAAAGAAGGAGTTAATATTTTATTAATATTTTCGTTAAACTAACATTTATTTGCACTCGTCAATCCAAATATTTATATATTAATTACAGATAACAATTTGAACGCTTAGGTCGATCGCGCATCTCTCGCTTGCGTCACACGTCAAAAAATTTAATTAAAAAAATGTAATCATAATATGATTTCTATAAAGCCAAAGAAAAACTGAAGAAATTGTTGAACGAAAGCAAAAATTACGTGCATATTAACACTGAAATAGGTCAAGTCTCAAGAACAATAATAGAAAAAGATGAGTGAGAAAAAATCTACGAACAAACATAACATGAAATGCATATTATGTTTACATTCATAGGGGTTAGTTTATTAATATACGAGAGCAATCTCCATCAGAAAGTGGCTGTATATTCATTTACTTACTGCCTCCTGCCGCATTTATTGTAAGAATAATAATAATCATAATAATCAGCTTCACGCTGTATCCCGCACACAGCAGGGTAGGCAGAGGCAACTTAATGTTAAGACTCCGTTCTCCACTTTCTGCCGAATTCTGGACGCATTGCGTGTTGAGTGGCAGAACTCAACGCCGCGCTTGTCCTTGACACCAGAGCGAAGAAATGGAAATATAAATTTAAGTAAATATTTCATCTCCTCTAGTGGGGATCGAACCCACAACCGCTGCGTTTACAGTCATACAATTGTGTCACCGGGAAATTATATCCTGTAGTATAAATTAATTTATTTAAATTATTATTCGTGGATTATTATTTAAATATTTACATTTAGTCACTCTGGTAAGGAGCCAAACAAATATAAATCAACTTGCATCTAACATAAGCGCCTGATACACAATACACAGCCGAAATTATTGCACCTAAAAAGAAGATTTGTTGAGGTCAGTCGCAGCGTAGAGGGAGAAGTGAGTGACTGTAAATGCGGCGGCGGGTGCAGGAAAATGAAATGTTTAGTTAAATAAATTTATTTTCATTTCTTCACTCTGGTGTCGAGGCAAAGCGCGGCGTTGAGCTCCGCCACGAAAGTGCGGAACGCACGACAGTGCCTTAACACTAGGCTATCTCTGCCTACCCTGCTGGATGTGGGAAACAGCGTAAAGCTAATAAAGAAGAAGAGTAAAGAAATTCATTCGAGAAGTGTAGCGAACCAAAATTTTATAAAAAAATAAATTTTCAAGGAAATTTTCCGTTTTAAAGTTGATGCAAGTGAAGTTGTGGGCTATAAGTTGTCAAAATTCAGTGTAGACATTGATAACTAAAAATAACTCATGAGTTAAATCTTACAAGAAATATTTACATTGAGAAAAATAAAGAGTTACATTCTTCCCGTTGACTTTGAAATAACTTTGATTACAAATCAAAGCCATAAGAAATCATTAATAAAAATATACGCATGTCATACTTCTTTTTCGATTTTTACTATACAATATCTTCAAATTTTGTCGGTGCTCCAGAACGCTTTTTGTCTTCAACTTTTGAAGCGCCTAAACCAGTCTCTGCACGTTGTATTCGACAAAGCATTGTCACCATATGTCTCAACGAGAATTCTGTGTGCTTCTGCTGCAGATTTTTTCTGAATAAAGCAGTGCAATAAAATTCCCCGCAAAAACACTTTATTTGGCACAAAAGTACACATTTTCACAAAGGGAAAATAAATATGTAGTTGACACTGTAGTAAACACTATTCTACTATAATTTGAGGTTACATATAGTATTACTTTGGTGATTCGTTACCGTACGAAATTCCNTATCCCGCACACAGCAGGGTAGGCAGAGGGAACCTAGTGTTAAGACACTCCGTTCCCCACTTTCTGCCGAATTCTGGAGGCATTGCGTGTTGAGTGGCAGAACTCAACGCCGCGCTTAACCTCGACACCAGAGCGAAGAAAATGGAAATATAAATTTAAGTAAATGTATTTCATCTCCTCGAGTGGGGATCGAACCCACAACCGGTTTTGCAGTCACACCTCGTGCCGCTGCGCCACGACCGGCCTCTTGCTGGTAGGAGTTAGTTTAAATTATGCTAGCTATAGACAGATATGCATGAGCAAGATTTTGAACACAAAACGACTGATGTACGGACATCAAAAGGGAAATTTAACAAAAGGTTCCCTTACAAGATTGGCCAAGTAAAACCGGATTTGCTTTATTAAGAGGGTCCTTACGCAAAATAATTGGGGTTGTACCGGAATATATTTCGTTTAGATAGCTTAAGATTATAAGTATGGGTATTTAAGATTATAAGTATGCTTCACGTATATATAATATTGATACATAAAATCGTTTGGTTACTACGTTTATTTTCGCTTTACGCTGTATACCAGGGGTGTATGTCAGAATAAGCAAAAGGAATTTGTTTTGTACTTTGTATCAAGATATTCCGTTCCTGACTTTCTTCTCATTCTCTCAACTCTAACTAACTCAACTCAACACGCAATGTCTCAGGTCATTGCATGTTGAGTGTCGGAACTCACCGTCCCGCCTTGTATTCTACCAAGAGGGAGAAAATTAAAATAAATCATAGGTCGAGATCTTAAATAAAAAAAATATTCGCAATAATTATCACCCTTCATTATAAGGGAAAAATTATGTAATTAATACATTATAGTAGATTGATCTTTGTAAACATTTATTTAATTGGATAGTTTAGTCGTTTTAAAATGATAATTTAACTGAGTATTAGTACTTAGAAAACAGATTTAGCAAACAGTCAATATCATGGATTCATTATTTCACTTTAAAAATAAGCATGATTTTATCTTTAAATAGTTTTCTGTATTTACTTAATATGATTAATATCATCATTTACCAGGTGAACAGCTAGAATAAACATTGATTTTAAGATTGACCTATATAATATTTTTCTTTAAAACATATTAACGGCAGACCGATTTGATAGTCTATTCTCATAGTCAAACGGAACCGGAATAAAGTTATTTTCCATGCAACCATGTGTTGAGAAAAAAAAAAACTTTAATTCATTAAAAAAACACATGAATGCAAATTATTAAAATTAAATGACCTGTTTAAACCAGGCAACCCTGGGCTTGCGGTAGACTGAGAGCTGGCAACCATTGTTTTTCCAATTCCTTATGCAATTTTCTTTCAAATGATGTGCGATTCACATAAAAAACATATGAGTGCAATTTTCTTCAAAAACGCATTACGAAAAAAAAAATTAAAGGTGATTGCTGCAAGATTCTTCTAGACAACCCTAGTGTAATCTATTCTACTATCATGTATAATTTTTAAATATAAGTTTCATTAAAAAAAACAGAACCCTGCAGATTTAAGCAATGGGATCTTAAGCCAATACCCCCGAGTCGAAATCGAACCCACAGTAACCTTGCTTACAGTAGACCTCCAATAATATAATGGTTAGTACATCATATTTAAAAGGTAGCGTGAAATATACGTAAATATGTAGTCCAAAAACGTAGTTAGGGGACATACCACCATTTAAAATATAGTTTTTTTATATCCCTTTTGAATCAAATACTACAATAATTATATCACAATTTTCCTTTATTTTGTGTATTTATAAATTCAGACATTACATTTCTTGCCAAATTTCATAATTGCAGATACACGGGAAGTACTCTATAGGTTTTGACGCTTGTATCTTATGATTGCTTTGACTTGGATTCAGTATTCCAAGGAATCGTAGATATTTTGATATTTGATTCGAATCCCTCTCGAGGGAATGAAATATTTAATATTTTCATTTCTTCGCTCTGGTACCAAGACAAATCGTGGCGTTGAGTTCCGCCACTTGACATATATTGCGGAGAATGCGGTCTTAACATTAGGTTCGCACCTACCAACCAACCACCCAACAGAGTGACATTTCTCTCTTTACCTCTTTTACGCTAAAAATAAAGTGATTTAAAATGGTAACTCTAAAATATGATTCAGTTTATTTTACATTGATTATACGAAATTCTAAATATTATTAACAATTTAATAAATTTAATAATATTTATTTTTAGACAATCGATAAAAGCGTACTAATTTAGTAATTATATGTGAATATGCATGATTTATATTAATAAATTTAAAAATGTCTTTAAAGTTGACAATTATATAGAATTTGTATAATAATAAAATAAATAAAGCTACTTTAAAAATAATTTTGTTTTTTTTACCTAAGTCTTAATAAATTAGGCGTGTAAAAGGACAAAAAATAAATAAAAAAGAAGAGATGGCATATCCTAACCTAACCTGTAGCAGCTGTTTTCTAACAACAAACAAAAACTCACTGTTTACCTTAAAAATTTTAAATTTTATTTCACAATTATACGAAAAATATTTCAAAAAAGTATATAAATACTAAAACATAAAAAACCACACGTTATACACTCACTACACATTCAATATGACTATAACGAAATACAGTCGACTAAAGGCACTTTATTGATGTATGAAAGGCAAGAAATTGATTATCTGAAGTAGTTTCAATTTAAATATATGATTCGACATTGGTTATTGGTTAATAAAACCACGTGAACGTATTTGTTTGTATTTTTAGGTTATGTATTGTATATACAGTCTATACTCTACACTGTACAGTCAGTGGCGGAGACGCGACTGGGGGACGAGCGCGCTTGCGCGATTCTTACTTTTGATGTGGTTTTTGCGAATGTTTCCGATTAAGTCAGGGCTTTTACGCTGTGGTGACTCAGTAGGCATAGTATGTGATTACACGATGGTCACAGGTTTGATTTGCAGTTGGGGAAAAATTGTATTTATTATATATTTTCGTTTTTTAGGTTTGGTTACGCAAAGTTGATTATACTAATTGATTTTCTTATAAGAACTTACTATTACTTACTTACTTACTATACTTTCATACTATTCACATTTTTAACTGTACATCTATACAGATAAAAAAGCAAAGAAATATTAATAAAAATGATATAATTTAAAATATCTTTGAAAAGCTTTCAAATAAAACTTTTCATTTTAATCTTTTTTGCTAATTCTTCTTGTTAATTTGTAGTTTTATAGTACTTATCTTTAAGTTTTTAATTTAAGCATTTATTTTTTTATTTAGATATTTATGATAATAATATTGCACATCGAACCAAATAGGAATAAATACACATTCTTACACATTCCATTATATTTCAAGTTTTATTTTATTTTCAATTACCAAAGATTATTTATATTATCAATACTTATTCAAAAAGATAATCCGCTTATATAAAGAAAGATGTCTTAATCATATCAATGTTACATCTTTATTATATCGTAAGAATGAAATCACGCGATATGACGTGGACAGCGTCCATTAATTGAAATGCTCCCATCCTACGCATTGTATAAAAAATTTCTACCGTTTTTTTTCCTACATAGCAGGAGACCTAATGTAAGCACACTCCGTTCCCCACTTCCCTCGACATATTGCGTGGTGAGTAGCAGAATTTAATGCTGCACTTTTTCTTGTTACCAGAGTCAGAGCCAGAAAATTAAAATAATTCATTATTCCCAGTGGGAATCGAATCCACAGCAGCCACGCTTTTAGTCGGACGCCGCGCATTAATTATGCCTCACTAACAGTAAAAATAAACATTACTTCATTAACAGTAAAAATAAAATATATTACTGATAAAAATAAAATATCCATCTATTTCCAAAGCAAAATTTAAACCCATAATTTTTACCCTATGTGCTGTTTCCGGTAAAGGAGTGCTGACACTTCCACTCTGTATACCATTTTTACAACGAGGTTCGATAAGGGTTAGCGATCAATCGAATACATTCAAATTTAATTGTCATTTGTCCAAATACCTGAACATTAGGGGCAAAACCTTAAAAATTAATGACTGTAACATCTGACAGTAATATTCTTCATTAATCGTATAGTTATCGCCTATTGAAAATCAGAGGTCGACGTGGCGTACAGGTACAACAACTGACGTCATCGTTTCCATACCTTTCAATTTTATACGGATTTATTGGATAGTCCAACGAATCAAAGCAAAAAATATTCGATACGTTAACGTAAAAACCGATAAAAAAAATAGAAGAATTTGCTACTATGCAGTACAACGCAGGACAAAAAAAGCAACACGCTGTAATTGATTTACTATAAGCCTATAGTAGTAACATTAAAAGATTAACTGAGCGGCATAAAATATTTTTGTTTTAAGGTATTTAGTTCTCCAAGTCGAAGCAGATACAGTGGCGTTAAGTTCCGCCCCACGCTTTACTCCGGTAGTGTACTGTAAAGGTATTTTGTTCTGTGTTCTGTGGTTCCAGAGTGATTTTAGTGGCAGGACTTAATGCTGCGCTTCGTTTTACTGGAGCAAGGAATGAAAATACTACATTCCTCTTTAGTAAGGATGTTTATAAGGTTCTTCTCTTTCAAAGTATAACTTGTTAAAAATTTTATTAGGTCTACGTCACCTGCTGGGCACCACGCCACCTACGTATTTAATACGTATATTTATGTTAGAAAATTTGCGCTTGTGTAAATATTATGGCAAATAGTTTCCAAATTTATGTTAAGGGTCTTTAATTTTATAATATTGTACTAAAATTCCAAACAAAATAATATCAAAACCTTTAGTTTTTATAATGCTTAGGAACATAATTTTACGGGTTAACTATACTCAGAGAGGGCTATAAACGTTTAACTGTTATTAATATGACAATATCGATTTATTGTCAGCGAAAGGCTAATCGATATATTATATTAATATTTTTAATAAGGCTAATCCACATATTAATATTTTTAAATTGTTAAAATGTTTCTGTTTCTTTGGTTCAACGCGTCAAGCTCAGGAACTCCAACTGGTTTGAATACATTTTTTTGTTGATTTATTAAAGGCTAAGGACGTAGCTATAGCTGTTATAGTTATATATCTATATGTTATAACGTTATTCATTTCAGTATTCATAAGTTATGAATCATAAGTACCTCGGGCACTAGAAATTGATATAATAACTAATAATTCTTAGTTAATCCCATTTGACCACTCCGATAAAAGCTAATAATTATGAACTAATATGGAACAAGTATCTTCTTCTTCTTCTTCTTCCTGGCAATTATCCCGGCTATTTGCCAGTGTCTGCCTTCCTGCTCAATCTACTCCACTTTGCACGGTCTTTAGCGTCCTGGGTGGTTAGAGCATTGGCTCTCATATCCTGCATCACGACATCCAACCAGCGCTTCCTTGGGCGTCTGAGAAGTCTCACTCCAGGGACTGACATAGCAAGGCACTTGCATCCGACATAGTTCTTAGGCCGGCGCGTAACGTGACCAAACCATCTCAGGCGACGCTCTTGGAGCTTATCCGCTACGTCACGGACTCCAAGACTACCTCGAATGAATGTGTTGCGTATGCGGTCAGACCGCGTTACGCCGCACATCCACCTCAGCATCTTCATTTCCGTGACGTGAAGCTCCTGAGTGTGCCGAGATAGTGCTGGCCAACATTCGCTGCCGTATAAAAGAACCGGTCGGATGATGCTTTTATATATCAGATCCTTGAGTTTGGGCGGTATCCTGCGATCGCAGACCACACCAGTGATCTCCCGCGATTTGGCCCAAACAGCGCTTATCCGGCTATAGACATCGTGATCGATGCCTCCAGACTCGTGCATAACGGATCCAAGGTACCTGAACTTTTCCGACTTTACGGCTGGTTCAGGACCTATAAGGATAGTGCTCGAGTCCGGAACAAGTATCACTTTTATCTAATCTTAACAATCTTAAAAATATAATTTTATTTGTATGCAAATAAAATATTCAATAAAAAAAAATATTTAATAAAAATAATCTATTCCATTTATTAAGGTATAAATATTGAAATTAAAAGAGGCCAGAGGCCAATCGTGGCACTAGGGCACAAAGTGAGACTGTAAAATCGACTGGTTTTGTGTTCGATCCCCACTCGAGGAAATAAAATATTTTATTACATTTATATTTTCATTTTTTCGCTTTGGTATCAAGGCAAAGCGCGGCGTTGAGTTCCACCACTCAACACGCAATACCTCTAGAACTCGGCGGAAAGTGGGGTACGGGGGGGCTTGAACACTAGGTTCCCTCTGCCTACCCTGCTGTGTACGGGGTACAGCGTGAAGCGGATTTTATTTTAAATATTGAAATTAAGCATATTTCATTCCATTCACTGGCCGTCGTGGAAAGCTCTCAACTCCGCATACATCAATTACCGCGCACATACTGATTTAGGTAAATCCGGTCGCTTACCATTTGGGTCAGGATTACGAGGACGTGGGCTCAGACAGATTGAATTGGACTTTTCATTTGTTTCAATATATTATACAGTATGTAGGTTGAGTCCACAGTGACGTTCAGGGACAGCGTCTGATTGTGAATGTGATGATTGTGGGTTCGATTCTCAGTCGAGTTAATTATATTATTGTATGATAAGTAATTTAAAGTACAGGTATTACATTAAATAAGAGGTAAACTTAGTTTTCTCTCATTAATTCCGCAGCATATTTAGAGCATATTATTATTTATATTCGGGGAAAAATTAAAACACCAGTTTCATGAAAAACTTATAAATTTACCAGTCGAAGTCGGAGTGTGTTATTACTAAAATTACAAATTTATTCAAATTCAAAATATTCTTTATTCAAATAGACTATTATAAGCACTTTTGAATCGTCGAATGAACATATAAAGAAAAAAAGCTACCACCGGTTCGGAAGGCAGTTCTGCTGAGAAGAGCCGACAAAAAACTCAACAGTTGCTCTTTTCAAAGTCAATGGTATTATTACATTATCTGGCAGCTATCCTGCATCACTAGACATCAATAGACATTAATTACCATACATGTTTATCCTCTAAATATTCTTGAACAGTGTAATAAGCTTTACTTGTTAGTATTAAAAATTATTTTAAAGCTACTTTAAATTGTGGTAGTGGCAAACTTAGAATACACTGCGGAAGTTTTATTATATACACGTATACCCAAAATAGATTTATTAACTTTTTGGAGGCGAAAACTTGGCGTAACAAGTTTATCTTTATTTCTCGTTTCTATCGTATGTATATCACTATTTTTACTATGACACTGTACATTTTGCCGGAGAAACAGAATTTTATAATATACAAATTGTGATAATTGTTTATAAAAAATTAAATACGCATCTCTTAAACTGTTCCTAAATATTTTTGTTTTGTTATTGTGTGAATAATGTCTATAAATAAGACTATAAGATTTCAGAAATAATTTCACAATGACTATATCGACAGCTGACACTTGTATCAAATAGCTTATCATGTTTCTCGGCAGTCAAACATAAATTTCTATTTTTCAAGCGAATAACTAGTAATTTTATTCGTCTTGAAGAAGATTAAGATTATACATGAGTTTAGTATAATATTATTATATATAATACTTTTCGCTAAAAATTACCAAAAATTTACAATTGTAGTGATAGACCGGAGTGATTTGTGACTTAATATTCTTTGGCTTATTGTGCATATAGCTGGATAGACAGAGAGATCCTGGTATCACAACACTCTGTTCTCCGCTTTTCATGCAAATTCAACACAGTGAGTTTTAAATGGCGGAATTCAATACTATAATCCCACAAAGGGGATTGTTTTTTTCGTCAAATTGATTAATATACATATAGATCATCGTGTCCTAGCTTTCAGCTTCATAAGGACACTCTCAAATCAAAGCAAAAAATATTCGATACGTTAACGTTAAACCGATAAAAAATAGCAGAATCTTCTAGGTACTATGAATTACAAAGCAGGACATAAAAAAGTCACATCCTGTAATACCTTAAGAAACCAGTAACATTCTGAAAGACTAATTTGAACTGTAATTGATTATTCGCAATTTAACTGTTAAAGTTTCATACGTAGTTCTTTGTTTGGCTTTTTGCGGTTGAGTACCTATTGGTTCAAATTTTTTTTTACTGATAGTTCACTTATCGAAAGACGATATGGAGTATATTATATCCATTAGAATCTATTGATTCATTTTAAATCACAGTAGCTGATCACAAAGTTTCCTAGAATGTGTCACGTGCCATACTCTTAATGTCACATGACATATTCTAAGTGCCCGTTACATAACTCTCAGTAACTTCTATCTGAGCATACGGGCATGTACATAGGTATCTGTATGAAGCTCTCTAACTAGTTTATAAGACGCAAGCACTATGAAACTAAAGCGATAGCCTCGAAAACTATCCTATCAAATGGCGGATGCGCCAACTTCCGACGTCTACCACACTGACCTACATGTACTCGTACTTTGACAGATTAAATCAAACGTTTCAAATTACCTGTGCATTTAGTAGGCTATTACAACTAGACCTGGCTTTACGCCTTTACGCTTTTCTTCATATAGCAGTATAGTTGGAAATATAGCGGGAACTTAATGTTAAGACACTCCATTTGTCACTTTGATTGCATGTTGAGTGGCGAAATTCTACGGCACACTTTGTTTATCAGAATGAAAGAAGAAGAAATATCTCAAACAACATACCATCTATTTCAGTCAGTCGCTATGCCACTGCACCCCGACGACATCACTTTAGAGGTACATAAAATGCGCCACGATCATTTTCACGTTGTATCCCGCTCACAGCAGGATAGGCAGAAGGAAACTATTTGTTAAACCACTGGGTTTTCCTCTTTCCGTCGAATTCTAGAGGCATTGCATGCTGAGGGGTGTAACTCAACGCCGCTCTTTGCCTCGACAACAGAGCGAAGAAATGAAAATATAAATTACGCAACGATGTTGTATTAAATATTATTCACTATAAATTACAATCTTTTACTTTTGTCCTGCAATGTTAGAATTGCAGTGAGTTGTGAATTTATTACATTTTTTGTTCTTTTATTTCAGTCTCCATTGTTCACTGAGTTCCTGAAATATAGCCTGTGATTTAATTTGCGAAGTCATCAAAGTGAATTTAAAAAGTTAAAAGTGACATTACGGGAGAGCTGAAAAACTTTAGTGTGGTTTTTTCTTTGAAACTCAAGACCATGTCTGAATTTTCTTTAGATTTGTGAGCTGTGAGCTTTTGATTTGTTAAGGTGACTTTGACAGGTCCTTCGAGGGATCCGTACCAATTTCTCGACTATGGATCAAGGATAGGGTGACTTGTGTGTTGTAGGGGTTACATCACAAACAAATTATTGTGGGACAGATCACAGAGCACATCGTCATACATTATATTAATTTAAGAATCATAATTTCGAAGAGAATGAAACAAGTAAATTAATATCTTTAACATATTATTTTGTTAAATAGTGTATTTTAACACTGTAGTTTAGCTAGCCAGACCAGTGTAAGCTAAAACAGGCATTTCAAAAGAACCTTTTCGTCATATACGAGACTGCACGACTGCTTTTCGTTCCTCTTTCTCCAACGCGATAGGCACCTTCGCCGTGATTAAATCGAATGCTAAAAAATGTTATTATAAAAAAGTTTCAAGTTATTTTTCTCTACTAAAGCGGAGAATCAAAATTTAATTTAATATAATCATTCCGAACCTAATAGTGTCGAACCCACTCCCGTCGTATAAATTCAGATACGAATGATACTATCAAACTGCGATCTATATTTTATATTACTTAGAATTAAAATAAAGAAAATATTTCTCCTCAAATAAACAAACACTCGTGTCATATTCATTAAAATGGTAATTAGTGTTGGTTGGTCTTTTAACAAAATGTAACGGCAATAATCTAAGCAAATGTACCATAATATAGAGATGTCACGAAAGACTTCAGTGTTTAAGCACTAATTATACACAACTACGTAACATCATTTAGTTCGTATTAGTTAAGAAGTTATGCCGTCGTTGCGTATTGGAAAAGCTTCTGACTGTAAGCGTGACGGAATGGATTCCATTCCATTTTCCGTCTTGAGAATGAGTTATTTTCATCTTCATCTATGCTATACAAAGATATGGTAGAGGGTTCGAATATTGGGTAATGCGTAGCGAGCGGAGTGTCTAAACACTTGGTGGGTAGCGCTATATATGGAATACAGCGAGAAGCTAAAAAAAGTAAATAGTTATAATATAAAAATATTAATTAATAATAATATAAAAAATATTTTATTACTTATATTATTTATTATTATCACACGATCTCGTGTAAGATCAGAGGAGCTACAGATGCGTTGCCGGCCTTTAAGAAAACTTTAAAATCGAGAAATATAAAATTTATCTTGAGAAATGGTTTCAGTTTATCACAATGACGATGACCTGACTATGGAACTTGTAGGTGGATGGTAGTCCTGGAAAGCCTATAGATAAACTCAGAAGAGTTTATCTGTAGGCTTTCCAGAGGTTTGTTAGGAATGTCTTAACAAATTCTGTCAGTCCTAACTAATTAATAATTAAAATAATGATTTATTTATGTATAAATAAATACACGATCTAAGATTATAATGGTAGTCAATATAAAGTACATATTATAATATTTTTATGATATTTTACTAAATATCCAAAAAATCATTTGAAAAATAAAACAATTATGAAACTACGTACACATAATCTTTTTATTAAGATATTTATATTCATTTAAAAAACATAACTTTTTCATAAAAAAAAAACACTTTGATGATTTTAAAATGTAATTATAACAAATGTAAAGATGTACTTATCTGCGCATCGCGGCGGCTGCGGAGCACTCGTGAGGCTTTCATTCACTTTACGTGTTGTATGGTAACCATTTTTTATTGGAACTGTAAAAATATTGAGTTCCATAAAATCATTTTCACGATTATATTTTGAACTGTTTTTTTCATATTTTTTTTATAATAAGGATATATAGATATTTCAATGATATATGCATCGTTTTCTTTTCATTTATTTGTATATCTATGCATCTTCAACATAATTTCAAGTAAGCAATGAGAACTTAAAAATACGTCGCTCTATTTTCCACTCAGCTTAAGGACAGATCTATACTGGTATATCTGATCAAGTCCTACAGTGAATGTGCTGTTGTCCCTCTTTTTCTCTGTATTTCACACTGCTCAAGTAGAGACAGATACTAAAATCTCATAATCTCGCTTTTGATTAGAACGTTATGACGACTGAGACGTGGTGTTCAACTGAGTATAAGAAACAGAAAAAGACTAATTAGACCACACATTCAAAATATTTTAGATACTTTTTAAGTGCATCTCTAAGGCCGCTCTCTCTTTTTTTATATACTGCTACAAAATACATGAATTCTATGAAACAGTACTAAATATAATACAAGAAAAACTATGTTAACAAATATTTTATTGAAAATATATTTAAAAAAATTGTTATTATAGTCAATCACCACAAAAAGATAGCATATTTCTTCTAAAAACTATTTAACCACTATTTTTTCTTATTTATTATGGTCACCTTATTACCACTTGATGCTCGTGATAACAGTTCTACCGTCATCTGCGCTCGCGCAGTGTATCGTGCGCCCGCGTTCACCTTTTGCCGACTGAGAATTCAATCTTGGACTTTACGTAATACGAAACAGTGATTAATTTTGATTGAAGTGATTTATTTGTTTGGTGCGTGTGCTTTCTTAGTGTTTTAAAGGTTAAATTTGTAGGTATTTTTCAATATTTTGCTGAATTGTGGTTGGAATGTGATCATTTGTAGGTAAACGTAGAGTAGAATATACTAAAAAACCTGAGTTGAATAAATGCAATTTCTTACTATGATAGTGGAATATTATCCTTAAAAAATCGTTTGCTTTTCTTTTTTACTTTAAGGAATACTAGTATATCACACTATACGTTCATATAGTATAAAAATTATATATATATATATATATATATATATATATATATATATATATATATATATATATATATATATATATATATATATATATATATATATATATATATATATATATATATATATATATATATATATATATATATATATATATATATATATATATATATATATATATATATATATATATATATATATATATATATATATATACTATCGAAGAATAATATAATTTACAAAGAAGGCTTAATTATTAATATTTCAGCTGAAACAACAACGTTATATAAGTTTCACTATCGCATACAGTTCTATATAATAATTTCTAGAACCTAATGTGTCATTTTAACTACATACAATGACTTTGTTGTCTTAATTATTCATTCTTAAATGGTACTAATATGTGAACGTTTTTACGTTTCAAGATCAAAGTAAATCTAAATAAAGTTCTTATATTTATTTTTACTTACTTTTTTCTTAAAGTTAAATAGCTCGCGAATGACATTGGAATGAGTACTTGAATTAATTTTGTTTAAGAAATTTTATTATGGGGAACCAATTGATAATCAAATTTTGTTCTGCACTTTTTGGTTAAAAATCAGCTTCACGCTGTATCCTGCACACAGCAGGGTAGGCAGAGGGAACCTAGTGTTAAGACACTCCGTTCCCCACTTTCTGCTGAATTCTGGAGGCATTGCGTGTTAAGTGGCAGAACTCAACGCCGCGCTTTTCCTTGACACCAGAGCGAAGAAATGGAAATATAAATTTAAGTAAATATTTCATCTTCTCGAGTGGGGATCGAACCCACAACCAGTCGGTTTTACAGTCACACTGTGCCGCTGCACACGACTGGCCTCTTTTTCGTTATTGCGAGATCAATATCTATGTGTTCGGTGTCGGTGCACAATGATAAATTTTTACTATTTAGTTATATTATCTATACATATAATAAAATTGTAACTGATCGCTATCTGTATATAAAATATATATGAAAAAAATCTATTTTTGGAGGCATTCATCAATGTGATAGAGCCGAAAACAGACTTTTAAATTTTTTATCTGTTTGTCTGTGCGTTTATGCACACTTTTCACTATAGTATTTAACAAACTTTAACGAAAGTTACAAGAACGGTTCATAAATAAATACATTACCGTCCTCTGTGTCACACAGTCGGTTAAAAATAAAATTCTTTTGAACAGTACGATGTAGTTTATCTTGAATTAAGATATACAACACTTGTATAAATAAATACTTACACAAAACTTTTCAGAAAGATATATCAAAATATATGGTTTTACAAGATACCAAATTTTCAAATATTCCATTATTGAAATCAGATTGTACACAATTTAACTTTCAATTATTCAAAAGTACGTGAAATTATTTGAATATTTTAATTATAATATTGTAAAGAATGTAATTATTACTTTATTGTAAAGCTTTTTAATAGAATATATTTAATCTTTATGAAGTACAAACTGTACTGACTGTAAATGCGACGACTCTGGGTTTGATTCCCACTCAATAATAAGACAGCGCAGGGTTGAGTTCCGCCATTCAGCACGCAACGTCTCAAAAATTTGGCGAAAGGTAGGGAACGGAATGAATAAGCTCTAGGTTCCCCTCTACCTACTTTGCTACAAGCGGGATACAGTGCGAAACTGCTTTTTTTCTCAATTTAAAAGATACATACAAAGAAAAACATAATTAACCGCGTCGCTGCTCTCGTGCTAATTGTTAGGTAATTGTTTGGTAAATTTAAGAAAGTATTAGTATAAATACATATCTACGTGAAATATTCTTTGTTTCGGTTTTCACATCGTATACTTTGTGCGAAAGATCGATTTTTTTATTGCTATGCATGATTTTTAATGCCGCCGTGGTGCAGTGGGACACCTACATTCAAATGTAGACAAATGTAGGTTTTAGGTCGAAATCCCAAGCGGAAATAAATATCGAGTCGAGTATCGAGCTCTCGCTACATACCATGCTATGAGGGACAAAGCATAAAGGTGAAAAAATCTGTGAATTATTTAAATAAACAAGATTTTATAATTATTAATATATTATAATATATAGAGTAATATTAATAATTATTATTATTTTATAATATAGCAAGATTTTTTAGCATAAGCTGAGTAATAAATAACTACAATTACAATGTTTGCTTTTTTAGATTTTTCTTTCATAACTTATTAATGCAGTATACCGTGTGAAGTTACAAGAAACACTTTCTTTTTTTTTCAGCTTCACGCTGTATCCCGCACACTGTAGGGTAGGAAGAGGGAACCTAGTTCCGTTCCCCACTTTCTGCCGAATTCTGGAGGCATTGCGTGTTCAGTGACAGAACTTAACGCCGCGCTTGTCCTCGACGCCAGAGCGAAGAAATGGAAGTATAAAATTAAGTAAATATTTCATCTCCTCGAGTGGGGATCGAACCCACAACCAGTCGGTTTTACGGTCTCTAAATTACTTTCTCATAATCAAAATATATGAAAATTGAATTATACAGACTAGATTCTGTTGTTCTAGACAATTCAGGAGTGAAAAGTGAAGACTCATTATGATAGAAAGTCATTTAAAATTATAACGAGGTGTTTCAATGCCGAACGCTTACATTTAAAAGTGGAGTGTTAAAAAGTTTTTTAAAGCGTAGTTACACTCCAAATATTGAAAAAAATATATTATATACTAACGACTCGCTCGCGGCTTCGCCCGCCTGAACTAGATAATCTTTAATTTACTATGCTGCGTTAATTCCCGACTGCTAAGGAAGGGTTATGTTTTTCGCGCGTATCTTGTATGTATGTAATATTCTTTATTACCTCATATCTCCAGAACCACTAAACGGATTTACGCAATTGAGATATCGTTAGATTTGTATTAGCAGCCCAAGTGTTCTTAGATAGGTGACGTTAAAAAAAAACAATCATGGCGGCTGTGGGACGCCATTGGACTTAGTGAAAAAAAAAATTTTTTTCGTCACTAAGTCCAATGGCGTCTCAAATTCAAGAGCTTACTACGAGGATTTCAAAAAGGTATATCATGATTATGATTATCGTAATGAATTCTAACAAAAAAGTGAAAAATAAAAAAATATTTGTAAAAACAAAAACCCCGACTGCAGAAAATGATAATAAACAAGCCCAATAGTTTATTAGGACTAACAGTCGGGACCTATAAGTAATTCATCAATCAATAAAATCTTTACCAGAAACCCCTCATAATTTAAAGAGGTCCCGACTGTTAATCCTAATAAACTATTGGGCTTATTTATTATCATTTTAGTTTTCTGCAGTCGGGGTTTTTGTTTTTACAAATATTTTTTTTCGTGTTATAATAATAATAAATATTATTTTAAAACAATATACTTACCTTTATTGAAAACCTATATATTATAAAACTATTAAATTGCCCGTGTATGCAAGAACTATTTGTTTATTTTTCTAAATAAATTTGATTAAAACCTAATCAACTTTAAGTGAACTATTGTTGATATTAATCTTCTAGTGCACTTGTTTGACGTGAAGTCCTAATAAATGACTAGCTATTTGTTAAAAAAATATAAAGCTGACGACTGATAGTCAAAATGTTTGAAACAAATGTGTGTGAAATTTTTAGCAACTGAAAATGTTTGAATAATTTTTTGTTATCTTTTTATTAATTTCTGCTATCGAGATCTAGATGCAAGTTTATACAGAGATTTAATTTTGTTGCTACTTTTACAGTATATTGTTCTCGGTTCTGAAACTTTAATGTACCATCGTTTTTAATATGACACCCATCTCTTAACGCGCTATAACCGCGTTTAGATCTTTTCTTCAACGTCACACCTTATCCCATATTACAATATGTCTACTGGTAATGGTAAATAAATAAAAGCTAGTGTTCAAATACTCCGTTCTTCATTTTCCAACCGAATTCGGGAAATTATACAGTAAGAGGCAGAGCTCGCTGTGCTCGAGGGTAGCAAAACAAAAATAAAGTCCTCTCCCTATGGGCTTTGAACTCACAATAATTGCACCACGTTGGCCTCAATAATAAATATAATTGTAGAGAGAGATTATGAAATTCCCAAGCAAAATTGATTTGATAATGCTATCCAATATAATTGTTTTATTTTCAATCGTTATGTAAACAAGTGAAATATCAGTAACGAAAGTTAAAACAAGTTTTTAAATGAACATTCTCTTATAAAAAAACTCTATTGCCAAGTATTAATAATTATTCTTGATGGTCGTTTGGTTTATTGCGAAGGCCACATGTTCAATTCTTGCTTGAAGTGCCTTATATTATTTTTAAAATCTTAAAGTGTTGATGTGCACGCTATTTTATTTTATTTTTTTGTAAACGTATAAAATTTTTCACGTAGCGGAATTTGAGCCTGTCTCTTGGAAAACGTTCAAATGCTCTGATTACTAAGCCATCTGCGTTTTTTATCAAGCTGCATGGAAAATTATATCCCCCCTGTTACCTATTAATGTTGTTATCATCTCCGTAGGATATTATTGTTATTACTGGACTGAAAGTGGGGAACGGAAGTGTCTTAATGAAATCTGAGTGTCTTAACACTAGGTTCCCAGGCCTCCGTGTACGGGATGTGCGGTATACAGCATGAAGAATCAAAAACATCTCTGTAGAAAAAACATATATTTGTTTTATTACACATTTTTTTAATTTTTAAAGTGTTAATCTACACTTAGGTGATAACAATACTTTTCTAGTTCAAGCGCTCTAGCCACTAAGGACGATTTGTATACATTTACAGAATTGTATACATTTTTTTTTAAATATATATCTTGTAGATATCAAATCTTGAGTCTTTACAAGAAATGCTTTCTTAGTGCTGCCCTACACTCTTTAATTTAACTACGTGGCAAATTTACATTTTCTAAGCCCAATAGTTTTGACTACAAGTTGTCTGTCTGTCACTTGAAAATGAATTTTATAATATAGATTACAAAAAAAACCTTCACATATCAGGGAAATACAAACCCGTACTTTTACATAAGGTTGTAACCGCAACGCGTCATACGTCTCACACAGATAGATAATGGCTCGAGCACGACTCTCTTATTATCAAGTGAAGTGACAACATAATGTTTAGAGATAGTATTATTTGCAAGGATTTTCTCACAGAATGGATATATAAAAAGTATATATATTTGTTATACCTAGATAAATTATTTAATTAATTTTTGGTTATACATATTAAGGCTTCACGTTTTGTACTAGGGAACCTAGTGCTAAGACAATCTGGTGAGTGGTGGAACTTCCATAAGGAACGTCCATAAATTTAAAAATTGGATGCATAAATTATTTAGTATATTGCGTGAAATCTACAATTGGACAACTCTTATAGAATACTCTATCTATAACTCAATTTAAGATATTATTTGTGAGTTTGATTCTGCGTCTATGTACTCTATCAAATACAAGCGCGGATCCACCACCATTGCGGTGGACGAAACTCACACACTTGTTAGGCCTTGTGGATTATATGAAGTTGATAAGTTTGATTGCTTGATTGTTTTCTAAGCAACAAAATCTTGGCACGGCGATGTAAGGAGGTGTATATATTTTGAAAAAAAAAATAATAATTACAGAGATGCGTTACACTGATCA
Organism: Heliconius hermathena; assembly: GCA_013403705.1. Taxonomy (NCBI): domain Eukaryota; kingdom Metazoa; phylum Arthropoda; class Insecta; order Lepidoptera; family Nymphalidae; genus Heliconius; species Heliconius hermathena. Next base: position 697,505 of record JAAIXJ010001863.1, read on the forward strand.
CGAGTGAGTTCATATTTAATTTCGCAATGGTTCTTCCCCTGACATAACGCGACATACAAACTAAAAATATATAGGTATACTCTATATTCATTGTATATGGACACTACATAGCTATACATAATAAAAATGCATTTTCAATCAAAGATATCCTTGAGCTTGTCGATTTCCTCTACATTAAGGAAAGGATTTGATTTACGTGGAAAAAAATTTAACGTATTCTGGTCCTAAGTTTAAATTATTGAGACCAGTCTTGGCGTAGGTACCCCTACGCCACGACCAAGTGTGTGACTGTAAACGCGACTGGTTGTGCGCACTCAACACGAAATGCCTCCAGAATTCGGCGGAAAATGGCTCCTCTGCTGTGTGCTGGATAGAACGGTTCAGGTTCAGGCCTGAATTTTTTAAATTTAAATTATAAAATTGAAACTTCTATTTTGTCAACAGTATATTGATGTTACAATGTACTGAGTTATATTACCTGTTATGAAGATCAAACAATATAATCATAAATAACAATTTTATAGATATGTGTTACTGTTCTAAAGAAGTGGTTTTCTTTTATTTATTTATATATCTCAAATTGATTAACTATAAGTATTTTTTTAGCTTCACTCATTTACCTCCTATGTCGGAATAGTAAAGAAAAGTAAATATCAAAATATATTAGACACTGCGTTTTGAGTGGCGGAACTCAACGCCTTTGTCTGAAGAATAGTTCCACTACGGCCATTTATATAAACACTGCTATTTTTACTTCTATAACTAGGGGAATAAATTATACAATTCATTTTTTTAAAATAGTTTTAGTAAATAATTATTTTACTAAACAGTTATTGAGATATAAATATTATTTTACAAATGTAGCAGTATTAATATTAGGTAGTGTCCTGATGCCATTTTCTGATACAATTTTCACTTTGAAATTGGGCAGATTCATAAATAGCCGATGTTGTATCTCGTGTACGCAGAGCTTGATAACGTCGTAGGCTTGTTGTGCCGTTAGTGCTTGATTCATGAAAAAAGAAGTTACATATTAATATTATATCACTGATATTGGTCCTGAAGAAAAGAAGAAGACGAAGAAGAAGCCTAGAAGAAGTGTAGAGTCCGTCGAAGCACAGCGGAACAGCAGGATCATGGATGATGGTAATGAATTATTTTTATTTCCTCGGTCTGATTCTGATTCCACCACTCAACACGCAATGTATCCAAAGATAATTGGACGAAAAATGGAGAACCGACCTTACTGTGAGCGGGATACCGGATGAAGCTAAAAAAACAAAACAAATATTATTTTTTAGGGTAGATTTGGATCCACTGCCATTGCCATTGGGACAGATTTATCCCTAACTAAGATACTTAAGTTACTTTACATGCATTATCATGTAGTAAGCCAAATATGATTCTTACTCGATTTGTGATACTTGTCCAGTATACTCATACCCAGAATACCTCCAATACCGTGAGCCGCGTACGGCACAGCCATACAGGCCGCCAGAAAGTCCATCGTATAAAGTCGACATCCCATTTGCTTATCATAAGTCGCAAATAACATGTTCAACATTGGAGCACTCTGTAAAATTTGTTTTTTTTTAGTAAAATCTTTAAGACACACTCGGAGATTACTAACTTCACATTGTATCGTGCATATAGCAGGGTAGGCAAAGGGAGCCTAATGTAAAGACATTTTGTTCTCGGCTTTTCGCTGAATTTTGAGAAATCGCGTGTTGAGTAGCGGAACTCAACGCCGCCGCTGCCCTTTTGTTACCAGGGCAGAATAATGAAGATAACTCATTTACCCGTGTAGGAATCGAACCCGTAACTGCGTTTATCACATGTTGTGTCACGGAGGCAAAATGATGTTTTTTGGTCTTAATTGTTCTATTTTTACTTACCCCACTCCTTAGGGTATCAGTTAAATTTGTCCTTGAGAAATGTACCACAGCTGCCGGATCCAGATCATATTTATTTTTCGTTTTATACAACTGTAGACTTTTTACAATATATTGAGTAAATTGTGCCATTTCTCCAGCATCACCGTTCACGCCCAGCAATACTCTATCTGACAGCTCAAAGATCTTGTCTACATCTGATAAAAAATATATAAAAATTGTAGAAAAATGTCGGAGGACCTCGCGATGGCTGTAAATGCGGCGGTTGTAGATTCGATTCCTACTCGGAGGCATGAATGAGCATTTTTCTATTGTTTTTTTTTTCACTAGATTTCTCTTGTCTATTTTACAATAAGCATGATATGGAGTAAAACTAAAAAATAAATAAATATTTAACAAAATCTCCCTATATATCTTCAACAATGCAAAAAAGATGCATAAAAATATATTTACTCAGACAACAAAAACTATTCTCCGGTCCGAGTCGTACAATTTAATGCAAGAAAGTCTTTCACTTATCGTTACGTCAAATAAATGCTTTCTAGATGTCGCATAATAACTCCAGAGATAGGGCCTCGTACATCAATAAGCGGTTACTTTATATAGTGAAAATTAGTCTAATTAGAATTGTATAACAAAACAATGGCTGTGAACCCAATTTTTATCTCATTTTCGTCCATCTTTAATGACTTTTATTAAGATGAAGTCAAAGATTTTATCTTTGCAAACGTTTTACAGCGTTCTCTAGGCAGAGATAAGTTTAGTTTTATTATATAAATTATTAAATAATTAACATGTTTATTTTGTTTATTATAGGAATGTAATATGTTGTGTGACTGTTGACAGTGTTAGTACTTTCTCATCTTTGTGCGTTACTTGCATTGCGTTAGCTTTTCTGTAAAAATGAAGCCAACATTAGAAATACTAACAGTTTTTCGCCTCTCTGTAGAAAGAATTTAATGATAAGTTTCAATTTGTAATAAGCTACATGCTCCACTTTTCGTTTTTTTAGATATGCTTGCTTTAGATGGAGCCAAACATGGAAACTATGTTTTAAATATTTTCCTTGCAACTTTATTTTTCACTTTTAGTCAAACAAGATTGCTTTTTAGCGATCAGTTTCTTTATCAATTTGTTAAGATAAATGAATTAATTATTCACTCATATATAATATACAGTACAGTCGACGAGACTGCCCTAAAGTTAGCTTTTTAGTATTTTTTTTGCTTTTGATTAATTTGTTTCTAAAACTTTACAGGCGCCGCAACTCGTCAGCCGTACTATAACTAAATCATAAACCCAATTTCGTAGAACAATTTATATGAAAAGATAGTTCTTTTTCATGTTGAGACTTTAAGCTAGAGCTCTTTCTGCAATGAATAGGAAAACCTTAGGAAAATTAATATATTTTAGGAAAATTGGCTGAGATTAAGCCGTTGATCGATTACTACTCTTAGTTTCCAATTCCAATGTTTTTTTTCTAACCATAACACTATATATCAAATGAGAGCTGCTGAAAAGACCTACATATTTGATAATTAAAAATTTAATAAAAATTGTAATAAAAAAGTAAAACCGACTGTTAAAAAATATAATTTATATAATATACAAAGTTATTTTTATATTTTTAAGCCGTTCGTTTTATATTTTAAAAAATATTTTTGTAGAATAGAAATTTTAAACGATTTTAGCGGGATTTTAAGCCGCGCCCTGTGAAAGCCAATGTCCAAGTTAAAATTCCGATACATTCGATTTTTTTACGTTTCCTAAAAAAGTATTTTAGATTATTTCAAATATTTATATAAATTTATATTTCCATTTCTTCGCTCTGGTGTCGAGTCAAAGTGCGGTGTAGAGTTCCGCCACTCAACACACAATGTCTCCAGATTTTGGCGGAAAGTGGGGAACGGAACATCTTAACACTAGTTTCCCTCTGGTTACCCTACTGTGTGCGGGATACAGCGTGAAGCTGATTTGAATTTAGATTATACAAATAATTCCTCGGCATAGCTCTGTGTATTTCGCGGTAACCAATAACAATAATTCGCAAACACTGCAATGAGGACGAGGTGGTCTGACGAGGTCGTTATCTGACATTGATTTTATCACTAATTACTGTGCCGTCACCTAGAGCCTTATCACAGCATGCAAATAGAGTACTTCTATAAATAGATTATTATTTTTATAAGCCTCTTGATTTAGGTCTAAGTGAACGTGGAAAATAAAAATGATTTAGTGATTTTAATTATATTTATGATTTTGTAGTAATTTTTTATTAGATTGCATTGTAAATATATTTACTTTTTTTTAAAGCATCGTGCTTTTTGCGACATACCAAGGTATGCAAAGGATGCCCAAATTCGAAACCTAGTCTTGAGACATTCCATACCCCACTTTTTACCAAATTTACAAGACATCATTTTTTCGGTTGTCCATTCTCTACTTGTCTTTTGGTTCTGGTGGTAAACGCAATCAGCTTCAAACTAGACATAAAAAAGGAGTTGTAACGTATATTATAAACAAAAATGAATCGAGCAGATTTCAAATCTGCTGAATTAGTAGTTATACTTTTTAACCAAATATTTTTTTTACAGTGGGAAATGTTTATAGGAACGCAGGGTGTTACGCACTAGGTTCCCAATTTCACCTTGCTATGTGCGAAATACAGTGTAAAAAATTAAAAACTTAATCTTATATTGAGAACTTACCATCTCTTAAAACAACGACGCTTTGTGTTGTTAATTGATCCGCAGCGATAATAGTAAAGTCCTTACATTGCATTCCCAAAAGGCATTGAAATAATAAGTTACTATTTGCCATTTATATTCAAAAATGTAAAAATAAAAATATATCAAAAATATTAATTATACAAATTAAATGTCAAATAATTCATTAATTTATTTTATTTTTTTAAATGTCAAATATAAAACAGATTATAAAAATCCCACATTAACAGATCGTATTTATGGTTGTTAAAATATTATATTTTAATGAACCCTAAAAGGCTGTAATCTAAGTTATTACTATATAAAACTAGAATAATTGTTATTTTTCATTTGTTTTGTATACATATAGTATAAAATTTGCCTTTTACCCTAGTTGCCCCCTAAAACTTCCTTAACGTGAATCATAAAAGGTAACATCTCGCTTTTTCCAGTCTCCGTAGCAAATATGTTTTTTTTGTCTTTTTTAGTGCTTTCCCATACTTAAATTTCGTTTTTGCGTTGTACGCCGTGTTGTTCCAACTGTGTGATATTCGTCAATACATAATTATTTTATATTTACATTACAATGTGTAAATTATTATACGTCATCGTGACGCAGTAGATACGTGTCTGACTAACACGACAACTGTTACTTAAATTTTCAATTCACGAGGTTTTTTTTTTTTGTCTAAGGACACAACACTGTGTATTTTTTTCCTTTCCTTTGATATAATTAAAATAAGAAAATATAATAATAACGTGATATTAACATTCGCGGCACACAGGCATGTCGTCTAACGGCTATAGGATCGATACCCACTATAAATTAATATCATTGTGGCTGTGAAAATTCCGGGAAATTGGGGAACGGGATAAGACTCGGTTTCTTATGACTAACCTGCTGCTGCTGCTATATAGCGTTGGACAAGCTAAAAAATCGCTGAACATTAAAATTAAAAGCTAAAAAATTTAAATTAGTGATACCTCCTCAGATATGATAAAATATATTATATATTTTATATACATTCATTCTTCATAGGCCTAAGCCTAATTAAAAGATAGCAATTTTATAGGCAAAATCCCTTTAGGCCGCACCAAATCTTGTTACGAAACCCACTATCTTTACTATGCAGTGTTTACAGTCAACATTTATGTTGTCATCTCAAACATAACGTAATACCTTTCTGTAGGCTTAAATAATTAAGAAAATTAAAATATTTTGTTATATTTTTTATTATTTTTTTTATTAAAGAATAAGTAAATCATAAATTATTATTCTTTTTATGTTTTTTTGCTGAAGAATGTGTAAAATGTGACTTATACTTATTTCATATTCATGGAAATAAGATTTTTTTTATATAGAATAATATTTTTTTTTTAAAAAAGTGTTTTTTATCAATTAAAGCAATAATTACAGAAATTAAAGCAATTTACTTACATAAATAAATTAAATATTCAATAAAATTACTTGTGACAATATTTATGTAAATGTAATGTTTATTTCAAGAAAACAAATTAAGCAAAATCTTCTTGGTGAATCACTTATTGTCTTTTTTTTATTTATATTCTTTAAGTATCTTAAGTGTCATTTTATTACGGTTGAGAAGGCACAATTCTAGAAATGACAGGCGACTAGTAAATAGACAACTAAATAACGAAATAAATTAAAAGACAAAATAAATTATTGGGCATCCTTTGGCCTCTATTTTTTTTGTAGCTTCACACTGTATCCCGCATTAGCAGGGGATACTAGGTTCTCTCTGCCTACTCTGCTATGTGCAGAATAAAGCGTGAATCTAAACAAACATGTATAAAAGATATATTTTGCCTTTTGTAAAGTAAGTAAAGAGAATACAGTAAAATATGGTTCCTCATAAAATCATTTTTCAATTCGAATCAACAGTTCCTAAGATAAGCGCGTTTAACTAAACAATTTCTTCAGCTTTATAATGTTAGTACTTTTTTTAAATTTATAATGTTACTTTTGGGTAACAGATAAGTAATATTAGGTACCTATTTCTAATTAAATAAGGTATTTTTGTCCTAAATGTTAGAGTCGCGTGTAATTTGTATAATAATTCAATTTTATAATTTCAAAGTTTGTGTTTATTCATTAATATGTACATATACATATATATGTAAATTTGCGGGCGTTGCAATGTATGAAAGTAGCACAAAAACTTTGCTTTACTTACTTTTTATCAGAATATAATAATTTACAAATATTTTGGTACAGAATGATATTTTTAATTAACATTTTTCTATGTAGATTATTAAAAAACATAGAGTAAATTTTTCCACGTATCCTATTATATTATACAGGATGGAAGGAAGCGTCAGCATTCTTTTTACGGGAACAGCATATCAGGGTAAAATATTTCAAACCTCTACTTAAAGAAATTAATCAAGATACCTCAACAGTTTAGACGTAGGATTTTTTTTCATTTCACAATGTTTATCCATACTGTATTTCGTGTGACGCAGTTACGCATAGATACCAATAACGTAAACACTTACTACTACAAAAATACTACTAAAGGTTAAACAACTTTGAACTTTGCCGCCAATACCTACGACTCGATTTCGAGATGAGGTGTATGCGGCGGTTTCCCTTTGATAGGTTTATGTGTGCGTGCGTCGTTCTTGATAAATAGCGTTTTATTTTAGAACGATCTCATTTTATTATTTATTTTTGGGTATTTTTTTATTGTATTAGGCTTTATAGATTAGTTAAAGGCGGCGTTATATGGCGAATATTAAATCATACATCACGTTGTATACTCTATTTTGTTCTCGACATTCCTATATTTTGAAGATATTTATGGCTACTGCGTTAAATATAGGTTCGATTTCTTCTTGGGGCAATAAATATATTTATGTTACTTTTAAGTCCTTGCTCCGGTTCTCCTCAAACAGATCTCAACGCTACTATCTCTTGTATTAGCATAGATTATTGGATTTAAGTAAACGTTGCGACTGCGTCAATATTCTCTAACCTTATTCAAATTGGTATTTTCGTTACATTTTACATAATTATACTAAAATTTATTATATAATAAAAATAAATGTTGCATATTTTTAATGAATTACTTAAAAATGTATGTATTACGTTCAATTACGTATATTTAATTGCATAAAAACAGGTATTATGAAAATAGTTGCCGGTCTCTGATTAGCTGTCAACAGCAGTAATAAATAATCTGGTAACCGACTTAGATGATGAAAGGGAAAAAAGACTATTGTAGACTTATTAGATGCCATCAAGAGTCATTTGGGAAAGAAGGATTGAGAAAGAAGGAAGGAGAAACAAGGATTTTTATTTATAGCCTTCAAGTATGTAACATGGAATATATCGAAATGAGGCGCCGAGTGGAGAACGACGTTCCTTAACACTAGATTCCTTATGTACGCATAAGGCCCTGATGTATTCAGGAGATATAATATGTTCATGAATCTAAAAAAACTTCTGAGTAAATTCCATGCATTCTTTAGAACACTTGGGTCCCATTTTGGGGGGCTGGAATATTAGCTTTGAATATTAAACGGATTGTTTTAAATTTTTCAGGGCAAATTTTTAGTAAAATTTCTGAAGTGGGCACGAATTACCCGAATTCCGAATAATACTATTCAACATCGCACCTTGTGTTGCCAGAAAAAAAAATAATATAAATAAAATATATTATTTTTTTATTTTATATATATAAACTAATTCATTCGAGTGAGATCGAATCCAAAACAATCCCACTCAGATGCTGTCCCAATACACTACAATGTAGCTTGAATAATGGTTCTTAATAAAATTATATTTTTTCAATCTTCGTTTCTTTGCATGTTAAAGGTTAGCACCATCTTGTTCAGACACTCCGTTTTCCACTTCGCCATTATAAAAGACAACTATTAAAGTCACTGTGGTTAACTCGAGGAAACCATCACTTATTCTATATTTTAACATATTTGTTTAGCATCACGCATGACGTAATGTCCCGTGCATAGCGTAGGCAGAGGGTATTTAGCGTTAAGACAATCCGTTATCCATTAAAATAATTCCGTTCCACACTTCCCGTCGAATTCTTAAGGTATTGCGAGTTGGGTAGCATAACTCAACGCCACGTTTTACCTAGTTACAAGAGAGTAAGTGAAAATATTAAATATTTCATTATTCCGTGTGCCGCGACAACCTCAGAGTTTATTATTTTAATGCTTATTTAAAATACCTTACTAGTTCAATAGCTGTCAGTCGTGTGATTGCTGTATTCGTATTAGATAATATATACATACTCGTACATATATATGTATGTATATACTATGTAGATATGAATACATTACGATACGAGCCCTTCCACTTTCACTTGTTAGTTCCTGAAGATTCCAGTTTGTATAGCTTATGTGACTCGCTTATGCTGTTGTAATGACCTTTTTTATTGTAAAATTACTACGAACGCGCCATTTCTCGCCAGTGTTTTTTTAATAAAACTGTTATAGTAACACTAACGAGACCGTCGTGACGCAGCGGCACAATGTATGCAAACGCGACGGTTGTGGGTTTGATTACTATTCGAGAGAATCTATAACTCGCTGTGATAGGAAGATAAAAAGGCTTCTACCACTAAAAAGTTCTATTGGGTTCTACTACTATACTTAACACGCAATGTATAGAAAATTAGGCAGAAACAACAGAATCGAGCCTTTGTCTACCCTGCTATATGCTGGATACAGGGTGGGGGAAAATAAGTAAATAGTAATACTAACTAACTGTTTTATCTACTCTGATAGTCCGCATAACAAAATTAAAAGAGACATAGAGAGAAAGATATGAGAAAAAATTACAATTCTTTTATTTTCAAGGAGAAGATACGCGAACTTTGCTTCCTTTGCCCCTATTGAACATTGTAATAGCGTTACTTTATATAATTAGAATAATAATCGTTCGTATTTGGCTAAATTTCATAAAAAATAAACATAAAAATAACCTTCTGAAATTAAATAAAAGAAGATGATTACAGCTTTGTATATAGATATCTAACAAATCGTTTTCTTCAGTACGCAACCGCAAAGGAAACTTATGATATTGTAATTACGTCGTTATGTTGTTGAATGAGCGACACGATGCTAAGACTGACCTTACGTTATCATTATTTAATGTTAGTATATCTAAAGAAAATCGTGATTGTTTTGCATTGAGTAAATTTATTTGAAAGATGCATATAAAATTATATAATATGCCATCGTGGCCGTGAGCACGAAAATGTTGGTTCTGAATGGACATAGCGGGCTAAGCATAGGTTATCGAGTGCTAAGACACTCCGTTCGCCCAAAAATCGAGACATTGCGTGTTGAATGAGTGAAAGTATAATTAATTTCTCCGAGTGGAAGTGGAACCCACAACCGGGGCTTGTACATATATACGCTTACGCTTTGCCGCTGTGCTACTACTATAGCCAAAAAAATCTCACATTTCCACCTACTAACTTAACTATTCGCACGGTATTATCTTAATTTAGGACAAATACCGAACGCAGGTTCTATATATATAATTAAGTACAAAGAGTACATTAGGAGCCGGTGTTCCAGTACAGGGTGGGAACCTCCCATGACCGTTGGCCCTTCATTGCGACGAAGCTTATCTCGTCCATTGTGAACAAATGTGAGCTTTTTACAATAGACTATGTGGAAACTTAATCTGATGTACGAATTAGACCAGTGAATTAGTGGCGGTGTTTGAAAATGGCGTGGTTTACTATAGCAATTCTGTTTTACATGTAGGTACTACTAGTCGTCGCTCGTAATTTCGCTTGCGTGGACTTTTAGACGTAAAAAGGAAAACTCCGTTTTGTTTCGTTCTCGTTGCAGTTTTACACTCCCTAACAAACCTACATGCTAAATTCATTCGTTCGTGTATTGTCAGTCACTCACTTACTAACGGTAAATATTTGGATTTTAAAAACGCTTAAATTTGGTACATGGGCTTCTTATGGAGAGAAGCCTTAAAAGAGGGTTTTTCGAAATTCCTACAAGAACAAAACAAGAGGAATTTTAGGTTTTATAGAAATATAAGTAGTATTATTATTAGGACTGAATGACCTCGCTGTTTTTTTTGTTTAAAAAAAAATAATTTAAAATATAATGCTTACAATGACATCACTCAAAGTATTGTCCATCATTAGAGACCACTTTTTCCCATCTCTCTGGTAGCAATTGAATCCGCCGTCGGAAAAACGACTCATCTTTCGAGGCAATCCAGGAATCAAGCCATTTTTCGGCTTCTTCAAAAGAATGGAAGCGCTGCTCGCTTAAACCGTGCGCCATCGACCGAAACAAGTGGTAATCGGAGGGGGCTATGTCCGGTGAATACGGCGGGTGGGGTAGAACTTCCCATTGAAGTGTTTCCAGGTAAGTTTTGACTGGTTTTGCCACATGTGGCCGAGCATTATCATGTAATAAAATCACTTTGTCGTGTCTCTGCTCGTATAGTGGCCGCTTTTCTTTCAGAGCGCGACTCAAACGCATCAACTGAAGTCGATAGCGAGCTCCCGTGATAGTTTCATTAGGTTTAAGCAGCTCATAATAAATTACGCCCTGCTGATCCCACCAAATGCAGAGAAGAAGCTTAGAACCATGGATATTTGGTTTTGGCGACGATGTTGATGCGTGACCCGGCATGCCCCACGATTTTTTTCGCTTTGGATTGTCGTAGTGAATCCACTTTTCATCCCCAGTGACGATACGGTGCAGAAAACCTTTTCTCTTTTGCCGTTGAAGCAACAATTCACACATGAGAAAACGTCGTTCTACGTCTCTCGGCTTCAACTCATACGGCACCCAATGCCCTTGCTTTTGGATCATTCCTAACGCTTTTAAACGTTTTGAAACTGTTGACGCATCTACTTGTAACGTTTTCCCGAGCTCTACTAACGTCTGACATGGATCTTCTTCAAGCAATGCCTCCAATTCTGTCTTCAAATTTTGTCGGTGCTCCAGAACGCTCTTTGTCTTCAAGGTCAAAATCATTACTTTTGAAGCGCCTAAACCAGTCTCTGCACGTTGTATTCGACAAAGCATTGTCTCAACGAGAATTCTGTGTGCTTCTGCTGCAGATTTTTTCTGAATAAAGCAGTGCAATAAAATTCCCCGCAAAAACACTTTATTTGGCACAAAAGTACAAATTTTCACAAAGGGAAAATAAATATGTAGTTGACACTGTAGTAAACACTATTCTACTATAATTTGAGGTTACATATAATATAGTACTACTTTGGTGATTCGTTACCGTACGAAATTCTATGCACAGAGTGCCGCAACGCCATCTTTCAAAAAACAGCGAGAACTTATTCATTCGCCTAATACTATAAGTGATATCATATCGTATCGTGTATCCACTTAACACATTTCGATTCTTGGAGTGCCTTGTTTGTCTAATGACAGGTAAATTTAGGTGATAGACTATAGAAAGTCCGTTGTTTTAACTCAGGACAGGTTTATATATCGTTCATCATTTATTCTATGACTGGACGAAAATATGTTTATTTTAATTATCGTGCATTATTTTAAAATGTAGAAAATATATATTAACACATATTTTTACTAGGTAATTTAGAATAATTGTTTTATTTACCATGATTTTACCATACCAGAGGGCAAGATACTATCAGCTCATTCTGCAGGAATCCAGGGCAGTACGCGAGGGAATTAAGAAATCGTTGGCGGTAGTTTGATATAATAATTATGTCAACTGACAGACGAATGCCACCTCAGTCTACCCGTGACCACGGACTACTGCAAAGTGTTCGAAACGGGTTTCCAAAATATAAAATCTTAAATATACGCGTTATATCCAGATAAAATAATTTCATTTAAAATGTGTAAAATCAAAGAACTTATTATTTACTATGACTTTTAATGTAATGCTGACGTGAACCATATAAGTCCTAACCGAATTATTTGAAGAAGCTGTATGTACAAGTCGTGCCCCACGCAATTGCGCGTCGAGTGGCAAACTCTACGTCCCGCTTTGTACTTTTACCATAGTAAGGAATTGTATATAATTCATACTCCCAAGTGGGAATCGAATCCACAACCCTCGAGCTTATAATCAGACAATGGACTACGTCAGCCACAAAAAACAGCGCTGTTCGTTCATAAGATACCGTCGATCACATTCCAAATTTGTCTAACAAGAATTTATAAAAAAAATGTTATAGATAGAGCTATTTCAAGTAATTCTTAATTAAAACATGTTATAATGTATTACATACGTAGATATTATGCTTAATGTTTTAGTCATTTGCTTATAGCAATTCACGCGGAAAGGAACAATTTTAATAATACCCGAGTGTTTTAAGTGTCAGTGTTATTACGCTTGATACCGACACAAGACAAAAAATAATAAAAAAAATAGTTAACAAAGGTAGATGTTTAAAGAATATCTCTTTTACAGCAGGAAAGGCAAAACGGTGAAAAAGAAAATAAATAGAAATAAAAATTTAAATAAAATCATTAAAAAAAATTAACATTCATAAAATAAAAATATATTTAAATATACAAAATAATGAAACAAATGTAGTGACAGTGTAGTGTTTTAGTGATAAAATGCCTGACACACTGTCTCTATCGGCCGGTGTCAGCTTGGGACTGATCGCTGGGATAGTTTCCGGTGTTTGCTACCTCTTCGCCAATGGAATACCGAGGCCAAGGTAATATTATCATTTATTTATTTTTAAATTAAAATAATCTAGTGATAAAATAAAATTTATCAGTTTCCACTGATGGAGAGTTTATTTTTATTGTAAATATTTTATTATACATAGTTTGGTGACGTAAGAGTAGCTCGTTCTAAATTAAGATAATATTGGTAGCATGTAGTCACTAAGTGCTCTAATGTTTATACCTGAGAAGTGGCCGCCTGCCACTAGGTGGATTATAAAATATAAAATTTCATTTTATCCCGTACACATAAGAATTACAAGAAATCCACTCATAGTATTTACCATCACTGCCCAATGACTCTACATGCAAAATTTCGGCGTTCTACGCCGTGTATACTTCTAATTCAAACCAAACCAATTCTGTTCAAATTCTTATACATATATTATAGACTGATACAAGGATTTGGTTAGATTCAATATCATCATACAGTTTCTTGACCAGCTCGAGTTGTAAAGTCCAATAAACTAGAGTAAGTTCAATGTTTTTGAGTCACATGGCCGAAGAATTGGAAGAAAGATATTGAGGACGAAGGAAAATTAAGTATTAGAATTAACAAATGTTAGACCAATTCCGCACCATGAAAATATGGTTTGGGGGTGTGTTTTTGCGTTTGGGGCAGACAAATTATTTTTTTAATTATCTATTTACAAGATTATTTCATATTTTGGAAGATAGAGACTAACATCACTCAACTCTGTTATTAATTTCCCATAGCTGTAGTATAAAATAATATCCTCGATTGTAAAAATTAAGCGCAACGGCTAACAATTTAAATCGTACTTATAATTCAAATGAGTTCATATTTCTGTGTATCGTATAGAAACTTTCGCGCAGGTGCAATTTGACACGCTGTTCTCAGACTCTATCTACATACATATATGTAAGATTTGTTAATGCATGACTAAGATTTGCCACTGGTTTCACTGAGAAAAGTTAGTGTTAGTTGATAATATTGACAAATATATTTTATAGATATAATTTAGTGAATGTATTTTTCACATTTCTTACAATAACATAAACTTGGTTTGCTACAGATAGCAGACGGAACCGTCAGAGCGGAACCCAACGCCGTGCTCTGTCTAAATAGACAGTAGAAAGGACTCTATCTTTTAAATTATTCCTATACTCCGCAAATATTCTGCTGTATAGCAATATATCGAGACATTGCGTGTAGAGTGGCGGAACTTAACACCGCGTTTTATTTTGTTTTCAGGGCCAAAAAAAATTAAATAATTCATTCTTTCGGGTGGGAATTGAACCCAAACACATAGATTTTAATATAATATTTCACAATCACCGCGCGCGCACCAATGGCTCACATTATGTATAAGTAAGTATAACTATGTTTAATGTGTATATAATATTTTGATCCCTGACACACTTAGCATAAGTTAACTGGCTACAGATAGTTTAACTGATTTTATCTTTTTTAATCAACGTATAGCTAAGTTCAATCTTTTAATATTTTTTAGCGTCATTCTGTAACCCGCACATGGGCATAGGGTAAGCGAAGGGGACCTGGGAACCTAGGGGTATCACACTCCGTTCCCAATAAGACACTTCCGTTCCCCATTTTCCACCGAATACACGAGGCATTGTGTGACGAGTGGCAAAACTCAACGCTACACTTTGCCTTGTACCCAGAGCGAGGAAATGGAATTTATGGAAATATAACATTTCCTCGAGTGGGAATGGAACCCACAACTCTCGCGTATACAGTCGCAGCCTAGTGCCCATGCGTCACGATAGCTTAAGCACACATTTTGAATTCTAATTTAACAATAAGGAAATAAAAATATTTAAGAATACGAATAAATATTTGAAAAGAAAAAGAGAGGTGCAAATTCGAGTCCCGCAAATTTCAATTTATACATTTTCCAAAATAATTTTAATATATATAAGCTAAAGTATCATGACGAGGGCTACAATTTTTTTGTATTTTTAAAACTATCAATATGTTATAAACTATTGCTATGTTCTCTCTACGCTGTCAAAACTAACTCGTAGTTGTCTGGTTACCTGGTTAATGTTTTTAATTCAGAAATATCAGTGACCGGTAAGACAATTTTAAGAGATATATCTGTTTTTTTAATTTAGGGGAAAGAGAGCTAATAAAAGATATGTATATAACTACGCATGGAAAATTACATATCCAATATACTATAATATTTGGTAAATTATTGTCGAGACCGTCTTGGTTTATCGATACACCGTCTGACTGTTAACGCGACGGTTGTGGGTTCGATTCCCACTTGGGGAAATTAATTATTTTCATTTTCTCGTTCCGGCAACAGCACGTACTAGTAACAGGACGAATCGCGCCATTAAGTTCCGCAACATAGGATAATAACAAAACACAGGATATGTGATGTGGATATGTAAATACGTCATATTATCAAAATAAAACAAACAGTATTTTCTATATAACAAAAATATCAGATATCAGTTAAAGATCTTTAAAAAAATTTTAAAACCTTTCTTCATTCAACTAACAAAATCTTTTGTTTCACGAATATCTTCAATATCACATTATCCTTATTATCAGAAAAGGATCCTGAACAAAATTGATACGAATGTATTTTCCCTATAAATTTCCACGTTTAGGCGCTGCCCTTGTTTGACGGTGCTCTTCCCTACCCTACCCTACTGCTTAGTAAAGTTTCTGGGGTGGGTAGAAGTATGGGTTCGGTATCCCTACTTCCATGGCTGACTTGTAGAAAAGCGAATAAATTAATAATATAAATTACAACCAAATGTAAAAATATGACACAAGACGAAAATATATGCTAATCTTCCTCAGATTTTAAGTACTTCATCTCATAACATAAAGTTTAGTCCGCCCTCTATTGACAAGAGACGCAATCAATAGATTCATAAATTTTCTTATAGATGGCGTTACGGAACATTAGTTTTCTTAGAGAAACCAAATTGAAATAATAGTGTATTTTTTTAACTTCACGCTATATTCAGAACACAGCAGGGTAAGCAGAGGGAACTTAGTATTAAGACACTCCGTTCTCCACTTTTTGCTGAATTCTGGAGGCATTGCGTTAAGTGGCGCCGCGCTTTGCCCCTTCACCAGACCGAAGAAATGAAAATATTAGATATTTCATTCCCCCGAGTGGGAATCTAACCCACACACGTCGCGCTAATAGACATAAAGCTCAGCGCCGCACTTGACTTGGGGAACAGACTATCTTAACATGAGGTTCCATATATCCTCCGGCTTACTTAACTGTATTTTTTCTTATTTATTTTCTTGTACAATTCGTTTTTATTCCACGTTATTACCGTTATATAATAAAGTTAAGCAATGGAGCGAAAGAATTATAAAATTGAAATTGGTTTTTCAGAGGAAGTCTAAAAATATTTTAGTAAGTATACATGTCTACGTATACTATAATACTATTTTATTCTTTTTCTGTAAACTGTATCCTATAGATAGTAGGGTTAAGATGTTCCCCACGGAATTATAGGGTGAGAAACTTAACGCCGCACTTTGTACTCATACTAGAGCAAAGAAATGTATAGATATAATTAACCCTCCTCCATATATATAGATATAATTAATCCTTCCTCCGGTACAGTCAACGCTGCGCTATGTCGGCCACAAAAAATGCCCAATTTTAGAGGCATTGCGTGTCGTGTGGCGGAAATTAACGCCGCACTTTGCCTCATTACCAGAGCAAAAAAATGTAAATAATAAATATTCTATTTCCGCGAGTGTGAATCAATTACAAATATTTTTCACAAATTTAGATTTTTTCTCTATGATTTTGTCTCTACTTTTAGTATTAATAATGAATATATTTGTGAGCTAACAGAGCAGTATACGAGTAAGTATACGTATAGGGCATTGTATATATCGAAATGATAAGCTTCATTAATTAAATGTATACGTGAGAGGGCTATCTTTTTATTGAAACTTATTAATTCATTTGATAGTAAGCTACAAACTTAGATTATCATATTATCATCTAGTTTTATAGCATAGTCAAAAAATTATTATATATGGCTGTCGGGGCTCAATACATAGAATCCAACTGTAAACGCGATGGTTGTGGGTTCGATTTTCGCTCTGGTAACAAGAAAACGACAACCTATCTAAAATAAAAATTGTTTCTCCTTTTAATGTTCTTAATTTTTTATCACGTTGTGGGTTCTTCTTATCCCTAATTAAGGGAATGAAATATTTTCATTTCTTCAAAACAAAAAGGACAAACTTCGAAAATTGAGCGGATAATTAGGAACAGTATCTTAACACTAGGTTCTCTTTTCCTACCCTACTAAGGGTAAGAAGCTAAAAAAATATAACAATATTAGTTATTGCTCCACATGAGTGCCGTTGCTACCGTACTTTATAAAAACGTATTGGCCATTCGTTTTACGGTGCACTGCGTTTTGTATACCAATTTATGGGAAATGATACGATATGCTTATAGGTTCCGCATTATATAAATTTGTTATTATACTTTTTTAATATTGATTGAGTAAAAAACACTATCTGTATAATGAATTAGTCTTTTAGTTTAGCTAATAGTTTGTTTACGGGGACTTTAAATCGTGAAATGGATATTTATGTTTACACGTTCCGGTAGGAATTTCGAGAAATCTTCTTGACGAGTCTTTTCTGTGCCAGAATGCAAAATTTCAACTTTCAAAATCAAATTTTGTCTATGCGTGGAATGTCAATTACAAATTTGCGAATTTGCGGTATAACGATTTTAATTTTTTACCATCATTTATTAACTCTCCTTTTTATTATGATGATTATAAAGAATCATAAATTATTAATTAAATAAGTAAAACTTAAATAGTTTGTTACAACTTAAATAGTTAATTAAATAAATAAAACTTAAATGATAAATTTAATTAATTCTGCATGATCACAATCATGGGACCCCGATAAGGGGACATTTCGTTTTGAACGCACGAGCCATATCGCCGGGTGTTCGTGTCAGTTAGTTCGCGCCAATACCCAACGGTGGGCAGTTTGACGTGTTCGATTTTTGAAATTTATTAGTGTTTTCTTTTGTATAATTTTAATCTGTGGTTAGTGTATGTTGGATTTTTAAAGACGGACTTGGCTGTAAGGAGGTATGTCTAGGATTTTGTATTTCTTTTGTTAATAAAATGTGATAATAAAATAACAAAATAATGTATTATATGATTTACAGATTTATTATTTTTTAATTCTTTTATTAGGAAAATATTGTTTACATATAAAAAATAAATCTATTTATATTTGTTTCTAGTTGTATTGCAAGTAAAATACAAATTATGAAACAGAAGAAATCTAGATGTAAATTATTCGTAAATTATCTAAAAAATTACAAGGTTTTGACAACAATAGATTTTATCCACCAATCCACAGACCTTACAAAAACATACGAACCAAATCTATGTATATTTTCCTATAGTAGGAAACCTCCTACGTGTATAGTACCCCTCTAAAGTTGTCATTATCGGCCTAACTAATATATTGTACTGTAAAATAACATTTAAAAAAAAAGATTGACAATAAAAAATTACACAATTACCGTATATTATTTTTTATATAAACATCTGACGCCTAAAATCTGAGTGTAGTATAAAGATTTCCTTTTAAAATTGAGAAGAAAGAACTAATTACTCATACTTAAATTTAAAAAAAGAAATAAATAAAAAACATTATGTTGATGCATTACAATGTACTAAATATGCTACTGGCCACTTTCATCAAATCATAGTATGTTTGACGATTAGAAATGGGATGAGTACTAAAAGTTACAATTATCGCATTATATCTATTTCCAAATGTGGAATAAATGTATTTTAAAAATCATATTACATATTTAAAAGAAACTAAAAAACCCAGGATTTAGGTCACATAAAAATATATACTATAATTTTTTTAACTCCTAAATTACATATAACTGTCAAGTCTTATGTGGATAAAAAACACTGAATCATACGGCTTCCTCGGCCCGGTTAAAAATGGTGCGGCAATGGATTCTATCATTCACATCACAGATTGTCGTCATCGGTGATCGGAAAGTACTAAGAGAACGGAGTAAACAGAAAAACATAAAAATTAAATTATGTAAAAATATAAAGTGCAAATCTCGCTTAGTCTTACAAAATTAAATGTTAACCTACAATTCTATAATAATTCTACATTTATTGCTATTATTTATAATGTCTATAGTGTGTTTCAAAAGCCGATGTTAGAATTTCGGCTCTCGTCAGGCTCCGCCGCGCCGCGCATGCTGTTGTGGTGCTCTCTTTGCCGGCTACAACAAAACAATGTGCTTTACTGCCATTTTGTACATTACACGTAAAATTTTATACTAATACATCATTACAGAGGCCGTCGTGGCGCAATGGGACAGCGTTTGATTATGAACGCGACGTTTGTAAGTTCGATTCTCATTCGGAGTAATGAATTATTTAATATTTTTATTTCCTCGCTCTATTTACAAGCCAAAGCGCTGCGTTAAGCTCCGCCACTATACTGATTTAATGTCATAATGTATTGAAAAGTCGGCGGAAAATAAGATATTAAAGTTTCCTACGCTAGATTTCCTCTGAGTATGCCGCTATGTGCGGAACACAATTCCAATTTCATACTTATAAATAATTATAACAAAACAAGGTAGTGTAGTGGGTTACATCGTAACGATTAATGTAGTGGACTGTATAAAGATATTTAATTCGAATCATTAGTTCCTGAGATAAGTGAGTGTCAATGGAACGATCTCTTCGGCATAACAATATTAAACTATTGACTGTTCTTGAAGAACGTGAGTAAAATCTAATTTCAGGAAATAATTATGAAAAATTCCATATTTGTCTTAATAAATCAAGTTTTATTTAGATATAAAGAAAAGAAAATAGGACGGAAAGGAAATAGATAATAAAACGTGAAACGGAGTATCTTAATGCCTGTTTCTCTCTGCTTACTTTATATGCGGGAGCAAGAAGTAGCTAAAACCAATTTGATATCGTGGATACCGCTACAACCAATGTTATAATTGAGCGAAAAATGGACACAATAGATTATCCTGTGAAATATTACATATAAGTATAATAAGCGAAAGCACATGGCCTAACTTAGGGCACTATTAGCCCTAAATTAGGTAGAGAACTACTAAGTATTTTAAAATTTAAACAGTAAATTACAGCAAGTATGTGTAATTATGTATTTATAACTCAATGAATGTATTCGAACCTAGGACATTGTATACAGATAATGCAATACTGTGCAGGCGGCAATTAGTTTTATCGGTCGATGCCATCATGCAACCGCGTACCGTACACAATTGCAACGGGATTGAGTAATGATGGAAAAACGAAAAAAAAGTAGGTACCATTTTTGTAAGCACCTAGATCTTGCGACGGAACTAAACGGCCGACTTTTACTTTAGGTTCGACTAATGTACAATCTCAGTACAATGTAATCGGAAATGTTACATC
Source organism: Heliconius hermathena (assembly GCA_013403705.1). Lineage (NCBI taxonomy): Eukaryota > Metazoa > Arthropoda > Insecta > Lepidoptera > Nymphalidae > Heliconius > Heliconius hermathena. The sequence goes on from JAAIXJ010001863.1 coordinate 718,260, forward strand.
ACTAGTGGGGAAAATCTCTTGCATATTTTAGGGTAAAAGTGGTTCCTCAGATTGGCGCATTCAATAAAACAAACTATTCATCTTTATAATATTAGTATAGATATTTATATAGCAAGTACGTAATGTAGGTGTTCCTGGCCTAAGCTAATAAATAAATAAAGCTATTTTAAGCTAACATTATTATTTCTTTTACTGCACAACTTTTGAGACATCGTGTATTGAACGCCGAAACTCATCACCGCAGTTTGTCTTGTTGCCAGAGCGAGAAAGTTAAAATAATTAAATCTCCCGAATGGAAATCGAACTCACAATCATCGTATTTATAATCAGCCGCTTTACCACTGAGACGCACGGGCATATATATATAATACCCTTTTCTTCAATATATATAAAAGTTTACATAGATTTAGAACTAATTATAATTACACATAATGTTTCCGGACACGTGCGCGACGTCCTGTGGGCAGCGGCTGTGAGTCAGGCGTTCCGTGCTTCGGGCGGATATGCCGCTCACGTCGCTGTCACTGAGCCTTTACTTAGATACTGCCAGTGCTATTTTATTTTACATATAGATTTCTAGCATATTATTCAGTTATAAAAATAATAATTTGTATATTTTATGATGCGAATTATGCATTTCGCTTCTCGCTGTATTCCGCGCATAGCGGGTAGGTATAGGAAACCTAGGAATTTGGCGAAAAGTGGGAAACGGAAGTTTCTTAATACTAAATTCCCTCAGCTGCCCTGCCATATGCCGGATATAGCGTGCGGGACACAGTGCGAAGCTAAAGAAAAATATAAAAAGAAACAAAGTATAGTATAATATGTAAAAGGTGTTTATCAAAAGAATATAGGTTTATATAATTTGTTTAGCGGTTACAAAAGTGGCTAACTTTTAATAACATTGATAGCTGCCACAAAAGTGCATGATTGAACTCCGGTACATTATGAAAACATAAAATTACTTTTAAATATAACAGTAAAGTAATTTCAAGCTATATTGTTCATGTACATATTTGATATTTTTTAATATCAGGCGCTACTCATATATTCTCTATATTTTGTCTTATTGTGAATTATTATGAATCAAATTAATATATTAACAAATAATAGCTTTATTATAAATAATGCGGCCGTCGTGGTCCGGTAGCACAAGGGTGTGACTGTAAATGCAACGATTGTAGTTGAATTCCCATTCTTATCCCAGTGAAATATTTAATATTTTGTTTTCCTCGCTCTGGTAACGAGACACTTGGCACGCAGTGTCTCGTACTTTCAGCGGAAAGTGGGAAATCTCTTTTTTAGCCTCCCTTTTCTCGAAGTTCCGTTCAAATTCAAAACATTGACATTGTTGAGCGACGTTGGTGGCGGAGATCCTTACCATGCTCGATATTATCACAGCACCCACCCACAACTATTGCAGTCAAATTGTGCCACAATAGCCTCATAATTGAATTCGACTTTTTGAAGAGTGATAGCGTCAAAATATTCTCGTAGTTAGCTCATTTTTGAATAATATAAGCAGAACATGTAAATATACAAATAATACATAAAATATTATATATCTGCATTTATTAAAAAAAATATACATAAGTTAATATTAAAAACAAAAAAAATCCTACTATAATTAGTATAATTATTTTAGGAGGTATGTAAGACATTGTACATTCAAATTTTTTTCTTTATTTCTTTTTGGTACCCATCTTAGTTCTGGACACTGAAGTAGTAGTTTTGACTAAAGGTGAGGCAGTACTAGACGAGCCTGTAATTGGACTAACCTCGCCCGTAGTGATGTACCTCTTTACTTTATTCTTTAAGTCTAAGTATATTTCATTCTGGTGGTTGAGTTGAGGCAAAACGGAAATGCGTTTATCAATTTCCTGAAAGATTTCGTTTTCATTATTGTTATTTTAATAAATAATATACTGCTATTGATTAATTATTATAATAATATTATAAATTAGCAGCCATCATGACGGAGTGGCACAGTGTCTGACAGTAAATGTGGTGTTGGGTGTGGGTTGTATTCCCACTCGGAAAATTAGTCATATTCACTCCACAATTTAACACGCAATTTCTGAAAAGTTTAACAGTCCCTGAGGAACAGAATGTTGTAACATTAGGTTACTTCTACCTGCGCTACTACTATGTGAGACATAGCGTAAAGCTATATAAAAAGACACTAATACCTTAATCATTACAGTGATGCTTATAACACAAGTGTTACCAGACTCGAAACAACAAGTTATTTTGAAATATATATAATCAATCTCTCACAATGAACCCGCTACTATCGCGATACAGTAGATCAGTGATTCTCAATCTTTTTTTTGTTGCGGCACATATTTAACGATTTCAAAATTTGGCGGCACACAAAGAAAATTTGGCGGCACACAAAGAGAAATTATTTACTACAACACACTGCATAAATAGTTTATGACAAAAATTTTAAATATACGAATTAATTTTTTTGTGGATTTAAATATATATATTCATGTTAAAAATATTTTTCTTTTTAAAAGATATAATTTAATTATATTATATCAACATTATTATATATTTGCAAAATTTGGCGGCACACAAAAGTGCCGCGGCACATTGGTTGAGAATCACTGCAGTAGATGAACGGACATCTACAAATAAACATATACTCACTTGTTTTTCTTATATTAGTTTTTATTATACAACAACAGTTGTAATATATATTTTTTTCAAATAAACAAGTTACCGGATTGCATTCATTTATAATGTGCGTGCAATGTTTAACAGTCACGCGTATTGGGCACAGTGTTTACGATTATATTAGTATTACACAATGAAATTATGTTCGTAAAACAATTGTACAGATCACTAAGTCTACAGGCTTATTTAGTTTTTAAAGTTTACACTTTTAAATATATTTTTCCTATTCATTACTAAAGAGAGATAAAGAGAGACCTCGGTTGTCCTTCGAGAACACAGTATCCATGATAGTCGGAGAAGATCATGTAAAACCCATGAAGACCGCCCAGAGGGCGCATATGAAGGGGTTGATGAGTTGATGACAATGGACGAGGCGATAGAGGTATGCAGAGAACGCAGCGTTTGGTGCTCCGTTCCCTCCGGCTAACCCGTTAGGGATAAAACGTGAAGGTAATAAAATATCTATTTGTTGAATAAAGACGGAACATACTAATATCACTATATTCTCCGCATTTAAGAGATCACCGCCGCCCACGATCCCGTGTAACACCAGAGGAGCTAGCTACAGGTGCGTTGCCGGCCTTTAAAGTGGCAGTATTTATCGGCGGAATACAACGCCGCATTACACTACAATGGTTTTGAAATATATTTGTTTCGAGTTTTTGCTTCATCTATTATAGAACAGAACTATTATAGCAGAACTGCCTTCCGAACCGGTGGTAGCTTTTTATTTTTTGTTATATGTTCATTCGACGATTCAAAAGTGCTTATAAGAGTTTATTTGAATAAACAATATTTTGAATTTGAATTTGAATTTAACAGGGTAGACAAAGAGAACATAGTATCAAGACACGGCGTGCGATCTTCCGCCGGAATTCCATACATTACGTGTTGAGCGGGATATTGAAAGTAATATATTACCTCAAGTGGGGACCCAACTCATATTCATCGTTTATTGTTGTACGCTGTGCCACTGCGCCACCATGGCCTCATAAATAAATGTATTAATTGTTCAAATATACAACCGGGTGTCGAACAAACACTATTAACGTATTTCTTCACAGACACGTCATTTAAATATCATTGTCATGTCACAGTCAATCAATCAAATAAATATTATTTTACATATTTCCTCAACATAATAGAAATAATAAAGTCTTTTTAAACATTATTTTTGTTACATAATCTAAGTTATACATTTTGATTCGACATAATTTTATTATTAGGGAAAGCCCTAAACATAGGTCCAGGCTGAAAAGAGCAACCCTAACCTAGGACAGTGAAGGTTAATAGGTATATCAAAGGGCACTTTAAGCATATAGCGGATGACGTCTGATTGTAAACGCGAGGTTGAGGTTGAGGCCAGCCGTGGCGCAGCGGCATAAAGTGTGACTGTACAATCGACCACTGGTTGTGGGTTCGAGCCCCACTCGAGAAAATGAAATATTTATTCAAATTTATATAATATTTTAGTTTCTTCGTTCTGGTGTAATATTTTTGTGACTTAAAAAAAATCTTTGACGCTATATGCCGTTACATAGCAAGCTGCAGGGTAGGCAGAGAGAATCTATTGTCAAGACACTCCATAGGAATATGGAGTGTCTTGACAATAGATTCCGTCACTCAACCCGCATGATCGACTTAAAATGGAAATTTTAAGTCGATCATGCGGGTTGAGTGACGGAATTTAAGTTACTTGTTAATACCAAATCGGGTAAATAAAAGTAATTTAAATATATAACGTTTATAAATATAATTAATAAATACAATCTTCCATGAGAACAGTACGTAATCCCTGCTGCGCGTGCTGCGTCACGACGTCCTCAAGTGAAGGGTCATATGTACAGCAAAAATCCCTATTACCTGTCTAATAACAATCACGTAATAAACTCTCTTGTGTTCGAACTTGTCTGTCGCATACACGAACGTGGGCATGCTGAAGAGATCCTTCAACATTCCACTCTCGTCGCACAAATCAAATTGCGTGTAGACACCTGTACAACAACAGATGTTTCATTCCTTAATTTCCACTTCCTCTTATTCAAAACACGTTCATAGAAGTTGAGTAGTTTAAGTTCGATTTTATTACCGCAGCGGACGAAATTGAAAATGCATAATTTGAACGAACAATTATATTAATTTCTTTGCTCTGGTAACGAAGCATAGCGCGGCGTTGAGTTCCGCCACACCACATTTTCGGCGGAAAGTGGGGAACGAAAATGAAGAAGTCTTAATGGGAACGGAATGTCTTAATACCGGATTCCCAGGTCCCCTTTGCCTACCCTGCCATGTGTGGGGCACATTGTGAAGCTAAAAAAAATTATACTCAATGTTGTATTGCTTTGCTTACCCAATCTGCATTTCTTTCGTATATATTCCAACATAATGCGCACTGGACATTTGGGGTTTACCACTAGCGTCTTCTCCATTGAAGGGTCCGTATCAGAGGAGCGGCGTCGCAGAGCAGATAGCTCGGGTGCATCTTTGTACGCTACTACTATATACATTTTGTAAGAAAGAAAAAATATTCATAAATCATATGTTTTATTCCCTTAATAGGCGGAAATATATAATATATTGATTATATTTATTTATAGTATATTTTTTCAATGACAGGTATGTATCATATTTGACATAATGGTTTTTTTTTTTAATTTTTTTCGCTAGGTTGTTTAAGCTAAGGCAGAGGCAATAACATAAAATAAAATTGTGGTTAAATAATTTTTACGACGTTATACAAATGTGTTAGATCGAGAGCTTGCCGGCCAATAATTATTTAATTATTTCTATGTATAATGTTCTACAAGTCAAATTGGTGGTAATTAAAACACAAATTTAAATTAAGACCTTAAGCAAGGAAATAAAAAAAAACGTAATGTTGACTTTTTATTCACCTCACAAGATGAATAGAGAAAAAAAACTATTTAGAAATAAACAACACAGGCAACTCACTATTATATTATAAAAAAAAATTCCAACATTTTGATTATCTGTATCATTTATCTACATTCATTATAAAAAATCATAAAATGCTCACTTTAACAGCTTCCTATTGTAAAATTAAGAAACAATGTATATACATGTGTTCCTTATTGTACTTTTTACTGTTTGTTTTCAAGAGATTAAGTCTACGTGAAGAATAGGGATATATGCATATTTAGTTGTATCCTTCATACAGCAGGGTGGGCAAAAAGAGCATGTTAAGATAGTCCAATTTTCGAGATATTGTTTGTCGCAGTGGCGGAACTCAACACAGCGCTTGGTTTTTTTACCAAAGTGGGAAAATGTAAAAAAATTTAAAGATCAATTCAAAAGTGTCGGAAAAACATTTTAATAAGTTATAATAATATTGAGTACACACTAAAATTAAATAAATTATCTAAATGAACTTGTAGACAACTTTAAACATTATATTTCGAAGTAAACTAATAATATTTTTAAGTATGATAAGTCTATACATAGGTATTTATATTTTTTGATAACCTAAAACGAAATACAAATGTTATCCGAGTTAATAAATAAAGTTTATCGGACAATTTGATAGTTCCTAGTACTTTCTTGGCGCTTAATATTAAAAAAATATTTCTTTATGAAATGCTATCACTACTTGGGCATTACCCAATATGAAATCGTTCGAAATCTTATTCACGTTTTTTATAGCTTCACACTATATTCCATCTATATCAGGGTAGGTAGAAAGAGGGAACATAGAGTTAAAACACACCGTTTTCCCAAACATAAATTGGCGCAAATTGTAACGTTATGATATGTTTACGTTATTTGATATATTACTTAAATGGGAGAATGGAAGAGAAGAGGACAACATCAGAAAAACTATCTTATATCAGAAACCTTCCATTTGTTGTAACTATTTTAACTTCAAGCTCTATTGCCCATTTAACAGGATAGACGTATGAGGAATGAGTCTCTTAAGTATTATACATACGTCTTGTCTTTAGACCAATTCAATAAAAACTAACTCCTTACCCCGAGCGGGAGCCCAACCCATAACCGTCCCGTTCACAGTCAAACGCTGTGTCGAGGGCCACAGCAGCCTACTAACATAAGTTCTTTAAACATTTAACGATTTTACTATTACAACGGTATTGCTATTTCAATCATTTCTTTGGTATCGTATTATGTCTCACACGGTCATTACTCTATAAGAGCTGCATCAAGTAGCCCTTAGAAGGTCACACCAAGCCTGCATATAAATATCTCGCTTATAATATTAACGTCCTAGTTTCATCAGTTTTGAAGAACTATTGGATAACCTGGTGGATTTCGTCAACTTGATTAATGATGAGTCACGTCAAAATCTTAAAAAGATATTAGTAAATCTCTTTCTCTCTTGCCAAATGATTATTCTTAGCAATAATCGACGTCATACATTCGTTAAAATCACCCGACAGACATGTTAACAATATAAATAAATATAAAGCAAGTACGAGGAGTCACAAAATTTTTCTTTAGAAATAGTGACAGATTTGGAGTATCATAGTAACTCATTGAAAAATATCTTAAAAATGAAAATAATATATTATTTAATTTCACCGAAATTTATATGATCGCTAATCACCTAGGTTTATGTTTTATACGTAGCTTTGATAAAAATAGTTATTTATTTCTTATTGAAAACAATTTTTCTCTCGGATATTAAGATAAGGTATATAAAACTATGACGTTATTCTGATTATTGTTTGATAGCATAGGATTTTTCAGTTTCACGCTTTTCCCCGCATACAAGGGTCGGAACTTGAACTTACTTTGACAATCGCAATGACTCTAAACGCCGTGATCGTGGGTTCAATCCACGCTGGTGGCTGGTATTTAAATAATTTTAATTTTCTCGCTGAGGTATTACTAAGAAGACAAAGTGCAGCATTGAGTTTCTTTAGGCAACGTCCTGAACCTTGGGCAGGAATGTCCTGAACATTGGGCGGGATTGGGAAATAGAGTGTCTTAACACTAGGTGCCCTCAGCCAAACCTGCTACATGTGGGCTATAGCGTACACACAATACCTCCCGATTGGCGAAAAATGGGCAACGGAGTGTTTCTTTCTGCCTACCCGGAACTGCGTGCGGAACACAGCGTGAAGCTGATTTATAGAAACTTATAAAATGTTCAATTTTAATTTCAGCCATCAACTATTTATATTTCTTTAGTGTCTGATTGAATAACACTTGAATTTTTTTAATATATATTTATTTTTCATTTTTGAAGCCTGTCGTGGCGCAGAGGCACAAGCTTGGAGCAGAGCGAAGAAATGAAATATTTAATATAATAATTTCTTCGCTCTGATGTCGTGGCAAAGCGCGGCGTTGAATTCCGCCACTAAACACTCAATGCAACAAGATACAGCCTGAAGCTGTTTATTTGTATTCTTGCGTAAATATTGCAATGTTTTAGTGAAGGACAATAATAGAAAGTTAACATGCACGCGATTTGTTATATTTAACACCTTGCATCTCAAGGTGACTGACGATAGCAATATGTTGCAGTAATAAATATACATATAAATAACGATACAAATAACAAAAAGTCAATTAGAGAGAAATGTAACTCTTATTTTAATTTTAAATAAATGCAACTATTCTGCTGTCTATTGTCTTAAGCTATTGTTAATTATTTTCCTAATACTTCTCGTAAGGCCGTCATGCCGTCTGGCTGTTATCACGAAGGTTGTGGGTACGATTCCGTCTTGGGGGAATGGCATATTTTCATTTTTTCGCTCTGGAAAAAACTACTGTACGCACAATGATGGCTGTTAATTACGACACGACGGTCTGAACTATCCCGCACAGGGAAAACTAATAGAACCTACTTTTAAGATACTCCGTCCTTATTAAAACATTTCTATTCTGAACCTTTTAAGGAAACAGGGAACCCTTATAAGATCACTTTATTGTCCGTCTTTCTATCTGTAACGATTCTTTATCTCAAGAACGCTTGGAGATATCGAGTTGAAATTCAAACCATGCATTCAAATCAACGGTCACTTGATTTCCTGTAAAAACCTTATTACTACATTAATTTTAAAAAAGATATGGGCGTTTTTATCGCAAGAAACGCGTATTTCGACATTATAAAAGGAATCAAAATTAAAAGAGTACTTCCAGTGTACTTATAATTATGAAATTTGGCAGCTAGCATCTACAGGTAGTAGTACTAGTACAGGAAAAAAACTGAAAACTATACATTTGTGGTTAAATCCTAAAAAATAATAGCCTTAAAAGTAGTGCAAAATTTGGTATTAAGGCTAGTTCAAGTGAGGTATCACATGAAAGGGCTCTGGCTAAACTGAGCTTGAATTTCAGAAAAAGCTCGAGACCTCCAATTTTTGTGCAGAACTGTCGGTGGGCGTACGCGTTTGTCCGGTTCTTTTAGTCCAAATCCAGTACAGTCCAAATAGTGAAACTGGGCAGTTTCACTCTGCAACAGGAAATGCGTGAAAATAAATAATATAAAAGAAAACCAATTTAAGTTTAACTCAATAATAGTATGTTCCATGCGTATCAAATGCACTCAAATGTCACAAGCACTTAAAGAACTTAGCAAAAAATCTCTAAGAGATTTATTTATTGTTTACTTTTTCTTAAGGAAATAATCACGAAGCAAGAATAAGCAACGCGATTTTGGAATCCACAGATAATAAGGATTCTTATCTACGACAAACAGATAAAAAAATATCAAAAATAAATAAATTGTTACTTTTTAGAAAACGTATAAAAAATTGGAGGATTTGAACCCGCGCCTATTGAAAATTGTCTGAGCGCGTTTACCGTTAAACTATATGTTCTCATCAATCGTTCCGTGTGACCCGGCCTAGAATAGGATGTTGCACGGGGTCGTAGGCGGCGGTAATCACTTACCATCAGGTGACCCGAACGCTTGTTTGCCTTGTCTTTTCTATAAAAAAAAAATCAAACTACGTCGAAATTCTTATGCTTACGTACGTTTCGTACAACTTCTCTGTAAGGCGATTTTTACAAATTTCCGCAACCTAAAGGTAATTACAATTACTAAGAATTATCATTTGACAAGAAAGAATGTGTTAATTTATACGTTTTCTAAAAAGTATTTTTCTAAAAGTACTTTAAAATTGTTAAATGAAAATTAAATTAAAAAAAATATTTTTCTAAAAGTACTTTAAAATTGTTAAATGAAAATTAAATTTAAAAAAATATTTTTCTAAAAGTACTTTAAAATTTTTAAACTTTTTTAAAGTGTTATTCCACACTTAGTCTTTATACGTTTTCTAAATAAGTATTTTAAAATTGTTAAATCAAAATTTAAAATTGTTAAATGTAAATAAATTGTTTTCAAAATATAATAGTTGTAGTAACAAAATATACTTATAGCAGTGTAAAAAATTAGTTACATACTAATTTTATTTTATTAATATAAAATTTGTATATTTTATATTAATAAAATGAAATTAGTAGTATATTAATAAAATGTAATTGGCATTTATAAATATAATGTTCATTTTATTAATAAATAAAATAAACATTATATTTATAAATGCGAGAGATTTGCTACGGAGATATTGCTTGTTGAGTGGCGAAATTCAACACCGCGGCTTATCTTGTTGTCAGAGCGAGAAAATTTAAATAATTAATTCCCATAAATAATATTGTATTTTTTTTTGTTATAATGTACTCCACTCTGTTCACACCTCTATATATTCTTAATAGGTACTAGCGACTCTTTGCTACACAATTATTTATTTTCTCATCTGAATTAGTTTCGTGATCTAATTTGAACATTGTCCTTTGAAAGGCAACATTCATAATATATTGATAGCTAAAGTTACAGCCAATTCAGTAAAATACTTATTTTGTAACAATACTATCGCATACAATTCTATAATATTGACGTAACTTTTTTAGGTAACCGACTGAAATAAAACAAACACTAAATGTTAAAGGAAGTTCGCCAAAATACAATAGTGATAGATAAATCGGTGAAGTCGTTTCTAAGATTAGAACAAACATACAAACAAACAGATAAAAATTTTAAAATCAATATTAACGTTATAGCACAACATTAATAAATGCCCCCAATACTAATAAATATTCTCATATATCTTTCAAGTACGGACAGCGATCAGTTACAGTTTTATTATATGTAAGTATAGATATGACGAGTTTCTTCATACCAGATCAGGAAATAAAAATATTAAGTTAAACAATCGTTAAGTAAATCTATCGTAACAATGTCAACGCAACGCCTTTTGATGAGAGTTAAATAAGATAACTTAAAAATTTTAATATAGTTATTTCTAAGATTGGACAAATCCACAATTATTGCAAATATAGAGGTTACTCCACTGCGATATCGTGTATGCACGGCAGACGGAAAGAATTAGAGTCGAGACACTCTATGCCTCATTTTCCTCCTAATTTTCGGGACGTTGCATGTTAAGTCGGTCCAATTATGTAAATTCGCACTAAATCACTAGCATTAAAAATCTTTTAATCTTAACAAAAATAAACCGACTATAATATGTTTTTACCTCCATATACAAAAACTTGCATGAAATTAACATTGTTAGGTACATCCTGTATAATTATATGAAATGAAAAAAATATAATATATACATTTGCATATGGCTTTAATATATCCTTCAATGGCAATGAATTGTTTTCATTGTCCTTTTCCTGGTAACAAGACAAAGCGCAGCGTTGAGTTCCGCAATTCAAAACGCGATGTCTCGAAGATTGGACGGAAAGTGGGTAATGGGGTATCTTATCACTAAGTTCCGTTTGCCTACCCTTAACCTTTGCAAGATACGCGTATTGATACGGAACACAGCTTGAAATTAAAAAAAAATATAGCCCAAGCCTTCATTGTTTAGTATAAATTATTAAAAACGAAATAAAAAATATTAAATAATTATGTTTTATTTTTCGTTTTTCATTGTTTTTCGTACGCTTAAACTATACGAATTATCTCTATATATAATACTAATTATCTCTATATATATACTATATACCGCGGCCCCCCGCGGCTTCGCCCGCTTAAACTACATGATTATTGATTTAATAAACAGAATTGATTGACAACTATAATGACTTCTAATATGATTTTTTTACTATATTATCGTAATTTCTATAAGATTTTTTGATTGTTTTGAATTAAGAAATACGGCCAATGTTGATATTTGATATTTATAAAATGTACATAAAGCTAATTATTTATTATACGTATATATTTTTGTAACATTACGTTCTCTTTACCTATGTCATATAAATCTCATCATAATTTTAAAACTCTGTTAAATGTGCTGATGTCAGTAAATAATTTAATTTACTGCTTCAGAAACAGCCTTAAATGTTAAATTATTGATTTGGGTAAGGATTCATAATATTCTTCGTAAAATAACTGTAATGATTGCATATTAACTCCTGTACAGTTTTTAAATTAGTTACATATATTATTAGCTAAATGTACTATTGGTAAATATGTAGTTATTACAATGTACACGTAAAAAGGATGTTTTTAGGCAATTTTTATATAGATTTATTTTAAACGAACGGACGAACTAAAATATCTATGTATTTACTTGATATTTCTTTGAAGATCAAATCGTTCTTTATCTCAGTGTTGAATTAATTACGACTTAAACTTAACTGTTATGATTTATGAAGGTAATCTCCACTAACAATTTAATTTTGTTTACTTTATTGTATAAAATATTGTATGATAGTGCTTCAAAAATATATATTTTTATCAACAGTCATATAACCAAGACGTTTCAAATGTCATCCTTTAGCCAGGAATCTTACCAGCGCGATTGCTATATAACATTCGCAGGCAAAGTAATGCCTTGAGTTCATTAAAATGACGATAACTTTTTTTTAATGAACCGATTTTGATGAACCAAATTTTAGTAGTTAAGTTGAGTTAAAACAAAGCAATTTGAAACTTTTAAGTAAATAGGTTCAGTACTTTCAGAGAAAAATGGGGACATACATATCGACAGACAGACAGACAAGAAATTAAAAAAAAAAAATTTTGCTTTCTATTATTCTTTTTAAGTGGCCCTCTAGCCATTTCACTCAAAAATACTAAATGTACAGACAAAATATTTTTACTGTCTTATTATATGTGTAGATTTAATTTTCTTAATGAAATCCTATCTTCAAAGTTGATTTTATAAAATTATCACATGTTTTACTATTTATTAGTTTCCTTAAAGAAAAACAAAAACAAATGAAACAAAACCATAGCAAAGGTCATCGTCCACTCACGTGCAGCCTTGACCGGGAAACTGTTGCATTCACCCGTATTTCATTTCTCAACGGTGGATCTAACTAGCGATTCATATTTCATAAGAGGTTACAACAGTGCAGCTGCGGGCGCCTCCACCGACCGGCATTGCGCTAACGACGCCCAGACAGTCCACACGCGTTTGTACAAAAAAATATATTATAATCGAACGATAAACTCAAGTTAACTGCTAGATAGTTAACTTGCAAATAAGTTACAAGTAACTTAACTGATAGTTAACCGAGTGATAAACATGGTGCCAAACAGATGACCGGACCAGATTCAGTGATAATTAGATTGAATTGTCATGTTTTTTGGATAATGTGGATAAAATATTAGAAAAATGGTATCAGCGATAGCCAATTTGGTCACATTTAGTGTGGCGGCGTGGCCACCAGCCGTCCCTAGCTCCGCTCCCTTCCAGTTCCACCATCAAGGATCTAATTTCGCAATATTCGTGATTTTCTTTGCTCTATGTATGATGGAAGTTGTAGTTTTGAAGATAATAACCGAGGAGAGTCGGGAACAGTCGACTAGTGTTACCTCTATGTGGTTCGATATGGACGATGACTGAAGTGTTGTGATATGATTTTTTTAATATAACGGGTACAATAAATCTTAATCTAAGTTGTAAAATAATATTTCTTTTTTTTTAATAAATTATATTATATACTATATATTTTACATACATTTTATAGACATTGTGTGTGTGTCATCAAAGTTTAAAAATGACTCATAGAACTTAAACAAAATATATTCTAATCTCAATACAATGTTGACATTACACTATAGACATTAGACAGCATGTCTAATATCCACTGATAATAATTTTAAACTGACTGTTCACAAATTAGAATAAAGTACTTTAAACTTTTTGATTTGAACTCAAAACTTGGAAACTCTCCAAACACACTTACCACTAAGCAATTAGCTGAGAACGAACAACGAACGAAATGTAAAAAAGGTAAAAAACGGATTTGAACTTGTTATTTACAATATATTAACAAAATAAAACTCACCTCACAACACATACATATGTACATATATATAACATATAAAATTGCTAAAACAACTAAAAGTTAATCGTGTTACCATTTTACTGTTTACTTCAATTTACTTGTAATTAAATAGACAAAAATTTATTTGCCTCTATTTACATACATTCAAACAATTGTGAGAAACTACGGACTAGTTTTAGTAGTACAATGTCTTTCCCGATTTTTTTATTATTTTTAAAGTTTTTCCTCGAAAAAAAATCTACTACGAGAAAATATTAGTGCATTTTATTCACGATTTTTATAAAACGATATCTTTTTATTGTTTAAGTTAATGAATACTTCCTTATGATTTATAAACGGACGGCGTTAAGTTTCACCATTTAACAAACTCAAATATTGGGTGAAAACTAGGCAGCGGACACTAGCTTCCTTCTGGCTACACTGCTATGTGATAAAATGAATCTGCTCTATACAAATACCTATTCATACGTCTACATATAACTGATATATAAACTGAACGGTTGTAGTTGCAAGCAAGATTAACAAACATCTCATGATAACTTGTAATTATGAGATTCCTGTATAAACTTTGAACTGCATATCTGTTTTAGAACTTCATCATATTAAACTGTGACAATATTTGCATATCGTATATTATTCTATACATATCAATAAAAAAAATATATCAATAAAATTGAAATTTCTGTCTGTGATTTCAAAATAACTGTTTTTTTCCAAAACACAAAGAAAACACAATTTTAATATGTTTGTCTGTCTATCTATGTGTGTGTTAATTAGTAGGCCGCTATTTATTTATTATGTATATTATCATCCATACCATTTGTATTTTTAGCATCATTGTAGGCAATGAGATGCTAGTGTCAAGATACTCCGTTCTCTTCTTTTCCCACAATCATATGCCTACTGTAGTAGTGAGTTAAAATGGTTTTACTCTTTGGACCACATCGTTGAGTCCAAAGAGTAAAACAATTTTCACTAATTAAGTCTATTGCGATATCAAAGGATGACGCATAATGAAAAACTGATTTATTTGACATCCAAATAGTGAAACATGTACCTAATTTCTTATTTTGAATAAAATTAATTAACTTTGACTTTGAGGACAATGAGGAAACGATCTGACTGCCATTGTATTGAATAATTTTAGATTCACAGGCCATCTGTAACATTAATCCGATAAAACTTTGCCAAAATGGTGCTGATTTTATTTTTTATGTTATAATCTTCTTTTTACATTGCATATTGTATTCTTCTTAATTTAATTTTTTGTTGCATTAATTATTATTTATTTAGTTACGAATGGTATAAAGATAAGAACATTTACAAATACAAACAAACCTATCAGTCAATTTATCTTATATTTTTGGTATAAATTATAAAGTATAATTTTTAATATAATTCATATTATAACTAATGCTTAGTATAAAATATAAAAAAAAATCAGCTTCATTCCAGAGAACTTCAAAATAATATTTAAATAACACTCAATAAAACAATTCAAGGAGACATGCCACTCAATTTATTGTCTCTTAAGAAAATGGAGATCGGAGTGTCTTATCACTTAGGTTATGTTGCTAAGATAATGCTGTGGTGACATGCAGATAATAATTTTATTAATGTACATATATAAAATTATTATCATAAAATTATTAATATACATGAATAAAGTTGCTATCTTAAAAAAATATTTAATTCTTATTTATTATAGTCTTAATTAATATTAAACATTGAAAGTTTAAAGTGATAAAAAAGTATTGAACGACGAACATATGAATCAAGGAGTATTATTTATATTTTATATCTAATATATGTAATAACAAAAAAGGGAACTCAACACGGAAAATAAAAGTAAATCACTTATTTCTAATAGAATTGTCAATACGCTAATTAGAACTTCCTGATTGCCTTAGCTTTTTGCTAACCGGAAGTTAGTTTGACCTTTAAGTAGTGACAACTTCAACTATTTCTTAGGTTTAACTTTAATATTATATATAGAAATAAAATTTAAGCGTCTGTCTATTAAGTCTGTTCTAAAATAATGTTTTTTTAGTTATACTTTAGGCTGATCTGATGATGATGCCGTGATCTGAATAGTGGAATTAAATTTAAAATTTGTATATTTAAACTTAAATACCACATTTTATTTAGGCGATACTTTACGTTGATTATCATAATTATTCAAACATGCAAAACTACCTGCGTGTGCAATTAAATTTAAGGTTAGCATTGTAAGAAAAAAAACAGTTTTTTATTAACTTAATTAGGTAGAGCTGTAACTAAATACCTACCTATGTAATAAAATCAAAAAATCTGAATTACACGCACTTATTGTTGCACATAGAACTGGTCTGTTGATGAAATTGCAAGATGGCTAATGGAACCTTGAAATGCCTACTAGTAAATATATCGTCTCAATTATGTGTTTTGTTGAAAAAAAGAGTGTTTTTTTTACAATTTATTAACTATTAATTCATAATGATCTAGTATAACAACAAAAATAAAAAGACATGAAATTTAAAGTAAAAAAATAATAATTAGCTAGCCGATTAAACATACACTTCAAGTTGTTTAACATTTTTAAAAATATATCGATTTTCTTTCAATTTTTGTTGTCATTATGAAACAGGCAAATTAGAACCAAGGATCTGTTTTTTAAAATGATATACAGCAGGTTGATTAGATTTTTAAGATATTTATTAAAATATTTTTGGAGTTTAGAGGAGCTGTAGCTGCGAGTATTTAAACTCATCTTAAGCTTCACTTGGGTCACAAGTTCCAGGCACTGCTACGAGCTCATCACCCGGAACCACAACGGATAGTGAATCTATAGAATGTAAAACTTATTTTCTAGATAAGACCAACATATATATTTAAATCTAAAATATTATTTTGTACTTTAAATATAAAACCCAAGACTATCTCGAGCACTAAAAAAAAGATTTTTTTAGTTACATATATAACTGCGACTTTTAAAATAATTACGATACGATACGCACAACGGTACAATAAAACAATGAAACAAAATGTCTTCAATGTAAATACGCATTACTACTCCTACAAGTATTTCAGACATAAATATCTAAATATGAAAAAGAAATAATTATAAGTTATCGACAGTTGTATGTATCTGTATTAAATCAATTTTAATTGGACATTTTTATTATTTTTTTTTTTGCACTTGGCTCATGTTAATGTCGCGTTTTGTGACGTGTTTTTGAACACGCCGTGGGTTAAATGCCAGCGATTAAATATATAATAGCTTCTATAAAAACTTTTTTTTAAAGAAGTATCATAAGCAACACAGCATTTTCTTCTCGAATTTCCTTTCTTTGAATGATGAAACTCAAACTTTTACCAGTGGAGAAAATAAAATATTTCATTTCCTCGAGTGGGAATCGACAGCCATTGTAGACGATACATCGGTTACAGGCTTACGCTGTCCCATTGCGCCACGATGGCCTAACATATAGTAGTAGCGAACTCGAATCCAGCCGATTCATAGTAGACCGCGTAGACCCGCGACATGAAGAAAGTATTGAATACTTTTTCATGGCGCGGGTCCTCTGCTTTTTACGTGACCTACCTCCATTAATGTAAACTCTGTGTTCTGAAAGATCAACCGAGGTCATCCTTTTGCACTATATTTTTTATTATTAAGCTTCGTTTCCTAAAAATATATGATATTATGTATTATTTGGTATTCAAGATTACAACCGGTCCACATTGGTAATCAATTTCTTCAATTCCTTATTGGTTTAGTTAATAGAAAAACACTTTCACTTAATTCCTTTAGGAGTTAAGAAATATGTAATTAATATAACCAGATGAAGAACCTGATTTAAAAAAATAAAGGGATACATATTTCTAAATCAAGATAGTAAAATTTAAGGTTTTTTTTTCAGACCATTCTGTCATAGGAATTCTGTTATAGAAGAAGAGCGTCTAATTATTATTATCAATTGGTTGTGAGCTAGATCTTCTTGGAGAGGTAAAATGTATTAATTAAAAAAATATAAATTAAATAAAATTAAATTTAAAATAAATTAAAAATGATGAAAATAATTAAGCAACTTCCGTTGTCCACTTTCCGCCGAATTCTCGAGCCATTGAATGTTGAGTGGCGGAACTTAACACCGCATTACCTGGTTACCAGAGCGAAGAAATGAATATATTAAATTTTCATTCTACCGAGTAGGAATCGAACCAACGACACTCCTGCTGTGTGCCCCTGCGCCACGGTAGCCTCGAATTATATTATTACCATAAGTATACTAAAATATAGTATATGAAAAGTTCTGGTCGGCCTTGTGTCGGAGCTACTGTCCCAACTCAACCGCACCGATGTTGGGCAAGTAATTGAGCAAGCGATACCTAACCTACTAGCAAGTAGTTAGCACATACAGAGCAAAAAGGAAATACGACAATTTTAAATTAAACGTAAATAGTAAAGGAATTGAGTATCTTATCGTTTTTATTACAACATATATAAACGAGGATGTTTTTACCAGTTTTTCGCTTTTTTTAACACAGGGAAACTAAAGAATTAAGACAGTCCATCTCCATCAGTTCAAGGACAGAAAGGGAGGAGCCCTTTCTTCCCAAATTCAAAATTCGGCTTGGGTGTTGATTGACGGAGCTCAATACCACACTTTCTTATACCAGACCGGAAGAATGAAAACAATTGATTTCCCCGAGTGAAGATCAAACCCACAACTGTCGCATTTACTGCAATAAAATGTCGACGACCTCAACTTCGCTTTTTAAAAGTCAAACCCCGAGTGTTGTGGATTCAATTTCTATTTGGGGAAAGATTATTTTTATAGCGAAATTCAAAGCCGCGAGAGAAAGCGACAAAATGAAAATATTAAACGTCTTATGCCCCTGAGTGCAAATAGAACCCATAACCGTAGCGGTTTCAGTCATACGCTTGTGCCCCTGCGCCACGACGATATCTAACATCAAATTTGATAAGGAAAGATTCTTCTACTCCTTGCTAAATATAAGAGATGCGTCACCATATTGAAATAAAAATAATATACAGCAGCTCCACAGTTTTTTCGCATAGTAGAGTAGTAGGAACTTTTCCCTAATATCTGCTCAATTTTTGAGACATTATATGTTACGTCATGGAACTCAATGACGCATTTTGTCTTCCAAAGAGAAAAAATAAAAACAATTCATTGCTCCGATCAATCGAACCCACAACATATATTAGGAATAGTAACAAAATCACACGCAGTCAAACTGGGCCATTTTGACCTCAATACTGTTTCTTGTAAAGTGATTTTATAATTTATTATATGATAACTGATTTAATTTTAATTTTTTAATTATTAAGTGAAGCTGATTTAATTTTAATTTTTTAATTATTATATAGTATCAACAATATAATAATTAAAAAATTAAAATTAAATTTATTTTTTAACTTCACGCTGTATCCCGCCCACAGCAGGGTAGGCAGAGGGAACTGTTAAGACACTCCGTTCCCCACTTTCTGGCGAATACTGGAGGCATTGCGTGTTGAGTGGTAGAGCCAACGCCGCGCTTAGCCTCGACACCAGAGCGAAGAAATGGAAATAAATATAAATTATAACCCACAACCATTCGGTTTTACAGTCACACTTCGTGCCGCTGCGCCACGATTGGCCTCACAACAATAATCAACAATATCAAATAGTTTAATTTCATATATCGATATAATTATTCAAAAACATTAAGAAAAAAAAAGTGTTTTATTTTTTATTTATACTAAATATTTTATATATTTATAAAATATCTATTTAAAACAATAGTTTTAGCAATAAATTAGCTAATTTTAGTGAATATATTATTTCAACAAGCCGAATATGAATTATGTAAGCCAATGTCAAGGCTGCGCTTGCGCAAGAAACTTCAATCGTATATTTTTTTACCGCGGTAGTCCAGTTGTGACGTTTCAAGTGTATAAGTAATGGTCACGGCTTCTCCTTCGGGTAGCGATCTTATTAAAAAATATTTTTTCTCATTTAATTATGCAGTCAAGAGCTAGAATATTAATCATGCAATGTCTTTAAATCACTTTGCCCACCATGGAAAAAAGTGTAAAAACAAACTATTTTTAGGGTTCCGTAAATTTTAAGGAAAAAAGAACCCTTATAAGATCACTTTGCTGTTAGAGTTCAGTACCTTTTAAGTACAAAAGAAACTCTTATAAGACCACTTTGTCGTCCGTCGGTATGTTTGTTTATCTGTCTGTCAAGAGCCTTTAACTCAGGAACGCTTGGATTCAAACCATATAAGTACTCAGGCACGGTACCTTGATTTCCTGACAAAATCGTATTTCTACATTTACTTACAAAAAGATATGGCCGCTTATATCGCAAAAAACGCATATTTCGACACTATAAAGGGAATCAAAATTAATAAGGGTGGTACTTCCGGTTGACTTAGAATTATGAACTTATGAACTGCCGACTCGCGCTTGCCCGGTTCTTTTTATATCATAAGACTAATAAATAAATTCGGCGTTAAGATGTGGTAGAATCAGCAGCAATCTTACATAAAATATTTCTAATTATACAAAAAGAAACCGCAGAAAATAACTAATTCATCAATAAAAAATGCAGAAATTACATAAAAAAGATTTATAAAGTGGATAAAAATGATTCATCCACATTTTATGAGGCTGTTTATTTTATTATCATTAGTAGTATCTATTATTAAAGATACTAAGTTTTTATACTTCATATTAACTGTTGAAATAAAATACTATAATCACGTATATATGAAATAAATATACATTTTTTTATCTTTACGTTGTATCCCGCACATAGCAGGATAGACAGAGGAGACCCATTAAGACTCAGAACCACTTCCGTTCCGAAATGAAAACATTAAATATTTTATTTCTTCAAGTGGGAATCGAACTCACATCCTGTCACATTTGTCTTACCTCAAGGCATAATATAAATAACAAAATAATTTTCTAATTTGCAACGCCAGTTATAGCCAGGTAATAAATAAACCTTTCATGGGTCTCAGTATACGTGTTTATAATAAAATTTCGCAATATATTCTAAATTGCCACTTCATAACTTTAAATTAATTTGATAAAAATACGTGTAAATAACATGGAATTAAAATAACCTCCATACAGGAAAACTGATATTGATAATATACTACGTTGAAATGGACTGGTCGAGGACTAAAAAGCATAAAATATCTTAATAAAAATGTAATTTAGAATACTTCCCTTGTAAACGTTACTACTTTTAATGTTAATACTATAAGTATGGCTACCTACTGATAAGTTTAAAGTGGGCGGCAAGTCGTAAACAAAATAAAAAATAATATTATATATAATTAGAACAATTCAAGACAAAAAAATATGGTACATCATCTTTATGTAACTCCAATGGTTTAGGCAGCATACGCCGAGATAGTTCTCAGAGGATAGATTTTTTTCCAAGTTAATCGACTTGTATCTTTATATTACAACCAAAATAACATAACATCATTACAAATTGTAGCCTTTATGTTATTCTGATGTATGACCTATATTACTGTAAGGTTTCATCCAAATCCGTCTTGTAGTTTTTTCCTGGAAGAGCAACAAACACATTGTACATCCATCCTCACAAACTACCGCATTTATAATATTAGTAGCCTTCCGAGCTGGTGGTAGCTTCTTCTATATACTTTTGATTCAAAAGTAAAGATAATATTTTAAATTTCAATTTATAATAGCTATCTATTATATTATATATTATTCAATTTATAATAGATAATCAGCGTTAGGTCTACTTTTACATTCGAAAAATACGAAATCGTTCGTATCATATGAAAAAAAATCTTGCACTAATTAACGCGACCTTTACTAATATTTCCTATAAATATAAAAAAAATAATTCATATAATGAATTGCTAAATTAAAATAGCTGCAGTATCCTTGATAAAAATTAAATAAATTTATTTTTAAAGAACCAAAAGTTCTTAATTTAGTCGTTTTTAAAACTTTTTTCTAATAATTTGTGGAATATATAATCATATAATAATGAAACATTAAAGTTCAAATTTAAAATACTCTTTATTCAAATAGATATAAGATATTCTTTATTTTAAGCATTCTTTAATCAACTGAGAACAGCCGACCAGAAACGGTATGATATAATACTCTTTCGTTACCGAGCTACTGATAGAAAACTCCAAAAATTGGCTAGTAGGTACGTAGATTAAGGAGTGTGGGGAGCACTAGGGAATTTCCATTTTATGCCTTAATGTCGATGCAAAATTATGGGCGACGATTAAATGTGTAAATGTGAAAATATAACAAATATTTGAATCTAGGTAATCATTTAGTGACAAAGTTTTGTATTGAAACAATACTATCATGAACTTTAAGGAAATAATATAATATAAAAAAAACTTATGCACGTTACTATTCATTTAATATCAGGATATTATATGTATAGTAGTGTTAAGACACTCCGCCCTCCGTTTTTCCGTTTTTTTAAATAATCTGCTTGTTGAAGTGTGAAAATTTAACTACAGAACCAAAACTATACGCGTATCAACACACCACAATACCAGTCCTACTACGCAGCAATCTTAGAAACAAAGGATATTTAGAGATTACTTTTAATTATCATGCTCATGTAAATTGCTTCACACAGGATTCAGACATGAGTTATTTGTAATTTTATATCTTTATTTATCTAGACATGTAATATAAAACAATAAAACTAATAATCCATAGTTATACAAAGTAACTCGTAAGTTACTTTGTATATACTTATCGTAATAAGGGTTAAACGTACACAACATACCCCATTTATAAACATGTTCTATATTTTTCATCTAATTCTAGAGACACTAAGTTTTACATACATTGCCCCATGACAGTTGTAAAAATTCTAATAACATTTCCATATGTATATCCATACTTACATATAGGACCTTGAATAAGTTTCTCGCTTTTTAAACATTTTTAAAGTGTTATTCCACACTTAGGAAAGAAAAATACTTATTTAGAAAACGTATAAAAATTTGAACGCAGCGGGACTCGAACCCGCGCCTCCTGGAAACCGACCAGGCGCTCTGACCACTAAGCCATGCGTTCTCGCCAAGCT
>JAAIXJ010001863.1:741853-957692 GCA_013403705.1 Heliconius hermathena
CAATGCCCTTGCTTTTGGATCATTCCTAACGCTTTTAAACGTTTTGAAACTGTTGACGCATCTACTTGTAACATTTTCCCGAGCTCTACTAACGTCTGACATGGATCTTCTTCAAGCAATGCCTCCAATTTTGTCTTCAAATTTTGTCGGTGCTCCAGAACGCTCTTTGTCTTCAAGGTCAAAATCATTACTTTTGAAGCGCCTAAACCAGTTTCTGCACGTTGTATTCGACAAAACATTGTCACCATATGTCTCAACGAGAATTCTGTGTGCTTCTGCTGCAGATTTTTTCTCAATAAAGCAGTGCAATAAAATTCCCCGCATAAACACTTTATTTGGCACAATAGTACACATTTTCACAAAGGGAAAATAAATATGTCGTTGACACTGTAGTAAACACTATTCTACTATAATTTGAGGTTACATATAGTACACTACTTTGGTGATTCGTTACCGTACGAAATTCCATACACAGAGTGCCGCAACGCCATCTTTCAAAAAACAGCGAGAACTTATTAAAGGTCCTATTATAAATTCGAAAATAACTTTGTATAAATAGAAATACTTGAGGGTCTTGGGATGAACGTAGGCTACTTTTTGTCATATTTGTAATATTCTCACATATATTAATATGTATATTAAAACTTATTTCTGTTTGATATACAATTTATTGTCTGACATGTTAATTAAAACCTTTGCTAAGCAACATGGAACTTCGTTGCTTTAAGTGTCGCTCAAAATGTTGCCTCAACGCTTACATGGCGTGCGTCGACTCAACCTTATGAGACACATAAAAGCAATATTTTACGTTAATATTGTCCTTTAAAGAACTTTTAAAAAATTCGTGATGCATGTTTCAGCAGCTTTTCAATTAGATTGAAATTATACTTTACTAAACATCATCATACTAAATACTTTAAGAGATATATATTCAAAATGACTTAGACTACGAGCCGCGCGGATCCGAATTTGAGGTTTTTTTTTATTTTCATACTATTTAGGTATCTACTGTTAATTTTTATGTTGTTATTTGCTGTTTATTATTATTAATTCATTCCAGAGGCCAGTCGTGGCGCAGGAGCACGAAATGTGGCTGTAAACTCGACTGGTTGTGGGTTCGATCTCCACTCGAGGAAATCAAATATTTATTTAAAGTTATATTTTCATTTCTTCGCTCTGGTGTCGAGGCCAAGTGCGCCGTTGAGTTCCTCCTCTCAACAAGCAATGCCTTCAAAAATTCTGCGGAAAATGTAGAACGTCTTAACACTAGGTCCTCTCTAGCCCACCCTGGTGTGTACGGGATACAGCGTGAAGTTGATTTATTTGTTTATCATTAATGCATATTTTTCTTTGTTTCTCTTCGCTTATCCGAGTAGTAGATTAGTTAGATTTTTTTAATTTCTTGGTTTAGTTAAGTGTTGTTTTATTCTGGTATAATATTTCGTGTTACTTTTAATATTAATACTTTTAAATATATATATATTACGTTGATAGTATTGATAATATAGTTGGTATTTTCTTAGTTTTTTTTATTAATAATTTCCTTAGGTTACGTTTACTTATAATTTTTTGTTCATTTTAGTTAGGAATGTTTTTAAATATAAAATATTTCCATGAGGTGCTTTTTCTTATTACCTTATGTTAATTTTAAATAGATAGATGTATTATTTTGAATATAAAGAATATCCTTTAGTTATTTTTACTTATTCTGTTTGTACATTTCAATTATTCAGGTATTTTTTCTAATATTAAGAATTTTATATTTTTTTTCATATTTCCATTTCTACGCTCTGGCACCAATGCAAAAACTCGGCGTTGAGTTCCCCCATTCAACACGAAATGCCTCGATAAATGCGGCGAAAAGTGGGGAACGAAGTGTCTTAACACTAGGTTCACTCTGCCTGTTCTGTGTGCGAGATACAGGATTTTTTTATGGAAATAGACAAGGCTAACGAGCTTACGGGTCACCTGTAAGTGATCACCGCCGCCCATGATCCCAAGAGCGGCGGTAATCCAGAGCTACAGGTGCGGTACTCCAGAGCTACAGGTGCGTTGCCGGCCTTTAAGGTGGAGATAGACGCGCTCTTTGAAGGTACATCGAAGGTCATATCGACCTGGAAACGCTGCTACAGGTATTCCACAGTTGTGTAATGCGTGGAAAGAAATACCCACGAAACCGCACAGTAGAGGAATGCCACCTATCCAGGTGGTGTGGATGATACTTGAATTTGTGACGGTAACAGGTCAAACAGGTCTCCAGAATACTCCCCATGATAAATGCGGTAGAGAACGCACAGCGAGGAGACATCTCTACGAAAAGCCAATGCCAAACCTTTCACAGATCGTTGGGTTCCCAATGATTCGAACGGCTCTACGTTGTATGCGACCAAATGAGTCCACTGTACTCCATATGAGGCCGAACCTGGGCCATATGTGGGCCAACTTATGTTTTGGCGTGAAGTACTGTGTCGCTCTGCTAATGACCCATAGTTGAGGCCAACTTGGCCTTATTTTCCAGATGATCGCGATACTGGCAGTCGCTCGAAACGATAAGGCTCAATGTGCTGGACTGGACTGGACGTGGCTATAAGGGGAGTTTAGGAAAACTGGCGTCACGACAAATGAGAGTTTTTAAGTGGTTAACGCCACTCCAGTTCGGTTCCTCGGTTCCTTTCACACCATATGGAAGGAGTCTAGAAGGATGCCACATGGAAGGAGTCAAGAAGGATGCCTCAACTGAAGGCACAAGTTTATTTCGGCACTGGTCGACGTTTTCCCGAGAAGGACTCACGCGGCCGAAGTAAACAGCATTCACTGTGCTATCATCTGCATAGCAATGAATGCTCCAATCTTCTAACATGCCATTGATTTGCAGAAAAAACAGCGTAAGGGACAGCATACAGCCTTGGAGGACGCCAGCGTTCACGAGCATGAATTCTGAGCAAAAACTATCGCAAAAATGTTCGCATAATTCAAGCGGGCGAATCCGCGGACCCGTCCGCTAGTACTAAAATATAATAAATGATAAAATAAATTATGTTAATAAAAATGTGGAACAAAAAAATATTAGATTCGAACTGGCTATGTAAAACTAACTAGTGTCAACTTTACAATAGTGGTCTAGAATTTAAAATCTGAGCAGGTCTCTTCGTCCTCATTTCCATTTCTATTTAAGGCAAGTTTTAATGTCCTACACGTATGTTGTTTTAAAGGGCAAGGTCTTAAATATCTATGTCATTGTCATTCTAAATCATAAAACATCTGCATACTTTTTCCTGCAAAATAGGATAGACAGAGTGAACTTAGTGTTAAGACACTCGGTCCAATTTTCGCTACTTTTATATTAATATTCGCAAGAAATGAAAAAAAATTAAAGGTTAAGTCATCAGCTTCACGCTGTATCCCGCACACAGCAGGGTAGGCAGAGGGAATCTAGTGTTAACACACTCCGTTCCCCACTTTCTGCCGAATTCTGGAGGCATTGCGTGTTGAGTGGCAGAACTCAACGCCGCGCTTAACCTCGACACCAGAGCGAAGAAATGGAAATATAAATTTAAAGTCATGTATAGTTGTTATAAGCCTGATCGTGTGTGATGGCTGTAGTTTCAAATTCAATGTGGACAAAGTCATATTTAAATTATAGCGTACCTATACAAATACAAAAATATAGATTTTCCGGGAATATAATAAAACTTTCACGCAGCATATATCAGAGAAAGCAAATGGAACCAGTCTAAAGACACTCCGTTCCCCACACACCACCCAATTTTTATGAAAGCGCGTTCACCGCCGTTTGTTCTATCACCAGTCCAAAGAAACGAAAATATTTTATTTCTCTGAGTGGAAATCGAACTAACAACCGTGGAACTCACAGTCGCTCTGCCGCCGCGCCACGATGGCTTATAAATTAACAATCTTTAGAATTTTAAGTCTACATTTTTTAAATCTGCATACATCTCATATATGATTCAATTCTCGTGTAAATTAGATCTTAATGCTCAAGTTGTGCAACTCGTGTACCAACTGCTAAAGCCTTTCCCAACGCGACGACGCGACGCGGGAGACCTACATTAACAAATACACCAGCCAGGGTAATGACGTATCACCTACATAGGTGCAATAATGTATATGACGTGGCCGTTTTTTTATGTTGGCTGTGATCGATTGATTGATTGATGTACTGAGACAAGATTGGAAAAACACAAAATTATATTTTCTTGTATAAGTTTCTTTTTATTCTCATGCAGTTTAGATTAGTAGAAAATCACTACGTTTTGATTAAATTCACTACGTTTTCCGCTTACTTTTATTATATTTTAAATATAAACATACTGAGACCAGTCGTGGCGCAGGGGCACAAGCGTGTGCCTGTAAACACGACAAATTGTGGGTGCGATCCCCGAGGTAATGAAATATTTAATATTCCCATAGCTTTGATAACGTGGCAAAGCGTGGCGTTGAGTTCCGCCACTTAACACACAATAAAATAAAAAAATAAACTAAAAAAAATATAATATGTATATAAAAGGCAACTTAAACTTAGGGGAATACAACACACAATCATTAAGGTTCTAAATCTTATAATAACTTATATTTAAGTAATAGTCATGGGTGTAGGAAAGGTGAAGCCGGCGGGCCATACCTTAGAACAAACAAATAATTTTGCTTATTATTATATATACTTTTTCTTTTCCAGTGACGAGCGAAAGAAGCCAGAACGGTTGTGTATCACTTCTAAAGAAGAATATAACAACATATGTCTTAGATGTGGCGGAGACCAGCTCGGGGGCGCGGTGCCGTGCGTGTGCGAGCATTACCAGTAAGTATTAGAAAATCTATAGGAACGTATAAAAAAAATTGTAACTTGTCGCTTGCATCTATACATGGAAAATTCTTGACAAATCTATTATTAGGGGTATAGCCCCTTATCTATTATTAATCTATCTATCAATGTAATAGAACCCAAAACAATGATTTATATATATATATATATATATATATATATATATATATATATATTTGTCAATTTGACTCTATGTATGTTTTGTCGGTTTGTCTGTGCGTTTTGCATGCTAATCTCGGAAACGGCTCAACCGTTTTGATTCACTATTCAGTTTTCACTATTGTGTTTCGGCAAACTTTCCTTAACATTTTGTGTTTGTTTTATTAATTTAATATTTATACGGAAGTTCGACAAACTTGCGACATAGTGGCGCAGTGGGGCTGCATTTTTTAAACGCGATAACTGTCGATTCGATTCCCAATCGGGAAAATGATAATATTAAATTATTTGTTTTCCCCGCTATAGTAGACAAAACGCGGCGTCGATATCTATTACTCAACATGCAATGTCTCGAAAAAAAGATGACAATTAGGGAACGAAGTGGATTGGAAAGAGAAACTTAAGACTAGGTTCCTTCTGCCTTTCCTGATTTGTGGTGTGGATAAATTTACATCGAGGAATTTATGATGTCACTTTTCGATTTTATTAATTTCTAATACTATAATGTGCTTGCATGTTATTAGAGTGCAAAAATAAAAATCTTGATATCTTATAAGTCTACAGAAAAATTATTGAATTGTTTTGGAGAACCTTGGTTCGGATTATATAATTTGAAAACACTATAATATTAGCAAGAATAAGGATCCTGTGATAAACATTACTTTTACAAACAAACGAAAGCTTGCTATTATATTTTGTAAGGCGCTTTTTAGCACCTGGAAACCTAAAGACCGTCGTGGCGTAGGGACACAAGTTTAAGATTGTTAGCATAACAGTTGTGGATTCGAGTTCCACTCGGCTAAATGAAATATTTAATATTTTTCATTTTCTCGCTCTGACAACGAGTCCAAGCGCGGCGTTGAGTTAGTGCACTCAACACGCAATGCCTCGAGAATTTGGTTTACCAAAACGGAATAGAGTAAAAAATTTATAACAACATAATTGTTGAAATTTCATGAAAAAATAATAAACATTATAATAAATTCTATACAATTATAATATTTTTCATTTTTATTTTTCAGTCCTATCAAATTTGAATCAGGCGCGTGGTTTTTGAGACAAGTGCAACGTGCTCTCAGCCTTATGCCGTGGTCATTCAGCACAGACAAGCTAGAGCAAATTGGTAAGATATTTTAAAATGATTAAATAAATAACTCGCTTCTTACTATTTCTTCTGAATAAGTGTGTCATTGTAGATAAGCTAAAGCAAAAAAATGCCATCATCTTATTTTGATTTTGAAAAATAATTAAATCTGCTAAGAAATACACAACTTTATACATATAACATTTAAATTAGTAAACGACTAGAGCTAACAAACCCCATGAAAAACACTTATCTCTAGATGCACCCTTGCGAAAGAACCAAGTACCTAAGATCTTTATTTTATTTTCCTTTCATGTACAATGTAGATCCCTTAGGTGCTAGACACTCTTAAATAAAAGATTTTCTTCTTTTTCTCTCATTTGCCCGATAAAGTGATTTTTTATTAAATATCATAAATATAATCAAACGTACTCATAAAATTACAATAAAAACCGTTCCTCACGCGCTGTCCAATATTCAAGACGTCGCACGTAGAATGGTGGAACTCAACACCATAATTTGTGTTCTTATTGATTCAAAAAACGGAAAATCATTTATTGTGTCGAGTGGGAAACGAACCCACAATCGTTGCTTCTACAATCAGTCGTGTTTACACTATATTAAAATATCTATTAAAAGGGGCAACATTATTATTTAATATTATTTATATTTCAGAAGAAGAAGACTGCGATGGGCCCAGTTCCAGTGAAGGTCGTACTGACCTGCACAATGTTAGAGAGTTCCTGGAAGCCATCTCCGCACGCCTCACTGGGGGACCTCTTGAGGGTACGCGAGTGGCGCCACTGTATGATCATCCCGCTTGTAAGTTATAGTTATATAAACCTAATTTAAAAACTGAGCTTCTCAAAATGAATGTTACTTAATATTACAGTATTGTGGACGAGTCGTAGCCGCTCTTAGTTTAGTGATTTTGGAAGATTTTCTTACTTTTGGTTATTTTATTGCTGAGCGTATAAAGCTCAAAATTTCCTAAAACTTAACTTCAAGGCGGCCACGACATATCAAGCGTATTATACTTAGTTATTAATCCGCGTACTGTGACAAATCACAAAAAGGACATTTTTAAAAGTTTTGTTTAATTTTGTTGTTCCAAATATCATTATTATAAGTTAAATTTTTATATGGAATGATGTTACTAATTAGTTTTAAATATTTTATATTATTTTCTTAAGTATTGAAACAATGTAGTCTAACTAAAGTCAAAATTTGTGTATAATTCATATTTCTTAACTTTTTATTTAACATATAGTCTGTTGTAGATATTTTAATTTCAAATAAAAATGTCTTATTTAAATACGTTAAAATTAAAAAAGCTATTATAAATATATAGATATAAGCATGTTCGAGCGCCACCACGCGATGCTACGCGATACACTCGCCGCGCTATCCATCGCGCTTCGGGACGCGCTCAGACGTAAGATAGCAAACACTGTTGCACCGGCTTTATATGCAGAAATTTAAATATTTTTTTTATTTGTATGGTTATATGAATGCATGTGCGATAAGATTTTTTTTTAACTCTATGAAAGCATGTTCGCACTTGTATATACATAGTAATGCACAAATTGTAGGTCCTGGTGTATTTAAGGTGTTTTTGCTATTATTTATATTAAATATTTTATTATAATATAAATATTTTTCATTTATTTATTTATGTTTGAGTAATGAATATAGTTCAGAAGTAATATATTTACCGATTATAATCTTTAGATTACACTGATTATACCGATTATAGATATTAGATTAGGTTCATGCTGTATCGGTATCCCGTTTATAGAGAATCCTACAAACTACCTTTACAATCTACCCTTACAATCAGACACTGTGCTGCTGCTCTATGACAACCACGTACAGTAAAATGACAGAAGATAAAAACGATAAATAGCTATACATTCCAGTTTTTGCATATTTAAAACACAACGCATAAATCAAAGTTTTACTTATCACGTATAGGTATACGTTCAGTTTACCCAGGTGAGATTTGAACCTATAATTACCGTGTCCTGAGAGATATAACTAAACAGTAAAAATATGCCAATATTATCATATTAAACTTAGGGTTTATTTGGAAATAGCAATATTATATATTGAAGCTATTGCTTTATTAATATAAGCAGGCGTCTCTTTAAATGTATAGGCTTAATATTTTTTTTATACTATTTCAAAGACACAATGTTAAATCCAAATAAAGCTATATTTTTAAAAATTCTGGTAATTTAATGAGTTTTGACAAAATTCATTAATCATATTTCTATGTGACAACTACATATATACCTACCTAAAGGTATTCTCTTATTAATTCGAAGTTTATTGTACGACGGCGACAGTGAGAAACGTTGATAATTAGAAACTTTATTATAGTCTGGAATTGGTGACATCACATCAAATACAAATACTTATGAGCTCGAAGCAGTCCCTGGGACTCATATCCCGTAATGTAAGTGCTGTTGGTTCTGCTAGCTTTTATAGCGATAGCGGGTGGAGAGAGAAAAGGGTATTCGGTCCGTAATAAAATCGCAAGCACTATATAGCTGCGGCGAGGTCATCAGCGACAATGGAGTCCCCTGTAGGACTCATGCCTAGGTTTAAGGCCGTCGAACGGGCATAGAGAAGACATATTTTTTTTATTTTAAAAGAATTCAATTCATACCTAACGTTTGATCATCTAATGTTTTTAATTGCTACACAATGATGTCAATTAGCGATTTGATGGCATCCTAAAAGATCATAAACCTTTTAATATATTTATAGTATTTAAAACATCATCGTGGGATCGCTGTTATATGTAGGTATGATTGGGCTCCAAACGTAATTATTATATTTTTTTTATATATATTATTACCAAATCTTACCTGGGATTTCGGCACCGTGGAGTACTTAATTGAAATAACTGAGACTTATGTATGACATTCTAAGTACCCGAGGTACATTCTGATCGCAGATACATTTTGTTACACCTTGCTTGCATTCTTCCTAAATGGACTATCCAACACAAAAAGTTATCTTAATTCCAAACAGTAGTTCCTCAAATTAGTTCAACCAAACTCTTCAGCTTTATAATATTAGTATCATTAGGTAAAGTTTAATAGTAAGCTGGCGAAAGCCAGCACCGTCAGACCAAATTTCTAAAAATACCGTAAATTAATAATAATTAGAAGACCACGTAAGACACTTCGCCCCCCGCGCACCGCCACTGCAGACATTGCGTGGTGAGTGGCAGAAACGTAAATAATTCATTCTAACGAGTGAGAATCGAACCCACCACCGCCAAGTTTATCATCACGGTGCGTCTTGAGTAACGACAGTTCGATATAAAGTCAATAATCCCCATTTTTTTTTTTACCACAAAAAATATTTTAACAAAACGACTACCACTTGCAAATTACATTAGTGTATAGAGTTCGTACACCTTGATGACCTTCATTGTATTATGATATTAACATGGCGTGGCGTTTACAGAAACGTGTTTGCTATTACGTCAAGGCACTTATAACTAATTTCTGCAATTATCTGTTAATGTAAAGGATATTTTCGAGTTCCGTACCACAAAAGAAAAAACAACGAAACACTTCTAGGATCACTTTGTTGTCCGTCTGTCAAAACCATTTTTAAAGATCGCGTGGTATCGAGCTGAAATTATTAAGAAATGTCCAGGTTTACCATCTCCTGGTACACAGAAAAATTATTCTTCTAAGTCAAGCCAATAAAAAAAATCGTGTTTGCTTTGTTCTTGCAACATTTTGAACGATTTTAGCCCCGTAAGGCTATAGAGCACTTTCCATTAATATAAAATTTTCAATTTTCAATTAATCTATCATATATCATAGAAAAAACTGATATTTGTAGTTCATTACATAGAAAATTTGTAATTTATTAAATTTAATTTTGTCAACTTTTGCAAGTTGAAAATCTTGTTGTTGTTTGAAAATCTTGGCAGACAAGTCCATCTCGCACTTGACTGATTATTTTTCAGCTTCACGGTTTTTTACGTTTTTTACAGAGGGAACTTAATGTTAAGGCACCGCCCAAATTCCGAGACATAACGCGTTAAAAAAGCGAATCTCAACGTTGCGCTGTCTAATTACTTTTCTTGAATGGGAATCGAACCCTTAAACGTCGGGCTTACAGTCAGGTTTGTTGTCCTGTGTGGCATAACGGCCATAAATTATTAGAAATAATTGATACATTATATCGTTTTTATTTTTTACAGACTACATCCGCTTTTGCTTCACTACATACGTATATTGTTTTTGTTGATTTTTTTATTTAATAACATAACATTCGCACAAGTGTGCGACTGTAAATGCCCGTCGCAGTTGTGGGTTGGATTCCCACTCGGTAGAATGAAATATTTAATATTTAAAATTCTTCGCTCTAGTGACCAGGCAAAGGCAGGTTCCCTCTGCTTACCCTGCTATGTGAAGTTAAAAAAATCTTTTTATTGCCGTTTAAGTTATTGACAAATTAGTGACGAGCCTCTGCGTCAGTTAATTATATCTATTCAATCTTCTTATGGCGGAACTCTACGCTGTACTTCATGTAAATAATCCAATACAAATATTTCTAGTATTTGATATCAAACTCGATTGATTTCTCATCTTTAAGATAAGTTTAAGTGCGAAACCCTAACTTTATTATCTGCTGCCTAATTAAAAATATTTAATTGTATAAAATATATGTAATATTTTATATAAAATGTTACATATATTTTATATTATACAATTAAATATTAACTAAAATTCGTATTTTTTGTAGGTATTTTTTCTCATGGTGTCAATGAACGAACGTCGTGGACTTTTAATTCTCCTTGCTCGTTTTGCGGAAATTTTAGTGATACCTATCCATATATTTTTGGTACCTTTAAGAAAAATATTTGGTCTTATTAATATATAGCGGTTTTTGTGAACTACGCTATTTAATAATATTCTATATTTTCAATTATGGAGTGAAATTAAATTTCCAAAATTTTGTGGAATAATTGTCCAAATTTATTTACACTTTAAGAAGATACACAAGAGAATAATTTTACACACTCACAGAAGGAAAT
Source organism: Heliconius hermathena (assembly GCA_013403705.1). Taxonomy (NCBI): domain Eukaryota; kingdom Metazoa; phylum Arthropoda; class Insecta; order Lepidoptera; family Nymphalidae; genus Heliconius; species Heliconius hermathena. The sequence goes on from JAAIXJ010001863.1 coordinate 753,008, forward strand.
AAAGAAATTTAAAGAAATAGTAAAAGAAACAGATAAGCGAAACAGATACGTATTAGTAAGAAGATAAGGCTTAAAATTGAAAACAAGCAATGAGTACAATATTAAAACAAGTGAACGTCGCAAGCGATAGTAGCCGACTCTTTACTCGTAGCTAGCAAGCAGGCTACGTCACGCACAGCAAAAAAACTCGAAACAAGTTTATCTTGCGAATGCGCTGCGTGCGGATGAATTATAATAAATATAAATATTAACTTTAGTTTTAAGTAAATTTGAAAATAGAATATAGTGTAGTATTTGTATATATTATTATTAATTAATTTTATTAAAAGTTAATATTCACTACAAATATATGATCATTTGTTCAGCAGAACTATTATACAAGTTATAAAAAGATGTTTATGTTTTATTTTATTTTACCTTAATGTTATACATATGCATATATATAGAAGGTTAGATAGAGGGAACCTAGTGTAAAAACACTCCACCCAATTTCCAGCCAATCCAACCTATCCCAATTTTCTCTCAATTCCAAGAGTGGCATAACTTAACGCCGCCCTTAGTCTTTTTACCAGAGCGAGAAAATAAAATAATCCCACGACTATCTCCTACCTACAGGAGGAGTGTGTAATTAAATAAATTATTACGAATAAAAAACCAAAGTTAATAAAAATTATTATCAAGTGAATAATATCAAGTGAAATCGTTATAATGTACGTATATCCGACATGTATTACCCGATATTCGTTTGATTACAACAGTTTCGTAACTATTGTGTTTCAAAGATTAATTAAAAACCAAAATAATATTGTGATTTTTAAATATATGATTTGTAACGAATATTTTTTTTCTTTTCTTGTTATTATTGTGTAACTTTTGAAGTGGGTAACAAAGTATCTTAGCACTGGGTTCCCCTTCCTACTCTTTTATATGAGGGGTACTGCGGGAAACTAAAAAATTCTTGAAGATTGAGATGAACCTTGAAAAGATTCTTGAGATTAACCTTGAAAAGAGTCGTTTACTTCCAATACGATGTTTTGCTATCATCATTTGTATTTATAGTGCATAATTATGTTTATAATGTGCATTAAATTGCAACATGTCAAAGATCATTGTTAACTACAACAATATATTATAGTATTTACGATTATTAAAGATATCTTTATTTCATAATTTCCATCTAAAATAACTTCTAGAATTTTATAAGAACTCTTATAAAATTCTTCTTATTTCATAGTAAGTAAAGTGCAAGTTGGATTCGCCTACTGAGAATTTCATACTAATTTCATGATATAGGTTATGTAGATCAACAGGAACTACAACTTATAAAAGTTGAAAAACTAAATTTTTATATTAAACGGAAAAAAAAGTTTTTTGTATGAAACAGAAAAAAAACATATATTTTATTCCTAGTTCAAGTATAAGTAGTAATGTTTTTTTTTTTAATTTTTTAGATTTTTTCTTTTATTTATTCTGTCACTTCTTGCCGGATTTTATAATTTTAGGTCTACGATAAGTGACTGGGACTAGGAGTGTAGACCTAAATATTCAATATTCGTTACAGTATGAAATGTCTTGATAGATGGACTAACAAAGAAATTATAGTAAAAAAGTTCCGTTTTTTACCTTTTCAAGCATGGAATACTAATAAAAGAATAGTACCTACCTGTTTACAATATTTCAGAAACCCGGTAAAGTCCAGCTAATTTTAAATTTTGGACTCAATATTTTATTTTTTTTATTTTTATTATATTATAGAAAATATTTTGTTATTTGTAATACAATAGAAGATTATTTAATACTTATTAGAGTCTCTTTTTAACATAACAGAGTCTGCCTATAAACGCGACGGTACTAGGTTCGACCCCAATTCAAGGGCTTAAATTATATCTGTATTCCCATTTGGAAAACAAAGTGAGGCGTTGAATTGTGCCGTTCATCACGCAGTGCGGAAAGCAAAGTATGAAGAAATCTTAACACTAGGTTTTAGTAAAGCATGAAAGAAAATATATCGTTAGAAAGACTTCGATAAAAATAAAATATTATTTTGTGCAATAATTTTTCTTAGCTTATGTTTTTAAGCTTATTCTTTAAAATAGTTTTTATAAACGCTTCACGGGCATTGAGCTTTCAACCGCCAGAGCGTGTCTTATTAATCTGCAAATTGTTGCTATAAAACATCGATACTGAAATGCAATACAGTTTTTGATTTAATACGATTGCAAGTAGCTGACTATTGCTTAGGTAATTGAGGGTACAAAAACTTCACATAAAAAAGATGAGCATGATGACTGTTCTAAGCTAAGGACCCAGCGTCCCAGCTGTCCAGCTCCATACAACGTGATATTGGTAAAGTGATTAGCGCTCAACCGGCGCGCTCAAATTGCGCGCCATACAATAAGAACAGAACAAAACAATCTAACAAAAATACTGAAAAAAGGTAGTAACTTTCATTAGGTTCTTTCTAACTTAGGGGGGAAAAAAGCAGATCGGAGGCCGTTGAATATACTTACATATTATACATTCACAATATTACGGCTATAATTACTCAAGCATCGTCGCAGTACATTACACACGGTAACTTTGCACTTCTTATTATAATTTAAGATTAGTATTTATAAAGCGAAATCGTCTTTGTACTTTTTTTTAAGAAAACGAAGCGCGGCGTTAAGTTCTGCCGCTCACCACGCGATGTCTCGCGATGTTGAATTTGAAACTATGACTATAAACGCAACATGGTCTAGGTTCGATTTCCACTCGAGGGAATAAAGTATTATCACCTCGCTCTCGTAAGAAGGTAGAGCGTGCCGTAGAGTTCCGCCACTCAACATTCAATACCTTTAAAATTCGACAGAAAGTAGGAATTATAACTTTTGGTATACTTAAAATGAAAATAAAAAAAGAACCTACGATCTAGCTAAAGATATTATGCAAATCACACAACACTAAGGTATCAATTATAATTCCTTTACCTTTTACCAGTCCAGCGCTCTCGTAATAAGCCTCTATGTACTCATAAAATTATATTTTTTCTTATTGTTTCCTACGTGCAACAATATGCGGTCAGTCCTGTTACTTCTATTTTTATTTTTTCATTTATTTCGCGGTCCCACGGTCTGGTGGTGGCAATAAAAGAACCTCACGTATCCCTTTATTGCTAGCTAGCTGCTAGAGGTAGTTTTATAGGTCTTTTAAGAGGTCTAAGATTTTGCAGTTTACTTAAATCGAGTAAATTTCATACTGAATATATTTTGAAAACTAATTAAATTTGTACTATTTAAGGTTTATTAAATAAAATAAATCAGCTTCTCGCTGTATCACACATACAGTAGGGTAGGCAGAGGGAACCCCGTGTTAAGACACCTCCGTTCCCCATTTTAGTTTATTGAATTATTTTTTTAATAGATATATTAAACTGATTTACTTTTATTAGGTGAATAAGCCATTAGTATATAACATGAATATTAACTTCCGATACTGAGTGACTGACAAAATACAGATCAAACTACTGAACTAAGAAAGAACGTAAACATTAGAACGTTAAAGTTTAGGACGTAGAAAAAATAGTTACGGAGTTTTGCGGAAAATCTCGAAAGTCCTAGGGAAAACAGTAAAACGGACTTTTTACATTTAACATTTTTTCGCTGCGTTGAGTTCCGCCACTCAACACGCAGACTCAAAAATAGAGCGAAAAGTGATGGATGGAGTTTTTTAACATTGAGTGACAGGCAAGAAAGCCAAAATTTGGCATTTATGTCTCTCAGGGAGTATATACCCTCGGGAACAGAAAGATAGAGGGTTTTCTATTTTGGGGGGAAACAAAGGGTCGTATCTAAAGTTTACGCAAAGGACAACTCGTTAGTAAAATACTCCGTTCTCCACCTTCCGCCGAATGTTTGAGGCATTGCGTGTTGAGTGGAACTCAACGCCGCGCTTTTGCCTTAGGACCAGAGGGAAGAAATGAAGATAAATAATAATTCCTCCCCCGAGGGGGGATAAAATCGACGCCTGCCATGACGCCGTCCCTGCGCCACGTCGGTGTCAAGAGTGTCTTAACGCTAGGTTCCCTCGGCCAACCATACTATATGCAGAATGAAGCGCAGAACAGCGTGAAGCTGAAAAAAACGCGTTTGTAATATTATAGACAAATATTTCGATTTTCGATGCATTCGGTGGCTTAAGACCGTGTAAAATACCTAAGTCCGTTCGTCCTCCTAAATGTTGATTAAACTTTTTACTCAGTTTCAAGTTTTATTTTAATTTTAATATTCATTTTCTTGGTTAATTACGACGCACAATCACATTTTTGATAAACTTAATTTAAAATATATTCATATTTTTAAATATTTTAACAAGAATTCGCAATTATCTGCTAAATTGAAAATAAAAGATATCATCGTTTCTTATACTCATCGTTCGTTATATACTTTTTTTGCTACAAATTTAAAAGACCGTTGTGGTACAGTGGGTCAGCATAAACACAATGGTTCTAGGTTTTCCGCTAGTGTGACAAGACGAGATGCGGCCGCGACACGCAGGTGGTAAATTTGAGAAGTTAGATTTTTTCACTCTACTCTACTATACGCGGGATAAAGATAAAGATGTAAAAAACATTCTCGTAAAACATATTCGTAGCTCTTACGTTTCTTGATAATAAGGAAGAGAAAGTTAAGAACCTATGTTTGAAATATAATTTTATTGATATCAATAATAATTGAGGTCGAAAATTTTTCTTTTCTTTTTAATATATTTAAAAACTCGTAAATAATTGTTTTGAAAACTACTTATTATAAAACACCAAATAAAAGATTTCAACATACAGCCCAACGGGCAAGTTCTAGTTTACAAAACTACTTTTTATCAACATACATAGCTTATTTTGGGAAACGAAACGCTTATCTTGTTTATATAACAACACTTGCAAAATAAACCTTTCCATTATTGAAGGTGAAATTAACATAAAATGTCTCAAAAATTGGGTGGTGTGTGGGAACGGAGTGTCTTAGCACTAAGCTCCTTCTACCCACCATGTTAAATACAGCTCGAAGCTAAAATAACAAGATGACAAAACTCTTTTCGTATAGGTAGTTACTGCTATATTACATAGACTTTTTGATTGAGATATTTGATGCAGGCCACAGATTGTTGGTTCGATTCCCACTTGAAAAAATATATAGGTATAACTTTTTAAATTTACTTTTATGTAACATAAGCATACAATTGCCAAGATATTTTTATAAAGATAAAAGATAACATAAGCTACCTATAAATAGGTACTATTTGTTTTATTATATTTCTCAATGCCTATAGCTACTGGTACTTACGTAACTGATCTATTAAATATTATGTGCTTTTTTGGCGGCGGCGGAACTCAACGAATCGCTTTGCCTCTTTAGGACAGCGAAGCAGGCGCAGTGCCCCTACGCCACGACGGTCTCTATATGATTAATATTTAATAACCTTAGTTATTACGGATCAATTAGTCTAACTTGCTATAACTTATACGAAATGAATTAAAATTGTTTTCTTGTGCCGTATAATCATTATAAGTTTGAGAAAGTTTCATATATTAATAATTTAATCTATAATGACAAGTTATTATTATTATAGTATTATAATTAATATAATATCATGATATATTTAATTAAAGTAATAAACATAACTAATTTTACCAATACAGGAATAAGAAACACTACACTACACTTGAACCCAGGATTGAAGCCACAACCATCACATTTACAGTGAGACGCTGTCTCAACTCTCGCGCTGCAGTGACCGCTTAATATCACTTAAATATTAAAATCTCTTAATTCAATTATTGTAGGTATCATTTTGTTTCACTTTATTTATACGCCGCCGTGGCACAAAGATGCCCTGCATCAATGCTGATGATGACCAGCTCAAGTGAAAGTCCTACTCAAATCAAAAACAAATAACATTATTCTAAATAAGAAGGCGCGTGCTTAATTTTTTGAAATTCAAAAAAATTACTAAGGGAATGATTATATACAAAATAATTTACAAATCTCCGCCCGGGAAAACAAAGTGCGACGTTGAGTTCCGCCACTTACACACAATATCTCAAAAATCGGGAGGTCAGTCAGATGCTGTATTTTAACAAATTCTCTCTATCTACTATACTATGCGGGGAAGAGCGGGAAGAAGCTTTTTTATTTCAATACAAAGTTGCCGTTTCTCACAGAACCGTCGTTAAACTTCTAGTATCGACTATCTACATGCTACGATCTCATTACTCTCAGAAATAATAGACGCAGTGTTGAAACTGCGTCGATGTGGAATCTTCGTTGCATAAATGAAAACAATCATAAAGATTAATCCCTTTTACTTTTATTATTTTTTTTAATTTACTGGTTACACAAGGAAAGAAAAATACTTTTTTCAGAAAACGTACGTAGTGGGGCAGTGGGGCAATGTGTGATTTTAAAGTATGGTTTGGAGTTCGATTTCCTTTCGCGGAATGATATTTTTGTTTCCACTCAACACACAATATCTCGAAAATTGAGGGGTAGGTTGGAACAAAGTGCCTTAACACTAGGTTCCCTCTGCCTACCGTTCTATGTGGGATACAATATGACTAATAAAAAAATATTTTGTTTATATTGTTTTCGCTTCACGAAATTAAATATTTTATTTCCTCGAGTGAGAATCGTACCCACAACCTGTCGCACGCTTATGTCCTTGCCCCATGAGTCACGACTGATCTCAAAAAAAGTTATTTATTATTAATAATATTAATAAAAATAATTAACTTACCAACAACAGTGCGTGTAACACCATTGTGATATAACAGTTATAGCACACATTTATTAATTAATCACGAATATGTATGTATGTATAAACATGATATACGAATCTTCATATAATTGTGCAATAACGAACTATAAATGAAATAAATCATTCAAGACCATATTTGGCAATATTATTAATTTATGATTAACGTAATAATCTGTAATAAAAATATATCTCGTTTTTTAAATATAATATTTTTTTTAAAAAGATAAATCTAAATCAGCTTCACGCTGTATCCCGCACACTGCAGGGTAGGCAGAGGGAATTTAGTGTGAGACACTCCTTTCCCCACTTTCTGCCAATTCTGGCGGCATTGCGTGTTAAGTGGCAGAACTCAACGCTGCGCTTTGCCTCGACACCAGAGCGAAGAAATGGAAATATAAATTTAAGTAAATATTTCATCTCCTCGAGTGGGGATCCAACCCACAACCAGTCGGGTTTACAGTCACACTTTGTGCCGTTGCACCACGACTGGCCTCTTATTTTTTTTTATAACAAATCTATTGATATTAACAAAGAATACTACAAGATTATGTAAGCGGTATGTGAACGTACTGCTGTAAGTAACAGCTTTATTTGCTGGAGCAATTCCGTTTATTATCCGATAGGACGCAGTTTCATATTCCGTTTCACTTTTTTGTATTTAATTTAATTATATTTGTAATCTTTAGCGTGTGAATTGTATTTGTATAGTATATTTTTAATTGATGTAGTCGGACGGTGTCTATGTGTAAACGTAGCGGTTGTGGGTTCGATTACCACTCGAGCACTGGTAAATGAAGTACAACGTTCTGAACACGTAATGTTTCGAAAATTGGGCGTTGCGTGGGGAACGGATAGAGTTAACACTAGGTTCCTTCTATCTTTTGCCACGATTGACCTCAACTAATTTAATTACAAAATAATAATGAGCATTTTTTTCCTTAATGTGATTTTAAAAAATTAAAAAAATACAACTTGCTCATACAACCTTATGTCACATTCGTTCTTGTACTCGACACTTTCCAAGAGTAAATAAACTCATGAAATTAACATTAATCTGTATGTAAATAAAGCCACATAGCGGGGGAGTAGACATTTTATTAAATAGAAGATGTCCTCGATCTTGATATTTCGCTGAATTCTCGAGGTCTTGTTGTTGTGGGTTACCAGAGCGAGAAAGTTATTTTTTTAATAATTCATTCAACCCCTGCGGTAATGGAACCCACACCCGTCGCGCCTATAGTTGTACGGTTGTGCCCTTATGGCTCGACAGCCAATAGGTTTTCTAAAAAAGTAATATTATTCGCTCCCTACAATGGAATTATTATGGGCTCCTTATATGGCTTTAAATATGCAAATATTTTTTATAATCCTCTGATTCACATATTTATTTGTACGCAATATTTACATTTATGCGCCTCAATGGGGACACCGAAACTAAAAAACTTATAAAGGTTGAATTATACAACAATTACACAATATAGATACTATTTCAACATAGTATTGATTTTTTATGTTTATTAAAAAATCTTTACAGAAATGGCCACTAACCTAAATTTAGTGCGAGGTGGGTAGTTTTAGGCTTACAGCAAGCACTTTGACGTAACTCGATATAAATTAACAGATATATATATAATATGTACCTAGTAGGCCAAGTAATTTACGAACTTTTAAGGTTACGCCTCAGGCGATACTATTGCATAATGTGAAAAGGTGGAGGACTTATGGTAATTGCGATCGAAATATTTATTTGACATTATTCGACAGCTTTTATCCGCGGCTTCGCCAGTGTAGTCAAGTGTAAACAACGAAGTATAACATAACCATAACATATCCTTTCTTCAACCTTTTTCATCAACCTTTATATATAACCTTCCTTGATAAATGGACTATCCAACGCAAAACAAATCAATTCGAATTAGTAGTTTCTAATATTAGCGCGTTTAACCAAATAAACTGTTCGTTTTACACGTTTTCTAAATAAGTATTTTTCTTTCCTAAGTGTGGAATAACACGTTAAAAATGTTAAAAAAGACTGTTCGGTTAATTTGACATACGAGTTTTTTTTTAAGTCGTTAATTGAAAAAGTCGGGCAAGGGCAGTCATATATTATGGCTATTTGTATAATATGATCATTCGATATAAAATCGAAGTAATTCCATATTCCGCATTTTATAGGTAACTGTGAAAGTAAAACGGAAAAATGCATTTTTTTTAACATCGATTTAGTTTTGTTTTACATAATTTTAATAGATAATAAATGTTATGTAAACCTTTTTAATATTCTATGTTAAGAAGAGACGGGATGTCTGATCGTATTCATTTAAAATTATATTATTAAACTATAGATATTATATTTACATAATTTATTTAATGTAACATCAAAAATATAAGCAGCGATCTTATAACCGTAGTCATATAAATTACTTTTAATATAATATTTCCTCATTAAGTAGACATAGTGCGAGGTTGTATTCCGCCAATCAACACGCAATGTCTAAATGAAGAAGCTGCTCTTGCGGATATTCTCCCCGAAGAAAGAGTGTTAGAATCATTTCTGCATAGGTGTTAACAGTCTATTTCCCACGCACCGCCCAATTTTCAAAATATTGCGCGTTAAGCAGTGGAACTCATCGCCAATTGTCTTGTTACCCTAACGAGGGAATGAACATATTTTTTATTTAATTTTTCCTAATAGAAATCAAACCTACAACCGATTTACTGATGGACGACGGCCTCTTTATGAATTTTAATATATCAAAAAGATCATATCGAAATTTTATTTTATAAAATCCTCCATATATTTAAAGATTTATCTTATATATATAGTGACAGAGAGAAAAACATTAGTGTTTCAAATATCATAGTCTATTTAACAAAATAAAATATTTAAAACAAAAACAATAAAATGTCCCTCTTCGCTGTTGCGGTTAGCGGTTTTAAACCGCGGGAATACTAAAGAACAATGTCTCACCGGCTGGTTTTATTCATTCATTTTTACCCAACTCACGCACTGTGGTATGGATTGAACTCGTAACCTAGTGAGAGATGATTCCTTTCGTTTTCCTATTAAACAAAGTTGTAGTGTAAATGTATTGACGTCGGAACTCAACACCGTGGTTTGTTTATTCTAGAGTGATGCACACAAATTGGAATTGCATTTCCCGTCGGTATTTGAATCCTGAATCATCGTACTGATCATGCCACCACAGCATCTCTATGACAACTGGGCTTTGATATACTAGTATTAGTTATTGTCTTATTAGACAGTATCTAATACTAGAAAGTGTAATCATTTTTTTTATAGTTCAATATAAAAAAAACAAAAGTGAGTGTTCTAATGACCTTCACAATTTTTCCTATATTTTTACGAGATTCCACTACCGTTACTAATTCGCGCATTAGAGTATACGAAATCAATTTGTTAGGCGTCAGGCGCATGGCAAATAAACAATACTTTCTAACAAATCGAAGACTTTGATAGCAAACTATTTAAATATTATATATGAGTATATTTTATATTTACTAATTTCTAGGCCAGTCGTGGCGCAGTAGCACGAAGTGTGACTGTAAAACCGACTGGTTGTAGGTTCGATCCCCACTCGAGGAGATGAAATATTTACTTAAATTTATATTTCCATTTCTTCGCTCTGGTGTTGGTGCTAAGCGCGGCGTTGAGTTCTGCCACTCAATACGCAATGCCTCCAGAATTCGTCAGGAAGTGGGGAAAGAAGTGTCTTAATACTAGGTTCCCTCTGCCTACCCTGCTGTTGCGCGGGATACAGCGTGAAGCTGATTTTATTTTTTATTTATTTAATTACTATCATGCTTTGTGCACTATAACGTCATTATTTTTCTTTCATCTTTTTACCATTTTTTTACTATAATAAAGTTTGACTGTAAGAGTTTACTTGCAATACCACGTTTGCGTACAAGTTTTTTTTGTCATATTATTTATATTTTGTTTTACTATTTCATTCTACGTAGGAGAATATGATATGTTGTGAGTTATTGTAGATTTGTTTGATGGCGCAAATTTCGATATTCATAATATAGAGGCCTTTGTGGCGCAGTGACACAGTATCTGTCAGCAGAAATGTAGGTCGTGGGTCTAAATTCTTTAAGGACATTAGAAAAGTACTTGCGGCGCGGTGTTAAGTTCCATTACTCAATGTACTAGATTCGGTCTACAAGTGACGAACGGAGTGTCTTGACGTTAAGTTAATATCTGCCTACTCTACTTTATGCCGAATACTGCGTAAAGCTCTTAAGACGTATATTTTGGACATAATTGTATTTTTAATACAAAAAAAACTAAATGTTGATTGACCCAACATCCTTGTATAGAGATAGTTGTTCATTTTCTCTGAAAAGTGAAACTTTAAGTAATTTTATAATATATAGAGACTGTTAATAGAAAGGTTTCTACATAAATACTTGTCTTATCGTAAATTATATATTATGGTTATATATTTAAAATCGTAATACTATACTCGTATGTGTAACTTTCGTGTCGAAAACCTCGACAAGTGATGTCAGTTACGTCAGTTATATATGTAGGGTACGTCAATATTGTCAGTCATACTATTTTATCTGCTTTGAGTACATATAATATGTTATATCTTACACAACCGGAAAGTCAAAGTGCAGGATGAGTTTTACCATACAATATACCGAATTCGAGCGTTCGAAGAACAAAGGGTCTTGACACTAAGTCGTACCGGTCTCAGCTGAATGAGGTAAAACTCAATATAAATACAGGTTAAGTAGAGAAATTCATAATATATCTATATACAAGAACTTTATTATTTTACATTTAAGGGTAACCCATGTATGATTTTATACATAAAATGTATGCATGCATGTATTATGATTTCCAATGAATTAATTAAAAAAAAACATTTGGCTAACATTCTCAATTTAAATCTATATAGGACACCTATTATATAAAAAAATATTCACCGTTGAAGAGACCCTAAATAAGTAATATTAAAAAAAAAACAACCTTACAAATAAAGAAAATTATAAAATAAATGTATTAAAACAAAATATACAACGTTATTCAAAATGTAGAGCAAAATTTCACTATTTATCTGGCGGTTAAACGTAATGCACGAATAAAGTGACAATAGATACCGTTTTATTATATCTACAAGTATCCCGCTATACTTGCCCGCCTGTATGAACCGCCTACTTATACTACTTATACTTTATAACATTACATTTATGTAATAACTATGTATGTATTATTTAACTATATTACATTCATTTGTCATTTTAGCTTCACACTTTATCACACATGTTTAAATAAGATTTTCTTTCTTAGCTTCACGCTAAATCCCGCACATAGCAGGATAGGCAAAGGGAATTTGGGACCGTAGCGTCTCGTTCGACACTCCGTTTTCCATTAAGACACTATCGTGCCGCACTTTCCACCGAATTCTTGATTCATTGAGATTGGTTCTTGATTTCTTGATTGTTGAGTGCACGTATTGCCTCATTACCAGAGGGAGGAAATTAAAAATATTTAATTCACTGGAATGGGAATGGAACCCACGTTAGATGCGTTTACACGTAAGACCCCAACAACAATTGCATTCTTGTGACCCTGCGCCACAAAGGCCTCATGCCGGCATCATCTGATAGTAAAAGTAATTAATAAAATATGATTATGCATACATTGCATCAAAATCTCTAATAAATTTTATAATTTACATATAAACTAAAAAACGCTTAGTTTTTTTGCACGAAAAGAGGAAGAAGATAACAGCGACCTCTGAAGAGTTCCCCTATCCAGATCCTCCTCTATTGCGGAATCCTCTCTAAAGCGGAAGATAAAAAGAAAGTAAACAAAGGAGAAACATGCAACAAAAACGTCGCATACCTACATTAGCGAGTGTAAAATATTTTTTTAATCGTATATAAAGCAGACGTCAAAATATGTGCGATTTCGTTCAATTAAGAGAATTCTTATATCTCAGCTTAATGATAAATGCACGCGAAAACTCAGTGGAAACAACGGGCAGGTGGCACTGTCATTGTTTACATATTGTTTTTATTTTAACGTAACTCGTATTTTATGGCGGTGTTTTAAATGTAGCATTCTAAATATAGTTAGATATATATACTAAAGATAGATAATATACTAAATAAAACTTAAACACTGTGTATCGATTAGGAAATTAGCAAATAATAATCTTATATAATAATATCCAGAGACGAACTTTTGTAAATAACCTATGACAAAACATTTTCCACTTACATATCTCATTGTAACTGGAACTATGTTTTTAAACTTTTTTTAAAGTGTTATTCCACACTTAGGTAAGATATTTTCTAAATATATATGGAACTATGTTTTTTATGATAACTTAATTCTTTGTACTTAAATAAAATCAAATCGGTTCTCACAGATTAAATCTTTAAAACTACATATTTTAATTGGGTTTTCACTAAAAGACAATGTTTCGATAAAATGCCTAGGATTTCAAAAATATTTAATGTTAAAAATAAGTTTTTGTTCCACTCTGCTCTTCGCTTTTGTTCGTTTTAGCTACAGTTTTTTTGGGCTGCAGAAAAATCATTATTTTATAAAACAAGAAAACTAGATAAAAAAGTGCTTAGTTTTTCCCAACCAATTTCAGAATTGTAGGCTGACGAGTAGTTAGAGTATATTAATATAATTCATTTTACTGTGACTTACACAAGATTCTCAAAGAACTTAAACAAATTGCGTCAAATTAACAGCTTGTTAATGATTTGGACATTTTAGAAGCGTTGCTTAAGGGCAATACACGAACAATCTTTGACTGATCCGTTTTAATAATATTTGCCAATGTTTGACACAAGGTGCTTTATTATTTCTGTTTGTCTTAGACTGACACCGTTAGGACGTTGTTTTTAATAAAGATTCAAATCCAGTTGTATTTACATAATAAATAACATTTTAATTTAATAAGCTGTAAGAGTGATGCAACTGATATTTATATGTAATTTGACGATTCAAAAGTACATGTAATATCTTATAAAGTAAAAATATTTAAATTTTAACAATACAGAGTTTCTTGATCTAATTTGAATTATAAAGCGTTAAGTTTCGCTGTCTTTTTTCACTATGAATTTAACCACAATTTTGAAAAGAGCAACTGTTGAGTTTCTTACCGGCTCTTCTTAGCAGAACTGCCTTCCGAGCCGGTGGTAGCTTTGTGTTCATTCGACTATTCGAAAGACCTTGTAAAAAGTCTATTTCAAAAAAGAATATTTTGAATTTGAATTTTAGGTCTGTAAAATAAAAAAAATAAGCTTTATATATATTCTTAAATGTTAGAGACAGCTCTAACGTCTTTATCTATATAGAATAATGTAGACCTCAAATGCATGAAGTGAGTGAAGTATATTAACAATTTCAAAGAAAAAGTTTAGAGGTTTATTTATTTTAAATTTGTTATTTAAAATGTTGACTTAAAACATTTACATATTGCATCATTTTTATTCATAGATTTAGTACACACACAGCTATACATTATTGTATGTGTTTACTAAATGTATAAATAAATACTTTCTTATTAACAAATACCGATGGTTAAACATAAACTAATAATTAATATTAACTTAAGATCAAGTTGATCTTCGGTAACGCGGTACAGTAGTACCGTAACCGTCTTAGAGCTAACGTCGCCTCCATCTGAAGCGCACGCGTCGCGCGTAAAATAGCGCGCTCGAAACAAAGGACGTAAAAAATAAAAAAAAACGCGAAAATTTATACGAAAAATAAATAAAATATATTAAAAATAATCTGTTTTTTCTTAAAGTGAGTGATGTGATTTTTTTTAAAGTGAAATGATTAATTCTAGTGGCAAATTTGTTTGAGCAAGTGTACGATAAGGCTTTGTCAAGGTTAAAGTGACTTGGTATCACTGCTGTTATGTAGATTTAATAAACAATAATATATTATTTCAAATATCGATTTAAAATTAAACTTTCCATCGATTAAATGATATCGACTTTATAAATATTATAACAGTTAGATTTAAATGGCATTTATATAAAAATATAAAATAATAATAGTAATATCGTAATGTGCATGATTTTTAATATATTAAAAGTAAATTTATTGAAATTAAGTCAGAGTGGCTTTGAGTATCGCGGCTGTTATTACGATTTAATAAACACAAATTTATTATCAAATATCGATATTAAATTATATTCCCAATCGATTCGAGGATATTGATGTTAAAATATTATAAAAAATCGAACAAAATAGTATTTATGCATAGTGAAATTTGCACGTATAAAACATAATCGCGTTTAAATTATACATTTGAATAATGAAAATGAAAGCTTATATTAATTAATAGTTAGCTGTTAAAGTTTTCGATCTCGTATTATTACGTTAAGTATTATAATATTAATATTATAATTATTACGATATTATATATAATTATTAATGAAAAGTAGAGCTTACAGGTGATATGAATGTATATATTTTTTAAATTATCGTTTCCTGTACATGGTAAGTGTCACCTATGCGTGCCCACATTTGGAACTGCTTTTAAGATTTTAACTCTCTTTACAACGAGAATACAAGAGATTGGAGAAAAGTATAGCATGTGTTTTTATTTACGCATTACGATGTAAAATGCCACAAAACAAGAGAATTTTAAATATTTTCCCTAACAGGAATCAAACTCGCTACATTGCGTCCAATATAACATAATAAAGTAAGTAATAAACTCGCATAATTATGTCAAATAACTATACATTTTAATATAACATATCACTTCTGAGATATGAATAGTCAATTATCTTAGCACGTGAAGAGTAAACAAACGATAGCCCACGCCAAAGTAAATTTATATAACATATATATATATATATATATATATATATATATATATATATATATATATATATATATATATATCTATTAGTTATAATATGATGCTATGACGCTAACGACAGATTTGGTGGAGTGGTAAAGCATGTGTGACTGTAAACACGATGGTTGCGGGTTGAAATACCACTCGAGGAAATGGAATATTTAATATTTTAATTTTTCTCGCCCTTGTAACGAGGCAATATGCAGTGTTAAATACGGCGTAAACGTACGGCGCCGTTCCCTGGCGTATCTTAACGCTAGGTACCCAGGTTCCCTCTGCCAACCCTGGTATATGCGGGATATAGAGAGAAGCAAAAAAAACCTGCTTCCGAGTTAAATTTGAACTTGTAACTGTCGCATCAAAACTATGGTTTCTGCCGTCAAACAAAGATTGCCTGTATATGTCTTTGCGATCGTAAATAGAACTTAAATAGGGTTAAAGATCCATAGGTTATATTGGTCGTCTGTCGCGTGTAGGTACATCGTTTTATATACAGAATACAATATATATGTAGTTGTCTCTGTTCGGACATTACTTTTTTTATTAGATCAGCTTATGCGGCTTCTTTTCTTGATCAAATAGAAATAACTAACAGTTATGTATGAGTACAACTCATGATGTTTCAAAAAAGATTTTTTCAATTCGAAACAGTAGTTCCTGAGATAACGCGTTCAACCGAACAAACTCTTTGGCTTATTAGGTAGATATAGAAAAACTGCAAATATATAGAAGCTCTAATAATCTGTATTATATTAAAGTAAAATTTTCATTTAGAACTAGTGTCGAAGCACTTAGTTCTACACTCTCCGCATGAATTGTAGACGCCGCGTTTGGAACGGCGTTTTACTAGTAAGTGAAGAAATGAAAAAAAAAGTTCCCCGAATGGGAATCCAATCCACAACTATTGTGTATATCCTAATCGGAATATCCTATGTTATATCCTAATCGGAAATTGAATCAATAACTAACATCGTAGCCGTTATTATCATATACAGGATGTGTGAGTACGGAACAAAAGTTGAAAAATAAGCACTCAATTATAAAGCAATTTGGTTCTTCTTTAATGGAAATACGCTAATAAAATCACCGATTTGTGAATTTTAAGTTGTAAATGTTGTTATTGCATCATATGGAACAGATGTAAGGCATTTCATTAACCTACTTCCGCGGAAAAAGTGAGAATTGTGTATTTAAAGCTAATACAAATGCTTATTGAATTTTTATATACAAATGTTATATACAGGAGAACAGGATTTGAACTAATGTCTTTTGAGAAACAAATGTGAGGTCTATAGAAAATTAAGGTAATATAGGTACTATAGCTACATATATGTTATCAAGCAACGTATGTTTGAACGGTGAACATATTATTTAAAAAATAAATGTTCAAATTGGCAATATGCATTTTATAATTTTCATATAAACTATGGTTACAAGAGTTTCAATGGAATTTTACATTTATAATCACGTAAATAACATCAAATTTTTAAAGTCAAGAAAATCGCAAAAAAATATAGAAGAAAAAAATACACCAAATTGAATAAATATTTTTAGCTGTGTTCTGGACAAATGTGATGTAATAAAAAAATATATATTTTTAAAAATATCGTAAGCCTTTTTTATCATAATTTAGGGAATGTGTAATAAATAGGGTTGGAGTTTTTATAAACAAAAATGAACGACGCAGGTGAAGCGATGGGTAGAAGCTATTAATTATATAAATAAATAACCGTTGAACAATTCACGAAACAGCGGGTCTGGGTCGATGCGCCCTCCTCGCCTCGTAATTAGCGCACTGTTAGTGTCTCAAAGGAAACCTGTCAAAGCCTCGTTTTTGGTATATTTATGTGTTCTTATAACATACGAGACGAAATCGTTGGATAGTTGAAAAGAAAAGAAAAGTGCCTTGTATACGAGATAGTTGTGGATTCGAATCTCGTTCTAGGTTATATTGAATATGTACAAAATATAATGCTGATGTCATATCAAAATAATTACCCCAGTCTAGACAGTCAAAATACCTATTTAGGCGAGATTTAGATTAATTTACCATAATGAGAATCTGTCTACGCCTATATCATTTATTTTTTACTATATAGTAGAGCTGAAGATTTTTTTGGCTGGTCGCACTTAACACAAGAAAACAGATTAGAATAAAAACAAATGTTTTTCCCCTTTCCCCGACTGCTAAGGGAGACTTATTTTTTGTCGCGCGTATCTTGTATATAATTATATAATATTCTTTATTACCTCATATCTCCAGATCAACTGAATGGATTTACATAATTTAGGTATCTCTTTTAGGTTAGTTTTGTCTCAAAAGCCCAAGCCCAAAGTCCTTAGACAGTGACGTTAAAAAAAATAATATGGCGGCTGTTCAACGCCATGTTAGTTAGTGAAAAAAAATGTCATCTGCTCATTCACCACACGAACTTCAACAAGGTATATCATGATTATCATTACCATAATACTAACAATACATAACTCAACACGCAATGCCTCCAGAATTCGGCAGAAAGTGGGGAACGGAGTGTCTTAACACTAGGTTTCCTCTGCCTACCCTGCTGTGTGCGGGATACAGCGTGAAGCTAATTTAATTTAATTTTTTAATTTTTTTTAATACTAACAAAAATAATACAATGACATTTTTTTTAAATATGGATACTCAGGAATAGATATATGATTGCTAAATCATAGCCTACTTTTGGGGATTATGAAAGGGGGTAGAAATCCTCACGATGTTAAGCTTCAAAGCCTTAACCTTTAAAACAGCGAAATTTTTCGTTTTATAAACCTATTATATTAAACTATTGGGCTTATTTTTTCTTTTTAGTTTTATGCAGTCGGGGTTTTGTTTTTTAAGTAGCATGGTATTTTTAAATATTAAGGCTAAGGCTTATTGATCAATTCAAACTTATTCTCAATTTACAAACTTATCAATTTTACTTCTATACTATACTTTACAATATTATATTATATTTAGGCATACGAAAGGCTTCCCTCGCGCCCCATACAAAATACGTGTTTAATAAAAAAAGCAGGTGTCACCTGACGTCATGTTAGAACGATCTCAAGTTCGTAAGTATTCTATAAACAACTATAAGGATAAATATTCTCGTATGTATGGATATTTGTATTTTTTATATTTTGCTTAACGTTGTAGACCACGTATAGCGGAATAGGAAGAAAAAACTTTGTTGAGACAATTCTCTCTACATTTTGGTGCAACAATGACATATTTGCAAAAAATATTGAAACAAAAAACGGTGTATGTCACTACGGGTCAATTGCTTATTCTGTAGTACTAATACTAAGGAAAATAAAAAAAGAGGTTAAAACTTTCACGATATGTGATTACTAAACTATGTAAAATATTATCAGTAGCGCCTCGCTCTTATCAGTGCTCACACTATTTGCTAATAAGCCTAGTGATTTCGAACGACCTTAGTTAGACAAGACGATTTGTTTTATCAGCGTTACGCGTTTGCCGCATTTTGTGGGGCAATAGAACAAACCGTCGTAACGCAGTGGAACGGCCACTATTTTAAAGATTATACCCATGGTGGTTCTGGGTTCCATTTCCACTCGAGAGAATGAGCTATTTTTATTTCCTTTCCGTGCTATAATGAACATTACACAGTTAATTAGGGACATTGTGGTTTGAGGTAGAGAGGAGCGGACAGTGGAGGCAAGCGTGGATGGCATCGCACATCAAAGGGAACATTTGAAACCCAGGCACTGCTGCGATTATACGGTTTCGCATTAGGCAGAAAGAATCTAGTGTTAAGAGACTCCGCACCCCACGCACTGCCCTATGTTCGGTACAATGCGTGGTCAGTGCCGGAAAAGTCAACTCCACCGCTCCACGCGGGAAATGATAATAATTTAAATTAAAAAAATTCTTTGAAGCGGGAATCGAATCCGCAACCGTCGCATTTACAGTCAGACGATGCCCACTATAATAATATATGTATACATATAGCAATGCAGAATGCAAAATCATCAACAATCTTTTTATGAGAATAACATAATTGAACAATATTCAACACTGAGCGTCATGCGTTGAAATAAAAGAACGTACTCGTACAAATCTATATGAATAAGTATATAAAATGTTGCCAATTACTTCGTTTAACCTTTGTACCCTTTTAAATATTAATGTTTTATTAGTATCGTTACGTCATGTAACTCTTGGAAGGTCATTGTGTCTTCGATACTTTATAAATAAGTATATATAGATATACATCTCAACCAGTTACGGAGAAAAATAGCTTTTTTTGTGCACAAGCGTAAGCAATTTTTTTTAGAGACCAAAAAAATCGAAGACTTCGATGTTCATTTTCAGTTTGGATTTACATACATACATATGTATAATACATACATATATCATTGATTTATCATTAATGCTATTAACTTTTCTAGAAAAAAGAAGCAATAAAAATTGACTCTTTTCTAATTATATAAAAAATAATTTACTTATGTATCTCTCTTTAGAACCACAGAAGAAGACGGGACATAATGATATAAACGAGTATTAATTTTATATATATTTTTCTCTTTATTCTTTATATACATAACATATCGAATATGAATTTATGATTATTTTTATGATACTTTTCGATTGAATGACCTTTCGATATCGATTCGATTCCATATCGATATTATATATCTACTCGTACAACTACGCTAGATATTTATTATGTGATAAAAAGATGTTATACAATTATTAATAATGTTGTCATATATGCACATAAATTAATTAATTATTTTGCGAAAAATAAAAAAAAACTTTATTGTATATTCATAATGTTAGTTATAAAATTGTAAATGTCTCATATAGTCCTAAAAAAAAACAAAAAATATTTTAGTTGTCTTTTATGAAAAAATCCTATTCATAGTTTTTGCCCAAGAAAATATTCGTATACAATATAATCACCGCGTTAACCAGTTAATACTTAGTAAATAAAAAAAAATATAGCTTCACGCTGTATCCTGCACAGCAGGGTAGGTGAAGCGAACCGGGAACCTAGTGTTAAGCCACTCTCGTCCCATTTAGACATTTCTCTTCCCCGCTTTCCGCTGAACTCTGGAGGCAACCCTCGTTACCATAGCGAGGTAATGAAAATCTTTTCGTATCCCGCATACAGCAGGGTAGGCAGAGGGAACCTAGTGTTAAGACACTCCGTTCCCCACTTTCTACCGAATTCTGGAGGCATTGCAGAGCAGTGGCAGAACTCAACGCCGCGCTTGGCCTCGACACCAGAGCGAAGAAATGGAAATATAAATTTAAGTAAATATTTCATCTCCTCGAGTGGGGATCGAACCCACAACCAGGCGGTTTTACAGTCACACTTTGTGCCGCAGCGCCACGACTGGCCTCAAAACTCAAAATATTAAATATGATATGATGTTATACGAAGAAATGAATCTTTGAGTGAAAGTCGAACCCACAACCTGTCTCGTTTACAGTCAAACGCTTTTGCCCATGCGCCACAAGAGGCGTTGTAAAAAAAAATATTTAAAATATGCAAATTAAGTTATTAAGCTAAAAGTAAACAAAAAAGCTAACATACACTTTACTAAGACTGAGTAAAAATGCATATTCAAGTAAAATTACCCACAATTATAAGCAAAAGCATTCCATTTAGATTCATCTTAGTATACGTAATATGAAAAAATGGGAAACAATCTCAAGACCGCAATTATTTAAACACGGCAGTTACGATTACGTCACCAAATGATGTAGGATACTTCCACATTACATGTATGGCGCATTTACTTTTCCTTGTGGATAAAATAAAAATTATAAGATGAAAAGAGCTATAAAATATTTTATAAGAGAATAACTTAGAATTGAGACCATCGTGACGCCTAGCGACCCTTGGGCGTGAATAGGGAAAGGGGTGTGGGGTCTGTGCCCATCCCATAAATATTTTATCTATCCAGAATAAGAATCAACATTAGAAAAGATAAAGATAAGTATAATAGTAGTCTTCTACTTTCTACCTTCAAAAAGCGGGTCTATCTACACCTTAAAGGCCGGTAACGCACCTGTAGCTCCTCTGGTGTTGCACGGGGTCGTGGGCGGCGGTAATCACTTACCATCAGGTGACCCGAACGCCCGTTTGCCTTGTCCTTTTCCATAAAAAAAAGTAGTAGTCTTGATATTAGACTCCCGCTGCATTCTGCTACGTACGTGAAACAGCTTGAAGCTGAATTATAGAATTCAATAAACTAAGGAAATGTTCTTATTTTTGTATAATACCTATAGAGGTATTATACAAAAATAAGAACATTTCCTTAGTTTATTTATAAGGAAAATATATTCATACATAGGTATTTACATAAGATTTCAATTTTATTATGCTGTATTTGAAATTCATAAGACCAAACACAAAGGAAAATTGTTTAAATTATTGTAATTAACCGTTAATTTGATCTTGATTTTGTATTCAATTTTAAGTTTGAAATTTTGTTGTTTTATTGTCAAAAACAATAAAACAATTAATTTAATTTTTAAATTATTATTCCTTAAATAACGCTATCTTTTGTAACGCTACATTCACTAATTAACAATTACCCTAAAAAAAATCAAAAGTGGCTGTCAGGCTGTGACACACGGATAGACAGACAAACATGACAAATCTTTAGGAGTTCCGTGTTTTCCATTCGGCTACTGAAAGTGGTATGGAAATAAAAATTAAAAAATATATATATAAATATAAAAAAAATATAGATATAAATAAAAAACCCACATAAGCGAGATTTCAATTCTCATCACTCATCCTTCAACTAAACACTATAGAGTGTATTAAAATACCTATATAAAGTATAAACGAGTACATACACGCGATTCGATTATATAAATGAATCGAGTTTTGTAGGAAAAAAATATAAGTTTACCTTGGACTGTGCTCTTTTAACTCATTTTATCCTTATTTTGTTTCGCTGAAATAAATCGTAGCGCAATTATATTATAATTTAAAGTCACTTTTAAGAAAATTAAATTTATGTTTTTTGTTCGTATTCTGACATACGTATCATAGGTAGATATGTATACAATATGTATATATTTTATAATACTTAATTACTAAGATTTTTTGCGTCCAAATCATACAATATACATTGTTATATTGCTTGATACTTCCAATTTAAGCTATTATAATTATAGTATTATTATTTTTACGAAATATTAAGCAAAAAAACTGCTACCTGGGTTCTAGGGAACCTACTTCGTTCCCTACACGCAAACCAATTTTCGAGACATTGTTGAGGGTGAAACCGCGCTTTGTCTTGTTACTAGAACGAGGGAAATGAAACTAATTTAAAATTTTATTTTTTTTTTTATTTTTTTTTATATTGGGAAACAAACAGCACTTACAATACTTAAAGCTAATACATATCTACATTACATTAGCCAATAAAGTTTCCACTTATGCATCAAACATGGAGTGAATACAAAAAAAAAAAAAGAACTTTATACATACATAAAAAATTACAAAAATATTATAATATTATATATACATATATACATATACATATATATATATATATATATATATATATTATAAAGAAGATAAACAAGTTGCTTTTAAGAGTTAAGTTTAATTTACTGGACTAATATATTTTAAATTGTACAAAAGAAAAGGTTAAGATTTTCATTTCAGGTGAATTTTGTCAATAATTCTGCGTGAAAATTGCTTAAAAAATAATAAACTGCTGCGCCACGACAGCCTCTTACGGCCGGACGGAATATTTGCATCATTAATTCTTCCAACAATTTTTGTGTATCAACAAAAACAGTAATTAATAAGGAAAAAACAACGTTATTACGTTTTTTCAACTGGCGGAATATTTTATAAGCTTATATTTTAAATATAGGTAGGTAATTTAAGTCTTAACTTATTTGGATATAAAAAATATTATAAATAAGCGGTGCACTCACTGATATAATAAAAATAAATAGACTTTTTGAAGAATACTGATATTATTTTTTACAACATAAGTATGTACATTGTAAACGATTTTCTAATGTCACGGGGAGAGCTATAGATTATATTATTTGTTTTAGCTTCACACTGTATTCTGTGCATAGCAGGGGAGGGGACATGGGAACCTAATGTTAAGACACTCCATTGCCCAATAAGACACTTCCGTTCCTCACATTTTACCGAAGCTGAGTGTTGAGTGGCGGAACTCAACGCGGCGTTTTGATATAGACCATACAACATCACGTTAAAGGTTTCGATGTGAAACACCATAGAATGTGTCATACATAACTCTAAATTATTTTCTTTCGACTACGCGGACGAAGCCGCAGGTAAAACCTTGTCTATAGTAGACGAAAGCTTTCATTAGTGATTGTCAGTGAAGTATTTAGTTTCACGGCACTCAAAACTCGCGCTAGTTTCATATATTCGTACTGATCGTCGACTTACGTGTTGTCACTCTCACATTTCATGATTCTTGTGTAATGTCGGGAAAGGTACCATTGTTCGTGCAGTCGCACTTTTATGTGTGTACTGGTTGAGATTTAATTTTTCTTACTTATATAATAATTATATTGATTACACCGTCGTGGCGCAGTGGGACGGACTGTCTGTGAACGCAATGGTTCTGGGTTTGATTCTCACACTGGATCTTATTATGTTCGGAGTTGGGGGATATTTAAATGAGACACGTATTTAGCACTACGGAGCATTTAGTACTGAATAAATCATCCAGTCATGCCTTATATTCAAATATTTATTGTATATGTGTCCTATAACCTACAACCACACCATAGTTTGCTACCTTTCAGTACTAGGAGAACGAAGAGTCCCAATTAAGACTATGACACTCCGTTCTCCAGTTTCCGCCAAATTCTTGGCATTGCGTGCTGAGTGGCGGAACTCAACGTTGCGCTTTGTGAACCCACAACCAGTCGCGTTTACAGTGACACTTACCGACTAACTTACCCTTACACCACGACTGGCCTGTATATATTTTTTTTGCTGCCTAATTTTTTAGGAAATATTCAAGATTTAATTCCAGATCATCTTGGATCATGATCTTTATAGTCAATTTAGACTACTTTTGTCACTGATTATATTAAAATTTCACTTTTAAAATTTACAAATTTCTAACATAAATTAAATTAATTAAATCTCGCATTTATATGAAAGAATCACTGTATCTTTATACCTATGAAGATGGATATGTATCTATAATCGAAACGAGTAGAAATCGAGTAGATTTACAAAATCGATTTTAGTAATCATGTTCATAAACCATACTTATATTATTATAATTTTCCTCTTATAGCAGGGTAGGTAGCAGAAGTCGGTATTAAGACACTTCCTTTTCCACTTGTTGAGACGCTACATGTTGGGTGGCGGAACTCAACGCCGCGTTTTTGCTATAATAATAACTGCGGTCTCAAAATCTAGTTAAAATAAACCTTATAATCGCAATTTTAAAGTAACTATCCTTGCTTAAGAAAGCAACCAGACACCTACAATTTTGGGCCTTCTAAAGGTTACAACATGTAAATATTTGTAATTATAATATTATATTATGTACAATTAATTAAAGTGTTGCAGATAATATATGACAATGATAATTTCCGCGGACATTCTTAAAGACCTTGTTCATTCCCAGGAAGGTCATACAAGAAGAATAAGAAAAATATTATTTATTATACGACATTAATATAATAAATTATACGTACCTCCTAAATTACAGACCGTCACGTCATTGCGCAGCGTGCATTAGATAGCAGAGTGTCTCAACACTTGGTTAGCACTGACTACAAGATACAAAAACCTTCTATAATAAATATCTCCTAAAAGATACAAAAACTGAAAATCCTGATTAGTCTTCAGTCTTCTTGTGGGCTTATTAGAATACTATAAAATACTTTACGGATTTTTTTTTCAACAACAAATTTCAACAAAAATTACAACTTTCTACCGAATTTTGGCGATATTGGCAGATTGATAAATGGCGGAACTTAACGCCGTGCATTACTTGCAATTTAGGCCTAGAAAGACAAAACATGGTTCTTTTTCACTAGGTACGACATAGTACGGGATTCATTTTACAAAAGCGAAAGCACAAAAAGAAATTAATATTTAAATTTAAATTGAAATAGAATCTTTTCAAGCAAACATTCATTTCATGACCAACATTACAATATTATAACTATTAGGCCAAAGACTTCCATAGGTATTGGAGCATGGAGTGCGGGTCAGTCGGGTGTTTGAGAATTTCTAATGTAACTAATATTCATAATTTTTATTATTCGAGAAGATTGACTTATGTCGAAACTTATAATTTTATTTATAGCTTCACGCTATATCCCGCATACAGCAGTATATGCAGAGAGATCATAGTGTTAATACACTCTATTTCCAATTCAATTTTAGAGACATTGCGTGTTGAGTGGTGGAAGACAACACTGCGCTTAATCTTCTTACCAGACTGAGGAAATAGAAATAATTCAATCCCCGAACTGTAATCGAACCCACAACTGACGCATTTAAAGGCAGCCGCTATGCGACTACGGCCCCCAATATTCAAGAAAATTGACTTGTATCGAAACATATGAATATGTATAATTTTTTTACCGGAAGTTGATTATCCAACGCTTAAATCTGATTTGACTATAAGCTAGTCTGTTGGTTCGTAACTCCCAATGCAACTTTAATTTCTTTGTAGTATTTTGTATAAACTAGAGAAAATCATTAACTGTATATTGTAGATTGTAATTGTTGGTCGCAGTAAAACAGTGACTACGACGATCGTGGGTTCGAGTTCGAGGGAATTAATTATTTTGATTTTCTCACTCTGGTAATAAAACAAATCGTAGCGTTGAGTCACGCCATTTCACACGCAAAATTAAACATATTATGCTAAAATATTACATTATATAATTTATCAGTTAACAGTTTTAAATGTATTGTAATATTTCACCATCATTCGTTCAAACACATACTATTTCGACCAGAGCTACTATTATTTGCTACCAGAGCGAGGAAATGAAAATATTTCATTCCTACGAGTGGAAATCGAATCTACAACCGTAGCGCTAGTAGTCAGATGGTGTGCCGTTGCACCACGACGGCCTCAATCATGAAATTAAAACGTTTATTTCATTCCCGTATGAATAATGACAATATTTTGCAAATAAATCATTTTTGATTAGTTACTTTTGTCAATAAATAGACTAGTACAAATATAATATTTATGTTTGTAGTTCCTGAGGTAAGGGCTTTCAATTTTTTTTTTTGCTTTACGCTATATCCTCACATAGCAGGATAGGCAGAACTAGCCTAGTGTTAAGATTCTCCGTTTCCATTAAAACACTTCCGTGTCCTACATTATTACTATTTCTCGTGGCATTGTGTGTTGAGTGGGTGAACTTAACGTCGTACTTTGCCTTGTTACCAGCTAGAAAATTAAATATTCAATAATTAATTTTGAAAATAAGAATGGGAATCGAACCCACAACCTGTCGCATTTACAGTCGCTTCCTTGTGCCTTGTGTGTATATATATATATATATATATATATATATATATGCAACTTTAATTTCTTTGTAGTATATATATACATATGTATATATATATATATATATATATATATATATATATATATGTGTATATATATATATATATATATATATATATATATATTTCATATGTAACTATAATATGATAAATAGTAAAAAATAAGGAACATAAAAATATAGTCATCATTTTTGTGTTTTATATCCTCAGTAATATGTAATGTATTCGTTAAAGACTGTTCTTATACATTACAAAAATCTTTCTTTGTTAATTTTAGTGAACAAAATACTTATGTTTCTTTATTTTTACAGTATTTGTAGAATTATGTTATTATACGAAATTAAAATAACAACAACATAAAATATTAACTGATGTAATTTTCTATTTCGCAGTATCATCTTTAATAATAGATTCATTTAAAACTCAAGTTCCCAGAGCGGTAAAGTAATGAGATGAAACAAGTTTTTGTTCATAAAATTATTGCACATTTAATCAAATAGGAAAAAATATATGTATAACGTCAATGCAGTTGACATGGCTCTGTCTGAACACGATGGTTGTGACTTCGATTTCAGATTGAAGGAAAATTGACACTTAAGTATCATTAATATTCGATTTGTTGAAAACAATCCATATACCTGCATATTAGAAGTTACGAAACAATTTCTTATTCTGATATTATTAAAGAGTTTGTTTGGCTGAACGCGTTAATTTCAGGAAACTGTCCAGAATTGAGGTTTTTTCTTATATTTTTGGTTAGTCCTTTTATAGGGGCGATTTGACGACTCGATTAAACGAGCAATGGGTAGGATATCAAACCCAAAGTACTTCTAATAATTGAAAACGGGAATCGAAGTGATAATGATAATGTGCCATAGAGCCAGCCATATGGCTCTATGGCACATTCTTCCCTCAAAGGTTAGAAAGTTAATTTAGATTCTTTCTGTATTCCTCATGATACTGAATGATAAAGATATTTTATATCTGAGATCATCCACCTACTAAGCGTATACGCTGTTCTACAATTACCTACATACCTTTTTACCTTAGAAGGCTGGAATATATTATAAATCATGTTGTTATTTTTTTATAGATATAATTCCACGTCAATTAGAGATATCTGGAATAGCGAAACTTCTTTATTAAGTAATTGAAAGTTATTTAATAAAATTATGTATTTTAAAAAATAATAACTGTTTATTTCCGCCCGAATAGCTTGTAGTTGTAGTTAACGGGATCCAATGCCACAACTTATATCATTAGACGGCATATTATTTAAATATTTTTTTTTAGTTTTCGTTGTTCGTTCTTCGACTTTATAATTCAATCACAGAGGGTAGAAAATAAAGAAATAGGTCACTAGGTGTCTCTGTGCACTGTACGGCTAAAGAGTTACAAAAAAGTTTATATTTTATTTTTATATAATAAAAGTTCTTAGAAATACATTTAAGCTTCATTCGAAGCTAAATAGGCTATTATGTTCAAAATAAAGAGTAAAAATGAAGTAAAAACATAAAACACGGTAACTGGTCAATCATACGAGACTAGGTCTCGAGCCATTGATTGGCCATTGTGCGCCGTTTTATTAGAAGAAAGCAAAGAAATTTTAACTTCTCGTATTAAATTTTTATGAATGTTAAGCCACCGTGGCTCAGTGGAAGAGTTGTTCCTGTAAACGTGACAGTTATGGGTTCGATTGCAACTCGGAGGAATGAATAATTTTAATTTACTAGCTTTGGCAACAAAACGGAGTACGACGTTGAGTTCCGTCACTCAACACACAAAGTCTCAAAAATTGTCTTCTCTGTGTACCCTGTCATATGCGGAATTCATAGTAATATATAGAACTATAATATATTTTTTAAAGTTTTATAAATAGTAGATACATAATTTAACTATTTTCCCGTTTTCATATCGATATTTAAAGAAATATAATCAGTCATTCAAATATGCGTCGTGTAATTTGTAAACATTGCATTACGCTTGTTACTCAATGTTTGTAAAACATTATAGCTATATATATATGTATGTGTGCACGTATGTATGTACATACTGCACACAGTCACACCTTTTGACATACTTCGCGCTACTTATGCCTATATTTGTCTATTAATTATACAATTACAAGTCGTTATTGCGCAGTAGAGTGTTTTAAATATTGTGTGTGATTGTGGGTTCGAATCTAATATGATTTTTGTTACGTATGTATCTACATATACTCGTATTCATCGTTTGTTTAAAGATATTGTTTATTCAATAAGTGGTAGTTTTTTTTTTTTTACTTCCCTCGGAAATGAGAAAAAAAATTAATCAATTTTCTATTAGATACAATTTCGGAAACAGTTTAAGAAATGCAACAAAAATTATAAAGAATTTATTCTTTTAATTTTCTAACTATATAATTTTATTTGTTTTTAGTGTATTTCAAACCATAACAGCTACCGACTTTGAGTGTAACCATATAGTCATATATGTTCAAAGGAACCACATTTAGACATCAAAGATCATTATAGGGAAGCCCATGTAAGACTTGTATATCCGTATCTTTACAGACAGCGAGCGAAAGTGAACCCGCCACGGTACCATACATAGCATATCTTGATCGACGGAAATGCTTTTTAATTTATACGAAGAAAAACGTCGTCGGTTACTACTTACTATAAATATATGTAGATTTTTAAAAAATAGGACTAGGTGCAATTTGATGTAATTTGACGGTCAAGACGGTGGTTGTTCGTTTGATTCCTACGCAGACGATTGATTATATTTAATTTATTAAGTAAAATAAATCAGCTTCACGCTGTATCCCGCACACAGCAGGGTAGGCAGAGGGAACCTAGTGTTAAGACACTCCGTCCACTTTCTGTCGAATTCTGGAGGCATTGCGTGTTGAGTGGCAGAACTCAACGCCGCGCTTAACCTTGACACCAGAGCGAAGAAATGGAAATATAAATTTAAGTAAATATTTCATCTCCTCGAGTGGAGATCGAACCCACAACCACTCAGTTTTACAGTCACACTTCGTGCCGCTGTGCCATGACTAGCCTCAATTTGATTTGATTTGATTTAAGTAAAATAAATAAAAATAAAAAATATATAAATTTAACTGATACTTGTATACAACAAACATTACTTAGACATTAATGTGTTTCATTACATTTTTTATCCAATTCTAGTTAGTATATTATAAAATATTTCATTAATTATTAATAGTAATACATTTCTATAATTTTACGTAAAGCTATCAATATCTAATAATCTAAAACACTTTTTTTGACGAACAATTACTCATAAGTATTTACTTTTAGGGGTTCCGTACCTTTAAGTAAAAAAACCCTTATAAGATCACTTTGTTGTCCGTCCGTCTGTCTGTCTGTCTAGAGCGTTTATCTTAGGAACGCTTGGAGATATTGAGTTGAAATTCAAACCATATACTCGGATCTACTTACATTTACTTTAAAAAAAAGATATGGCCGTTTATATATAAGCTTGAATATCAGAAAAAGCTAAAGACCACCAATTTTTGTACGGAACCCTTAGTGGGCAAGCCCGACTCGGTCTTGTCATATCATTACAAAAATCAACAAAAAGTAGGCACCGTCCTCAGCCAAGTATTAAAAAAAATAATAAATGCTTATATACATATAAAATATATATAAGCAAAAAAAGCACTTAGTAGCTTGTAATTGTAATAATGTAATTGGTTGTTCATTAAAAAGCGATTTGTTTTTTTTTTAGGTAGGCCGAGGAGCCCAGAGATACATGTCAATCAATTCTTATATTGAAGCTCGCAACTTTCCTTGCGTAGATTATGAAACTTAAAACCTCATTTCCGTCTGTCAGTAAATTCGAGTCTCCTTTAAGTGCTCTCCTATGTATCGTGTTAGTCACTCTCTAACAGAATATTTTATTATTTAAGCATAGAAGATAGAGATGAAGCTAATAAAAAATGTTAAAAAAACTCGTGATTTTTTTTAATAACTACTTTGTCACAACCTTTCATGTTCATAAAAAAATGGCCATAAAATTGTTCAATAACCATTTTTCCAATAATGCACGTGGACTAGTAATCATTTAAGCAAGTTTTCAAAGGTAAAAAGGATTAATTTCTCGGGGACTCGGGAAAATCAATAATTTTCATTTTTCTCAGTCTGGTCTGATAATAAGATAAAGTGTGGCGTCAACACGCAGTGTCTCAAAAATAGGGGCGACACGGGGAAAACGGAGTGTTTTAACCCTAAGTTCTACATAACCTTCTAAATGCTGGATACAGAGTAAAGCTAAAAAAATCTAATAACTTTATAGCTAGTTGTAGAGCAATAATATCTCATAAAATTAACTTTTTCATCTAGAAATGGCAACATTAAATGAAAGTGGTTGGCAACAGGAAACGCAATTCACGGGAAAGTACGTAGTTACGGTATGGCACAAACACTTGCTGTTTGTTTGTTACAAAATTATATCAATTATATGTTATTAATGTCTTCTACGGAATAAACATTTTAGCAATCTCTGTATAATAGCTAGTCTCTACATAACTGAAAACATAACATAAACATAGCTTCAAAAACAAATATTTTAAAAAGGACCTCATCAAAATTAGTTCATTTGCCACCTTGTGATATGCCCAAATAAAGCAGATTCACGCTTTTCCTCACATAGTTAGCGTGTCGGCATAGGGAACCTATCGTTTACTACTTTCCGTCAAATTTTCGAGACATTGTGTGCTGAGTGACATAATTCAACTACGCCTTATCTAGTTACCAGTAGGGGTAAATGAAAGCTGCTCATTCCCCCGGTGGGGATCCCGCCGTCACGACCCCACGTCCCGATCCGCCCGTCGCCTGTACAGTCAAACGTCATCGCACTGCGCCACAGCATCCTCAGACATTATATTTTCATTTTCTTGTACTATAATTTCACTTAAATGAATACATTCTAATTTACGTGACAAATGCGAACATTTTCAAATGCCTTTCGTTGTGGCTCTACTTTTATTTTCACATATAAACATGTAATAAAAGTTGGCTACAAAAACATTCTATTTATCATAAAATTTTAAATATCTATTGCAAGCTACTAGCTGTTGCCTGTGACTTCGTCCGCATTGTGGAATGAAAACAAATAAGAGTTGTGTTTTCGACTTTTTTAAGTGCCCAAAGTAGCTCTGACCAGATACTTGGACTACGTTAAAACAATTGACGTGATGTGAAATATAAAATAGTCTGTATGTATTTATTCGTATTTATAGGAGACGGCAATATCTTAGCAGGCACTTTTAAACATGCATTCTCCTATTGCGTAATATTATCTCTTTTTACCGCACATTCTCCTTTGCGTTTTCTCTAATCAAATTGACATTGGTGAAGTGATTGGCTTAGTTGGCACGCACGGAACGGCATGAACAAATAATAAAAACAAGAATATATCGTTCTTTGATAAAAGACAACACAAAAATATATTTTTTATTTCGACCCAATAGTTTCCGAGATCAGCACATTCAACCAAACGAACTCTTCAGTTTTTTAATATTATTAATTATAATTGTATAGATATTCCTTAATTCCTTATTTGAGGATTGTAGCTAGTTCAATTTTCTTGCGAAACATTATCTTGAACAGATGTAACTTTTACTTTAGTGGATAAATATAGTGGAAGTCGGGCTTAATAATAGTAGGATATTCATATTACACTTTTAGTTTTATGCAACTGCTATTTTATAAGGATTTTACAGATCAAAAATGTCGTAAAATTCTACTAGTTTTTTGTTTTAATAATCTGTTTACAATGTGGTCAAAGCAAAATTAAAATCTGCGTCTATTAAATACCTACATTTATAGAATAAGCGGAAATGCAAAAATTATCGAAACCTTTGAATTAGAATCGAATCCACAACCGTTGCGTTTACAGCCAGATGCCCTAACGCTGTGCTACGGCGGCTCCACGTATTTTCCTATCGATCATGTGAAAGGAAAAATCCAGTTATTTAAACTTACGGTAAATCACTGTAGTTAAGACTGTCGTTTAAAAAGAACAGAATACCTAAAGGTATAAATTTAAACTAAAAATGGTGTAATTTGCATGCATCCAGCTTATCGTATTTACATAAGAACGATCGACGGCCAACATTTAGTATTTATATGTTAAACCAATAAGTGAGGCCAATCGTGGCACAAACATGCGACTGTAACCGCGACAGGTTGTGGATTCGACTCCCATTCGAGAAAATTAAATATTAAATATTTTCATTGTATAGAGGCTAGTCGTGGCTTGGTTGTGGGTTCGATCCCCACTCGAGGAAATGAAATATTTACTTAAAATTTATATTTCCATTTCTTCGCTCTGGTATTCAGGCAAAGCGCGGCGTTGAGTTCCGCTACTCAATAGGCAACGCTTCAAAAATTCGGCGGAAAGTGGAAAACGGAGTGTCTTAACACTAGATTCCCTCTGCCTACCTTACTGTGTGCAGGATACAGCGTGAACTGGTTTATTTATTAATTTTCCTCGCGCTTGTAACGAGACATAGCGCCGTCAATTGGCGCCATTCAACGTGTGGCCTAACTTTAAAAAAACTAAACTACATATTAACATCATCACTAAGGATGTGTCGCGGGCTAGTTTTGTTTCTATCTGGTCGCGGGAAAGAGGCCGCGTGTCAAATGCTGGAATAAAGTTGTACTCGTGTTCTTCCTTTTGGCTTTCATTTTAATGTCGTTGCCTCATACACTTTTCTCACATTAGTTAGCAGTGGTACTGCAGCTAAGATGGAATACCTTTCACAAATAACCTCACCTACTCAGAGATGATGCAAATATTTTTTTTCTCAGTCATTTTAACAAATAGCCTGAAAAAATTTAATGATATTATAAATTTTTACGTTGTGTTTATCGTTACGCAGGAGCACAACATCATCGTGAGCGTGACGGTTGTGGGTTCGATTTATACTCCGTGGTATTACAAAGTTTCATTTCCTGTCTTTGGAAATAAAACGACACGCGGCTTTGAATTCTTCTACTCAACGCGTATAATATTATATTTCGAAAATTTGGAGGAAGGTGGCAAACGAAGTGTCTTACTCTTGATTCACCCTGTCTTTCTATAAGCTAAAAATCATACATCATCATTTCAACATAAATATTTAAGAGCGGCATTGGATTTCTCTTAACTCGCAACGCCTTCAGAATTCGATGGAAAGTAAGGAACGAAATTGTCTTAATTAGAACGGAGTGTCTTAACACAAGGTTCCCTCTGCCTACCCTGCTATATGCGAGATACAGCGTGAACGTAAAAGAAATACTTACCTAAGAACGAATACTTATCTCGTAATCTAGAATCACTATCAGTATATTGTATAAATTAGAATTTAAACTTAATGAGAAAATAAAGATACTTAAAAAATTAATAAAAAGCGATATACTAACGGCATAATTTTAATTTGTTTATCATCGTCACTACATCTCTAATTCGTGAGGAAAACGAGGATTTTATTTTATTAACGATAATTTAAAGCAAATTAGTTCACGCAAATTAGTAGGTAATCTTCGTGTAACTTAAATTTGTTAAAATCTCACAATAGCGATATTAACAAAATAAATAAGTTAACAAGCGAATAAGAATTTTCATGTAAATATGTAGTCTAATAAGAACAAATGGCTTAGTGATTAGAGCGCGTGGATGGTTTCCAACAGGCGCTGCTTCAAGTTTCGCTACGTTCAAGTTTTTTTACGCTATCTAAAAAAAGTATTTTTCTAAGTATAGAGAAAAAGTTTAAGTAAATAGCCGTTTGGACATAGCCGTTATCGAAATCCTTAGGTATGATGTCATTTTCCAAGAACCGATGGAAACTAGGACATGAATACTATAAAAGTAGTATTATATTTGTGTGCAGGCCTGGTGCGACCTTCCAAAGGCTGCTTGCGGGTCGTTTAGTTTAATGACCGTATAAGAAATAAACCAATATGGTAGATATTGAGTTATTTATTAAATTTGAAATTTTAGTTGAGACTGACGTGGCGCAGAGCCATAGCTTCTGACGATAAACTTTGCAAGTTTGATTCTCACTGAGGAGAATTTTGAGCATAATTAATTAGTTTACTTTCCCCACTTTGGTGAGAAGACAAATGGATGGAGCTTTAAATTAAATAAGTTCTTCACTTTTTATTATAATATTCCGGCAATATGTTCTAATTTTTTTTAGATTTTCTGTATTCTATTATAAAATTTCTCTAAAAATTACTGGCATTATATGAATATTGGGTGACCACAGTGAGATAATGAAAAAATAAAAAAAAAATCCTCGTATGGGAATCGAGCCCAGAACCTGTCGCGTGTACAGTCAGACGCTACGCTTGCTACGCTTTACTTACTAGTATAAAGTTACAACTAACCTTTAGTTAAAATAATATTTACTTCCTGCATTCATACAACTATCCAGTTCTCGTATATTGTGTTAAACCGAAGCCACTGACATTACCTTTAAACGCAATTACGAAAATATGCAATCTTGTAGCCTTGTATTGAAAATATTTTTATATATTTGTAGATCGGTTGACGTCAAGTTATAGGTAAAAGTATATATGTATAAATATATGAGTATGTATTTTGTGTTAGGTACGGGTTCATATACAGGAATATATTTATTTGGTAATAGTATTTTAGGACTTGGATCTCATCGGAAAAAAATGAAACTAAGTTATTAATTCTATGATGCCTAAAAATAATATTGCTATTTAAAAAAGTAAATTAACCACTTTCAAATAGATTGGTTCTCTTTCAGTTAAAATACAAAACAAGAAATATTTTCTTATTTAAAATCAATTGCTCAAACTAATAAAAAGGCACAAATTTAATTCACAACTTAAAATATATCTATAAACAAAATGGCGCATGCAAATAAGTGACAAACGGACAAATAGTGTATAAAATAGTGTTAATAACCATGTGGGAGTACCTTGCTGTACTATTGCTTGGATTTTGGCTTGGGGTCGCCATTTTCCTTTATGTATCGTGTTTCTGGCTTGAAGAGATACTTGGTAAGTCCTTCATTAGTAATTCTATTAATAACATATATTTTTTTAGAACTTATTGTTAGAAAATATTCTCTACATTTACAAGGTATCATTGCTTCGTGAGTGTAAATTTAGAGAACAATTTCTAACCAATATTACAAGTGTGTCAGTACTAAACGCCGCACTTTGTTTAGTGACCATTTCTCGTTTTTTTTTTTAGTTTCAAAAAGTTGTCCAAAATAAAAATATCAACAAATTACTTTTTTTTCCATAATATCAGATACTTTAGTTAATTTATTTTAGGATTTCTCACAAAGAATTCCTCTAAAATTCGGATTTATCTGCTAAATTTGTAAAAATCAAAATGAATGTGGCAAAAACGTTCATTTGTGTTACTTCTTATTTCTTTATTTTTTTATTTTAGCTTCAACAATTGCAAAATTTATACACAAAATGATAATATCATAAACTATATAATTAATTTTATGATATAGTCACAAGTCGGAACCAAAAAAAATTAAATATCATTTGCAAAGTAGTTGCTCAATTTTTATTTGTTGCCTTTTACCTAAAATAAAATGAAAGTTTTGATTCAAACAATTGTAAATATGAGCGACCGCACATAAATTTTATTATCGCACATAAGTTTTTACTGTCTTTTAGGTCCATAACAAATTTCATGTACTTTTATTAAATAAGACAGTAAGAAAAAAGCGAAAAATTGGTAACAAAATAAAAATAAGGTATGGTAAAAAAAGTAAGGTATGGTGTACCATGTATACGAATGCATAAAAATCTCAAAATTGATATTTTTTAAATTTTATTTCCAAAACAATACATACAATACAAACTTCTAATTTAATTCCGCTTTAATCAATTTATAATATATAGTATTTTTGAGAATAGGTACAATATTAGAGAGTATTAAAGGTTCAAATTTATCACATAATATAAATTTCTTAGAATTTACACTTTTTAAACCAAATATTATTAAAATAACAACACTTGCTTATTTATGCTGCAAAAATATGCAATACTAAATTTTTGTTTATTTTTTTAATTTATTTATTTGGAGTATAAATTGTTAACAGACCTTTGATGGTTTTATTGACTGACTTATTCAAGCTCATCAAGGTTTTATTTCAAATTTTCTCGATAAGATTTCATGTTGTCAGCTGATACAAATGGCGTTTTCTTGCACTGTTGAATGTATCTTTATAATTTTCGATTTTGTTAGTAAAATTCCCGATTATTTGTTACTACATAAAAGTAACAAAAAAAAGCAACATACATGTATTTTTTCAAATAATATTTTAGTTCATAGAATTGAAGTTACATGCATAACTTTATTGTAGTATACGTATTTAACTATTATTTTGTGATAAAAGAAGTTTTAAATTTTATCAACTCTTCTTAAAATAGTAGTTTTGTAACTACTACTTAAGGAGAGTCCAATTTTACAGTAAGTTACGGTGTTTGTAGACCGGATGAAATTTAAAGTAAAATTGGACT
Organism: Heliconius hermathena; assembly: GCA_013403705.1. NCBI lineage: Eukaryota > Metazoa > Arthropoda > Insecta > Lepidoptera > Nymphalidae > Heliconius > Heliconius hermathena. The sequence goes on from JAAIXJ010001863.1 coordinate 790,745, forward strand.
ATGTGTACCACAAAGAACATTATAGCGGGTACTGGAATTATTTTAAGCTATAAAGCTTAGTGCTTAGTGGCGCAAATTGCATTCTGCAGTCTTGTTAAATTTAAAATGTCAACAAAATGAGAGAAAATAATTAAACACACCCGAAATTAGTAACAAAATCGGAAATTATTTTATGGAACTTTTGATATCACCTATAAAATTGAAACAAATATAAGAAAAAACTGAGTAATATAGAACTCATTATTAAGCCAAATGGTCTAAAATCTAAATCTTAATAAATGTTCTTTGAAAATTAAAAAAATAATTAAGTTTGAAACAACGCATAGTAAAATGGGACACGTGAATACATAAGAATTTATATTGTTTTCTAAATTATTGATTTTTTGTTAAAACCTCGTTCAAACATAGTATGTTTTAATACTTTATTTGAATTTATCATTTTACAAACCAAATTTGGTCCTATGCATCACAGACTCGAGAATTTATATGTTACACAAAACTGATTGACTTACAAACTTATGAACAAACATGTGATTGGCAAAATAAATGAGAAATCCTCTAGTAAGAAACGTGCGACGATTAGTTCTGTCACTCAAAATGCAATGCCTCGAATTCGGCCCAAAAGCGAAAAACCCTCTACATCTGGGATAAGCGTGCAAGAGTGCTACGAGTCCATAATTTAACATAATAAAGCGTACTATTTTATCTACATAACTGTACTACGCCACTGTCACGTATATATTATAGCTAAGTGTCAACTATCAAGGGCATTGCCGCCATACATGACTATATATCGGTCGACACACTATGTAATATTTTTTAATAATATGTTTTAAGATTTCATAAATATTAGACAAAAACTATTTTCCAGAAGCCGTCCTCGTGCCGCAGCGGCACAGTCTGGCTGAAAATGCAAAGGTTGTGAGTTTCATTCCCTCTCGGAGAAAACAGTTATTTACATTCCCCCGCTCTGGTTCTTATTTTATTGCGGCACGAATTTTCCAGGCAACCCTGGTGTAATCTTTTCTACTGTCATGTATCATTCTTAAAAATAAGTTTCAATAAAAAAAAAACAGATACCTGCAGATTCATGTAATGGGATCTCGACCTATTAACTTCGCTCTGACTACCCTGCTGTTATGTGGGATACAGTACGAAGCTACAAAACACGCCACGACAGGACTCTGACACAGTTTAAGAAATCATGAATCAATAAAGTCATATAATCTATATAATTATTTAGTATAAATTTTTATATACTTACTTTAAATTGTATAAATTGATATAGATACCTATATTTATTATATTATAATAATTATATAGACTATATACGATTTATGATTTCCATAAATAGTGTCTTAATTACAAGAATCATAGGTCAACACTCATTAAGCGGCGAATATCTGGAGATCATGAAAATGAAGCAAAAAAAAATTAGCAGCAATAAAATTGTACGTAATTAATAAACATGAGCGCGCAGTTTTTTTGCCTTTTTAAATTATTATAGGCGATCTTCCAAGTTGAGACGGTCTCGAATAAAATATGGTGTTTAATTAGTTTATACGTTTATTTGCTTCTCATGTATAAGCAAAAAAACATTTAGTGTTGAATCACTGCGTTCTCTACATTATAGAGTCACCCGTATAAAGAGACCTCACTCTAGGGAATGTATTACTATATTGACTTGAATAAGACAACAGTGAGCTTGACACTAAGATCACTTTGTATACCCTGCTATATGCTAAAACTGAAAAAAAAATATGATATATAACAAAACCATCGAAGGCTTGCCAACTGTTGTAGGATGGCGACAAATAAGTCAATGTAGTCAACTTCAAAATAATATTTTATTTGTGCTAAGCAAATATGGAGCTAAAACTAATTATCACGTTCAAAAATAATGTTTTCAGTAATTAAAGTAACTAAATATATTAGTTTTCATTTATAAAAGATGTTCTCATAATGTTGTTTTTAACAAAGGCTTATGACGTCAAAATCACTCTTGACTTGAAAATGATTTATTTCAAGTATATTAATTGTAATTTATAAAGTAGCTCCAAGACAGTGGCTTTTTTGTTAGTTTTACAATGTATTCCGCATATGTCATATCCTATCTTTAATAAAGATTTCTTCCATTCAACTTATGAGAATGGGAAAAACTGAAATTGTTCATTATTATTAATTCAATACATTCAAAAATACTCATGCCACCAGTACGGTACTGCTGTGTGGAATGTTGTAGTACCTATATTTACTTAACAACAGGCATGTCAATAGTTTAAAAAATATATTAAACATTGAATATATTTTAAAGGAGTGATAAATTAAATGGCAGCACGATATGTATATAACGATTTATTAAGGCGGAATCAGGCATTCATTTCCTTTTTTTTTTTGAGCTACAGCCAAGCAAGCTAAAATTTAGTGTACATGACATAAAATAGAGCAAATTGCTTAAATATATTTATAACATAAAAAATAAGCTTTGTGGGAATAATATGGCAAATTCAAAGTTAAATACTTGTTTAAGAAATATATAAAAAATTAAATGTAACGGGACTAACACTAAGCCACAAGTAAGCTTGGTGAGATCAAGCTATGTCGAATTGTTTATATGCTTGCAACTTATTTATGTTATTAGCATATTTATAGGGAGATTTGTACAAATTTCCGCTGCCCAAAGATAATTTCTTAGATTTATCATTTGGCGAGAGAGAATGCTATTTATTGAACATTATTTAAATTTATTCTACTCTAAATCAATTTTGCTCTCGATCAACAGACTATAAAACAAACGCTACTTACTTTAACTCAGATTACCAGAGGCTGCCGTAGGTACATATTTAAATTATACATTTAATTGTAGCGCTTTTAAATTTATACCCACATTATTAGCACGCTGTTCACTGCAGCACTGCCTTAGTTCCGAAAGAGTACTCCTATGGCAAACGTCAAATTGAAATTGTGTTTTCCACTTCACTTTAACATTTTTATTAATCTTGCTTAATATCAAGGTACTATTTGATTTGTTTCACATTAATGCTTAAAACTGCTGTCCAATGGATCAAAAATGCGGATAATTGAAAATATTTCTCTTTTTTTATCTTCACGCTGTATCCTGTACAGGCACAACGTTCCCATTAAGACAATTCCGTTCCCCACATTCCGCCGAATTCTCGAGGCATTGCGTGTTGAGTGACACAACTCAACGCCGCGCTTTGCCTAGGTACAAGAGCGAGCAAATGAAAATATTAAAGAACATAACTCGAAAATTGGACAACTCGTAAAGAACACATTATTACGACACTAGGGTAACTCTACTGCTACGCGGTAAAGCTGGTTTTTTATATCTTATATATCACCAATTTCCTTACAGATCTACCTCAACAGCGGTCCACACACCACGTGGGCGCTAGCGGTGCGCACGCGCAGCTAAAACGTTTAGTTGCCAGAGTTGTAGAGGAGGCCGCCGCCCTACCGGCGCTTGCGAGATACGCGGCAGAACCACATACACCGAGTGATACTTCCACTTATGAAGATCTTTTGGCTAATGCTATTCTAAATAAGGTGAGAAATTAATTAATATTAATATTCATTATTATTACTGATAATTCAATTTATAAAACGCTCATAAATATAAATAAATACGTATTTGAGAGATTTTTCATTTTTCAACAAAGGGTAATAAAGTGCTAGTTGCTTGTATTATATTTTTTTCCCATTTCAAAGAAAGAAAGCTATTATCAACTATCAATAGTAATATCTTCATGTTTTGAAATTATTATAGTAAAAAGTTGTGTTTCAAGGTAAAATATGACTTATAGGTCTCAATTTTCATTAAAAGCAGTTGTTAATATAAGCCGTAAAAGAAGGATAAACGAACATACCAATAATGCACCTTTTATTATGTAAACGCATTTCTTCTCATAAGAAATAGGGGCTACGTTACGGAGGGTTGCATCACACTGTAGTCTACTTCCCGTCAACTTTAGAGCCTCACAGTCATCAATTTGGACTACAAAACATAAAATTCCACCTTTCTATTGTTTCCTCTTTCGGGAAATTTGAGGAAACCGTTTTATGGCTCCTCTGCTTGACCCAAGGAACATGACAAATTTCTTCTGCTAATGGAAGATTTTTATATTTTTGCGTACATGGATAAAATTATGTGTCCGTAGATATACTAGTAGTATTTTATGAAAATGACCCATACAACCTTCTAGAAAATTCTAAGCATACTATTGTATGAGGCAATGTTCCTAATGTCGAATTGATTTGCTGCACGCAACATAATTTAGCAACTGTGTACGTCTTGAATTATTTATTACTTTATTTGGTAATCAGTATATATGTATGTATATATGTGGATATATAATTCTACTACTCATAATATTATTATTATTTTGTTCTTTATGACTATTTGAAGGGCAAAGTTGAAATTTAGGGCACGTGAGGCTTATCTAGTAGTCTGTCTAGCCTTGTCAAAAGTGATGAATTTAATATATCTACCATTACCACAAAATAGATAGATATGCATTACAAATTAAGACAATATATATTATTTACAACTTAAAAAAATTCAATGTATAAGATAAGTAACAATATATGTATGAAATATTATAGAAAAATCATAAAAGAACATTGTGGTTCGTTCGTGGCGCAGGGTAACATAATGTGACTGTAAAGGCGACTGGTAGTGAATACAATCCCCACTCGAGGAAATGAAATATTTATTTAAATTTATATTTCCATTTCTTCGCTCTGGTGTCGAGACAAAAGCACGGCATTGAGTACCGACACTCAACACGCAATGAATTCGGTTGGAAGTGGGGAACGTGTCATAACACTAGGTCCTACATAGTTGTCAATATAATACTGAACAAATATATTTATCATTGGAATAGTTTTTAATGCAAAGCTACACATAAAAAATAAAAAAATCTTTTCTTTCCGAGGTCCAAGGTCCTCGGAAATGTTATATTTAATATTAGAATTTCCTCGCTCAAAACAAGGCAAGGCGTGGCGCTGAGTTCCGCCACTCAATCCGCAATGCATCAGGAAATGCAGAATTCGGCGGAAAGTGGGGACGCTAAGCGTCTTAATGATAACAGAATATCTTAACACTATGTTCCCAGGTTCCGTCAGTCTACCTCTGTGCAGGTTGCAATATAAAGCTAGACAAAATACTAGGAGGAGCTAATTTTATAATATAATATTTTATATATTTTTTTTGTGTTAAATTTAACATGCAACACAGTAAAACATGCAACTGTAGAAAGTAATTGTTACATATTTATTTATATACAAATCGTCATTGGTCGATCACGCTCGTTGAACAGCTTCTATCCAATATAATGATCCTAACACAACCTTAGCCGGGGAATCCTTACTAATTCTGTAATTATACAAACTACGCGCCGTACCTAATGTAGGGTTATAGAAAGAAAGTAAAAATACTTTTATTTCAGTTTACTTATTTTATTATTTTTTGACGAATTTTGGTGCAATTGTGAAGTGTATTTTTGCGCAAAATACTACCAGTATTTTAGAATTCCCCGTGACAAGGTGTATAATATTTGAGAGTGTTTTCAATTACCTTGTAGGTCTTTACTCTGAATTTAGGCGTTTAGCGCAGTTAGTAATAAAATGCGCAGGCAGAGAGAACCCAATGATAAGTTGCTCCGTTCCCCTAAATTCCTCTTGAAAACGTACGAAGAATAATTTTGTAACTATAAGTTACATAGTTGTTCAGTCACTAGAAGCAAATAATACAATTAGATTAATTCTATTTATTCTTTAAAAAAATCTATATAAGTTTATGAAAGTGCGTTAAATTCTATAAATTTACCTTTTTATGTTTATAAAATTAAGTTATAAATATTTACTAAGCAAAATTGTTATTATGAAAGGTTTTATTTGAGTATAATGTCAAGAATTAAAAAGTGTTATCACTTCGGGGCTAAACAATAGATATAGATGCTATAAATATACATACATATATCTTTAATCTCTATTAGTACTAGCCATTGTGAATAATGTAATACTTTTTTTATCATTTGTTGAATTTTTTATAGTAAGCAATTATTTGAAATATCGCGAAATATTTTTATTTATTTCATATTTTTCTCATATAATCAGTTAAATCCAAATCTGTATAAAAAACGACGAATCTAACTTTAAAAAAAATCCAATACAATATACATAGATTTGATGATAAACTATCTTCGAGATAGCCGTTATCACGATAACGGGATCGACTCAAACGACAGATAGACCAGTGTTCACTATAAAGAAATGGTAAATATTAATTGCTCCTCATAATTAGCGTGTAAGTTTTGTAGATCTTGTATTTTTCTTTCCTCCATAGATTTCTCTTTTTTTTCTCTTCCGGTAACAAATGTAAGCATGTTGTCATCATTGTATATGACGTTTGTGGTGTTTATGTTGTATGTTGTTAGCTGGGTAAGTGACTTTTTAGTTTTTTTGGTGATTTTTCGCAAATTAATCTACTTTTAGTGCTTCCGTTGTGCATTTATTGGTGCTTACATAATATTTTTATGTGATCAAAGTGCAAATAATATGAATTGCGAAATATATAGATAATAAATACAGATTTTGGAATGATGCATTATTTATTAATAAATAATATAATATATGATTTGGTCCGTTGAAATGATAAGTGTACATTAACTGGAAAATTGACCATTTAGTCAATCGTGAGTTTGATAGTATTCAGAATAGATAACTGTTGGAGGAGTATCCCTTATACTATTTTTTTGATTTACCAATTTTTGAAATTGACGATATAGATTTGTAAGTGATTTAAGATTTATGTATCTAAATATTATATGTAATCTTATTCTTTTATTTTTTTATTCATGAACCACATAAGACAATTCAATATTAAATATAAAAATTATGTAAATTTTTAACCTTCCACAATGAATTAAAAATGAAGAAAACTACATAATTGACTTGATCCAATTAATATATTGTTGTAAGTACCGACAACCCTACCGTACACAGTGTTCCGTCACATTAGCGCCGTAGCGGAGTTGTAACCGATCTCTCCCGTGAGAGCCTTTGTTTTTCACAATAATTTATAATTATAAAGTATCTCACCTAATAATCAACGTAATATGATTGTATTGTGTCTTTTTGCCGAGATGTTCTTTAATCTGATCGTAGCCTACTTTCCCGATGGAAACGAGGTATTGTCATTGAATTTTCTTTAAGATTTATATTGTTGTTTTATTACCAATTTACATGTTAAAATAAAAATGTATATATACAGGGCGTTAAGTGTAATTTTTCGAAATCGAACGGTAAGCGGAATACGGAGTGTTTTGACACTAGATTCTCTCTGCTTACCCTGCTATGCGGAAAAAAAGTGTTCAGTGCCCTTGTTTTCATCAGGTTAGGATCGAAAATTCTATAATAGAAAATTATTAAATAGGTCCTAATTAATTTTCATTTTAATTAATTTATAATGATAACGATTAAAAGATTACTAAATTAGTTGTTGCGGTTGAAGTGCGTAATTTTAATATAATAATGCATGTTTATTGCTAACGATTTATTTTTTGAATGTATTGAATATTTGAATCCAATTGAGGATTGTATATTAAAAAAATACATGTTAATATTATGGTGTTATTTCTGATGAAAATTATCGAGGGATTTCTATTGTATATATAGTGTATTTGAAGATGTAACCTAAAATTAAGATTATTCACTAAGTATTTTAAGATTATATAGTATTTATCTCACAAATTGCAATTTTCATGAGTTAGGCCGCTTTGAATCTTAGTGTGATATGGGTATATAAATTATTCAATGAATACCTTTCTATACACATGTTAGTACGTTAGTAAACAAAACATTATAAATAAACAGATAGTCGATATTATCTTATGTGGAACTAAGTAGCAATTTCATGTAGCTTCACAGATTAAGACTAAATAAATTAATTTCGTTCGTTTGGTGCAACAACGACATATTTGCACATTTCAGCGATTTTTTAACAAAAAATCGTTTAAAAAATAATTTAATCTTTAAAAAATCGTTAACCCACCTTAATAGTTCATAGTTTTTGGAATTTTTAATACCATTATTGGCGTCATATTTAGAAAATATTATATAATTTATATGCCTGTTGAAGATAATACTTATCAAAAATCAAAACACAATCGTTGGGGAGCTCGAGCTAATTAACTAATTATTTGATAAGATACATAAAAAGTTTCTGTGAAAGTATCATAATAAAATCTATTTGATTGTGTATAGAGAAATAGAAATTTTATATAATACATAAATAACAAATCGCGAAGAACGGTACCTAGCAGTATATTTAATTATAGTATGGCTTAGTGTTAATGTTATACATTTATAATTTTGTTAATAATTTCACTTTTGATATCTTTAAAAGCCTTGCGCTGTTTCGCGTATAGCAGGGGAACCTAGTGTTAAGACACTCCATTCCTCACATATCGCCTAATTTTATTATAGTGACATTGCGTGGTGAGTAGTGGAACTGAACGCCGCGCCTAGGCCAGTCAGACCAGTCAGACGCAATGACGGTGCGTAAGGAAGGTTATTTAAACATTAAGCAAAAAATATATATGTGTCGAATCGATCCTCCTCCTGCCTTCCTGAAGTATGTAAAACATATATATAGCAAATTTATGGTGTCATTTAAAGTAATTAACTTAACAAAATAGATGATTCCTTTGATTTCAGTTGTTATAATGTCGTTATACAAATTTTCTAACCCAAATGAGTGTTTGAATTAAATCGCATATTAACGATACGGCGTTTTGTGCATTATTTGTGTTTTTTCTTTTGCTTATTTTTTTTTTACTATTTTTGGCGTACAATAAAAAGTAAATAAGTAAATAAATAAGACACTCGGGGGAAAGAATCGTTAATAATCAATATTTTCAAATCTTCGCTCTGGCACCAAGACTAAAAACCGGCGTTTAGTTCTGCCACTCAACACATAAATGCCTCGAAAAATTCGACGGAGAGTGGGGAGTGGAGTTTCTTAACATTACACATTACACATGGTTCCCTTGGCCTGCACTGCTATGTGCGAGATACAGCGTGATAAATGAAAAATCAGGTATCAGATGCAATGTTAGCTTAAGTTCAACGCAAGTTACTACTATTTAACAATAACGTAAATAATCTATAAATACATTTACCTACATTACAAAATTGTTAATTCAAAACTGTTAATTAAGTGACTGACAGATAAAGTACAGACGAAGTTAGTAAACTTAGAATGTTGAAATTTCACATGGTTATGGACTCTTTAGAGGCACTAAAAGAAATCGTTGTCTGAAATTCCTAAGGAGGCCGGAAAAAAAAGGGTTTCCATGTCTTTTAAGTTGAGATTTTTCTGATCTATATAGTAAAGAAATTTTTATCATTTTCAGGTTATCGAACGATATCAAACAGAAAGCGGATCGGGTGGTCGCAGCAGTGGCATACACTCGGCAAGTGCCAGTCCTTCACCCTCGGATAGATCTTCTCCAAGATCTATTAACTCTAGGAACACTAGAGATATCACTCCTCCAGTAAGTTAAAAATATAAATATTATAGTTGGATTTTTTTAAATCTTTCGCAACAAGCGACTGATCATATCAATTTTTAGCCTTTAGACAAGTTTTGAATTTCATGTTAGATATTTATTTTATTATAAATAAAATAAACAGGACAAGATAAATTTATGAATACTAAAATTCAAAAGTACCTAATCGATTGTTTACCACTTACAAATTTAACTTAGGTTATATCAATTGGCCACAAAAATAGCCTATTCTTAATATTAACTTGGCACTCAGTTTTATGATAAGCTATTTTTTTATTGTATGCTATTTTTAGCTCCGTGCAGATGATGATGCGTCTGACTGGGAGGAAGGTGAAGCAACAGATGAGGCAGTCGAGGTGCCCCGACGCGTCCCCTTCCCGGAGTATGGAGGTGACATAGTGCATGCTTCAGGTAATTTAAAATAAAAAAAGGGGAGTGTTAATATGTATTACAGTTTACTCCATAAAATATTACTTAAAATAATTTTTCCTTCTTGTAATAGTAATAGTGGATGAAAACTCGAACTACTTATATTTTTTAAAATTTCTTTATTATGAAAATATTTATATGTAGTGTACTTCTTATACAAAAAGTTTTTATATTTAATAATTGTTTTATTCTTTAACTACTTCAATTGTGCAACTTTAATCAAATTAAAGAGATCGTACAAGTTACGAGTCAGCTTTATCTGAATAACTAAATCAATTTATATATTTGTATCCACCTTTCAGACAATGAATACCGAGACTTTGATGAAGTTTCGGGCAGCGATATACAAGCAGTAGACGGGACTTGGGAGGAAAACTGGCTTTTCCAAAAGAAAAAGATAAAGAACATTCAATCAGCACCTGTACCTATGCTCGTTCCAAACTCTAACACTCAATATAGAGCACTTATTGGCGATAGAGATGCTGACGATACCACAGACCTTTCCGACAATGCTAGTGATAACGAAGAACCAGACGTTGAATATAAAAGTGATATTAAGAAAGTTCTGGATTCAAAACACGTGATTGGTGGCAAACCCAAAATAGATGAAACATTAGATTTTGAACCAGATAGTCTGATGATGATTGAAGATAAAGATGTTACACAAATTAAAAATGAGCTTACAGAATCTGAAGATACAGTAGATTCTGGGCTAATTCAAAAGAATATGAGTAATGGTAATATTATATATAACGACAAAGATGAAAGTCACAATTCAATATTAGTACTTGGAGTGAACAGTGGGCCACTGCCTAAAACGGAGTTTAATCTCAAAGAAGAAATACACAGAACAGCGTTAAATGGACACGCTGGGAATGATGTGGATGAAGAAATGAGAGAAGACAGCATTGAAGCTAGTTTTTCTCTTAGTAAAGGTAAATCAGAATTGAATTTAATTGATAGGAAACATAATTTAGGTGCTGTTGTTGTGCTTGCACGCTGTATCCCTAGCGGGGTAGTCAGAGAGAACGGAGCGCCAAACGCTACGGTCTCTACATTCCTCGTTCGCCTTGTCCACTGTCATCACCCTCTTCATACATGGTCTCCGGGGGGTTCGCATGCGTTTTACGTGACCTTTACTTCATTGTCACCATGATATCATCGCTAGTACCTACCATTCAATGTATCTCTTCATTGCGGATTCGATCAGCTAAGCTGATTCCGAATATCCTACGGAGAGTTCGCATCTTCTCGCATTCGCACATCGCATTCATCTTGCTCTCATTCTTCTTATGTAATACCCACGTTACGCTGCCGTATAACAGCGTCGGTACCATCACTGTATTTGTGTGCGGACAAACTCGCAGCTGCGCTGACGTTCCGCCATCTTATCAATGCAGCTAAGGCGCCGTTAACCCTGTTACCGGCAGCAATACGCCTTTCCACATCCATCTCATATCTTCCATCTCTACTGAACATGATCTTGCATTCCGCCCTTTCTTAATTTCTTTCAAATACCAAAAAAAAAACAGCTTCACTCTGTATCCCGCACACAGCAGGGTAGGCAGAAGGAACCTATTGTTGAGACTCTCCGTTCCCCACTTTCTGCCGAATTCTGGAGGCATTGCGTGTTGAGGGGTAGAACTCAACGCCGCGCTTTGTCTCGACACCAAACCGAAGAAATGGAAATATAAATTTAAGTAAATATTTCATCTCCTCGAGTAGGGATCGAACCCACAACCAGTCTGGCACCACGACTGGCCTCAAAATACCAGAACCTTTGTCTTATTCTTGATAAGAAATATATTGCACTTAATTACTTTATACAACGAAACAATTTCAGAAGCCACCAACACACTTCGCTCGGAACGTGAAAAATCTTATGAAGAAACAGAAGCAGTCCCAGTGCAAAGGTATGCAGACAGCTTACGAAGAAAACACTTCGATGAACCTCAACAGTGAGTTGTTAAAATTGCTCATTATGTAATCCTCCTATTTTTTTTATATTATATATAGAGTAAATTCCATTTTAAATATATTTAACGTTATTTTTTTACGTTTTAGGGTTCAAAATGAGCAGGACGATTTGATACCAGGTAACTTCGCATTTTTATTCAATTTCATTAAAATACATATTATAATAAAATGTATATTATATATTTTTCCTTTATTTCTAGGTTCCATAGCAGACAGAGAACGTAAGAAGTGGCTTAATTACGTTGATATGCCCAACAACCCATATTCTCCTGAAGCAATAAAGAAGAGACTCTCAACTAAAAGCACATCTTCACTTTTTGATTCTATAACATCCAAAAAAGAAGCAGATGAAAAAAGTATATCAAATAATAATAACAATAATGTCAAAAGCCTTAAAAAGCAAAATTCTTTAAATGAATCTAAGTTATATTCTAATGTCAACACTGAAAATATAAAAGTAAATGACAGAAGGTCAATGAGTCCATCACATAGAGTTTTAAAAGATGTGCTCTCAGAGGAAATTCCACAGTACAAACGGTAGGAAAAATCATTTTATTTCATAAATTACGTTGATGCAAAGTTTCCTTGGAATTTTCTTTAAAACTTTTTTTGTTATGGATTAAGTTTTGTATATTTTTTGAATAAAATTATGATTTAAAAAAATATATTGTTGTAGATATGATCGAGATTACTATATCAAAGAAGCGAGATCATCTTCTGGAGAGCGAAAAAAAAACAGCTTCAGCGGCGCGAGTTCTCTCTCAAGTTCCATAAACAAATCGACCAGCTTAGAGAATTTCGATAGGGAGTTCGCACCTGTAAGTGCCAGCAGCTCCTTGAGTGACCTCGAAGGCGTCGCTCTTCATACGAGCATAAATCGCAACGTCTTCAGTCCCAGACATGCGAGTCCCAATTTCGCTATCAATCCCATTTTCGAAAATCCCGATTCATATGACGCTAGTGACGAGTTCAGTACTCCTCATTTTAGACATACCCACAATAAGTTCTCACGTAACAATACTGAAAATTTTGAAAGATATAGAAACGATTATATTCACGACACCTTTAACCATCACGTCTGTAGCAAGTCCCAAAGTGAAGATATGTTTAAAATCAATAATAATCCAAACGACGCAGATGAAATAAACGATGTAGTTAGACTTAAAATACCAAATAAACCGGAAATTACTGACCATCTTTTCGAAAAGTACGCCGACCTTAGGAGTAACACAATGAGAAGCGAGTACGTTCGTAAGCGGCGACCAGGCATCAATATAGCTTTCGGTGGAAGCGTCAGGCTAAAAAGTTTTCATGGAGAGCTTTGGTGATTCTACCCTTTAGTTCCAATTAGTACACCTAACTCTAGTTTTTCTGACAATGTAGATATCCCAACCGACAGGACGAATCTCCATTTACTATGTTTATTACCAACATAGTCTTTATTTATAAATTAATATATTATATTCATGCGATGAGATGGTGAAAGGATATTATTATATAATATCATATTAATTTAAAACTATCTTCGTTTATACTAAATCATCTGTGTGAAAGTTTTAGCATGGTTTTAAATATTTCGACTGACTAACACCACTATGCACTAGTATATCGACTAGATCAGCACTCATAGACTTGTGCCCTTTAAAGTTTTCAGTATAACAACAGTAATCCTCCAAGAAGTTAGTGGTGAGTGTTGTGAGTTTTTGGCGAAAAAAATACTTTCGACTAACAAAGCTTCTCATGTGACTAACAACTCTAAATTTTCCTACCACCGCCATCTTTAACGATATCAGCACTGACGCTTTAACCGATAATAATATTACATACCACCATTTAATAACTTATGTACTGCACGAATTAATATAGAATTTCTATTTATAACGTTATCTAACTTAATCTTCTTTTCTAAATATGGGGCTTACACTTGTATTATAAAATATATTAATAATTATTGTTGTATGATTCTAGCTAAGATTTCAGCAACGTAGTGGACATATTTTACATAGTCCTGATGTTAACAAAAAAGTTGGTTAATTTGCTTGAAACAAAATAACGAATTTTGACTGCGACACTGAATTCTTATCTCGTTATCATTAAATCAAGATTTTTTTTAAATATTTAGTCAAAAGATAACATCTATCATTAAGTATGACATAGCAATTAAACTTTCAGGGACTATTGATACAACAATTCAATACGATCGCTACTAATCAACAGTACACAAAATTCAGTGGTAAAGATAAAGAAAACATATCAATTACAACAATGCCTTCCGAATATAAAAATGAAATCATAATAGAATACGAAGACGCCAACGAGCATACGTTATTTCCAAATAAATCTGAATATGCAGATGATGAAACAGATAAGAAATTCGAAGAAATATTGCAGTCTGCTTACAATTCTGACAAAATTATACCCACGTTAGATAACAGTGAACTTGAAAAATCGCCTATAAGCATCGAGAACTCAATAACATCAAGTATGGAAGATTCAATTAAAATTTATAATGTACAAACTGGTGAGATTGTGAAATGTAAACCAGAAGATAAGGTATCAACGAGATACGAAACTGACAAAAATGACAACATCGACATAGTAGATAAGAATGCGGGAGAAACCGAAACACTCAGTGAAAGAAGTGATGTTACAGATGACGCAGTGATAATTGATAGCTTAAAAGCTGATGAGCAAGAAGAGAATAGTGAAATAGATGAACTAGCACATTTACCAAGCGTGAAAGAGCTGGCAAAGAAATTTGTGAGCATGGAGAGTCTCAGTGAACCGGTCAAGGTCAGTCTTTATGTGAATTGAAACTTTGGTGCATCATATGGGGTGCATAGAAATAAAATTAAGTTATTCTATTTTGTACTCTTCCGGTATTTATAGGCGTATATTACAGACATGGCCATTGCTATAACTCAAACTTTATGTAAGTGAGCTTTGTGGGTTGTATGTTAGTTTAAATACGATGTAGGTATGTAGTTATTGTCTTATTCTTCTTCTCACAAAGATGTAACTATAACATAACGGTTGTGTGTTCAATCCCCACTCGAAAGAATGAATTATTATTTCTTGCTATTTTCACTTCTTCGCTCTGGAACCAAGGTAAAAAGCCCGGCGTTGAGTTCCGCCACTCAACACGCATTGCCTCGAAAAATTCGGCGGAAAGTGGGACACAGAGTGTCTTAACACTACTTGTTAGGATCTGCCTATCCTGCTGTTTGCGGGATACAGCGTGAAGTTGATTTTTTTTAGATACATTATTTTTACTTAAAATTTAAATTCCATTTAGTTGAAAACATATTTGTATTACATATAAAAATAGAAAACAACTAAATATCACTTCTGTTCAGTTACTTATCTAAGAACGTCTGGTTTCATGTTAATTGATTGAGTGTGTCCAAAAATTAGCGAAAACTATAAAATTAATACTTTTATCGTGAACATTAAGACTAATAATAAATAGCCGAAAATTTGCATGTAGCAAATTTTCGGCTATTTAGTTAACGTTGACGTGTTTTATTGTTTACTCTACATTACGATATTATATTATTTCGACATGTATGAGTCATGCACTCATAAATGTTATATATCAGATAAAATAACTATACCTATACCAGATATCAACAAATGTGTATTTTAAAAAAAGTATTAATAGCAAATTGACCTATACAAACTGTAGTTATAAAACATATAATTTTATTTCTTTCTATTAAAATTTTGGAAACCTTTGAAATGTAATCCAAGTTTTATATATTTTTTTATTATCCTACAAAATAGAAATAAAATTTATAGTTGTAGTGTAAATTTTATCAATTACAGCAACCCCAACCAGTTTTGAAGAGGCACCGAAGCAAAGAAAACATACTTAGTCCCGATATTAAAGAAAAGACCAACAGCAAGCTGACATACATGCACAGTCTCACCGCTAGGAGTATTTCAAAAGAATTTCGAGAAGAATTAAAATTATCCATGGCTACTCCACTTACTGTTCCTGGAGGTGCCAAAGAATTGCCTGAAGGTGAAGAAATCATGAGGGAGTCCAGTAGACCAGGCAGCCCTGTACCCGAGCCAGGAACAATAAAATCCAAATTAGCTTTCTTCGAAAGTCTTAAAAATAAGTTCACAAAGTAATATTTGAATCTTCTTTAGCGCAAGTCTCGAAAATGTTTATTTATTTAATATTTATAATAATAAATGGAAATATTTTTTTATAACACACGATCAATAATAATTCCACTAACTGGTGACTACAGCTTCTTTACTATTTTGTAAATGAGTTTTGTAGTTGATTGAACAAATAAATCCGAAATGTTACGAAATTTAAATATTGGGTATAAAAACTATGCTCGATTTAAATGATATTGTAATTATACAAATGAATGTTAAAATATTTTAAATGATTACAGCCAGTGCCATTTTGCACTTAAATATTATAAATAAGTTTAAAAATATATTATATTTTAACGTTGATAAATCAATTTGGAAAGAAATTAAAAACTGAAATTAGCGAGAGTAGACTAAGCATCGGAAATTTTAAAAAAATTTTTAAAGGCGGTAAAACGGACAAATAATATATGGTGTGGTTGGAACTAAGATGTAGATTAAATATTATTTATAACGTTTACTTTTTGTCACAATTACTTTTAGTTTAAATTTTTAAACATAAGAAATATTCAATAATTAGGCTACGGTGTAAATACTAAGTGCCATTTACAGCTATCGCACATTACAGTTTACACAAAAAAATATTATATACGACTTTACTAAGAAATTTCGAAAATGAAATTAAAGATCAAAAAATTTATATAAAGGACATATTTTAAAACAAAATAAAAAATGCCGATAATTAAACTAAAAATTAACAAAATGAACCTGAAATGTTCGATAGCTCAAAATCATCCTACATATAATATAGCTAAAGCCAAAGTTGTAAATATACATTCCTTATAGCGGATAGGTATCTCGAGGTTGTGTGGTAACCGTTACTGTAATTTGGAGTTTAGTTACGCATAAGATGTGCAATAAATACTTCTTTATTTACAAGTGATATTTAATCTGGAGCTATTGTACGTAGATAATAATAAAATAAATGAATAGATCAGAAAAATATTGTATATTGGATAAGGTTCTTGTGATGAGTTACGTCAATTACTATGGAATTATAAAAATATCAACTGTATTAATAGTTTTATTTTATAACAGAACAAGTAACATGTTTCTTATAATATTTTAACCATAATTTATTGGTAATAATAATTACAAGTCAAGCAATACATAGAATTAAAAGAACATATTAGTCATATTCATTACACAATATAACATAACTTATTTATATTAATTTAATTTAATTAAAAACGTTTACACTAGGATCATTTCTAACATCACATGGTAATCTATTATTTACCTCTGAACCCATACTTAACTCCAACAGTCTTAGCCATTTTCATTAACATTCTACTGGTTGAGAGTAAACGACTCGGGAAGCCCGTAGCATAGCATAAAGATACATGCCTTGATACTGCCTTTAGAAAAAAATCATAGTTTGTTACCACCCATTACCGCGACGCTCTATATTAATAAGGATGGTCATGTCAATATAGGCCTAGGCATATGAGGCCAGTCGTGGCGCAGCGACACGAGGTGTGACTGTAAAACCGACTGGTTGTGGGTTCGATACCCACTCGAGGAGATGAAATATTTACTTAAATTTATATTTCCATTTCTTCGCTCTGGTGTCTGCAACACGCAATGCCTCCAGAATTCGGCAGGAAGTGGGAAACGGAGAGTCTTAACACTAGGTTCTCTCTGTCTACCCTGCTGTGTGCGCGATACAGCGTGAAGCTGATTGATTGATGTCAATATACCTAGTTGTGAAAAATATGATCAAGCAGAAATGTGTAAATGTATGTATATGTAATAATTCGTACCGCTCGTTTTTAAATTCAAAAGAGACGTTCCCAGGCTGCAGCCCGACCCCATATGTCTATACCATACAGCAAAGAGGACTAAACCGACGCAAAATAGCAAGCTCAAACCGCTCAGTGGCTAGGGTTGGCGCTACACGGCTTAATGCAGGACAAGCAGAGGATAGCTTTATAGTTAATTGCTGTATGTGTTCGTCTCATTTTATGCTATGGTCCACATGAAAACCGAGAAATTTTGTAATATTAACTTGTTTAATAGAATTTCCCCCTATATTTACATTTAACGGTTTTTCATTTTGACCGGCAAGATTAAATTTTGTTTGAGTTTTTTCAGTGTTAAGGATTAAACCATTAATAGATAACCAGTAATGTAAACGGGTGGCTATAATATTTAAGCTTTGCTCCAAGCTGCTGACGGATGACTCAGCAACTACTACCGCAACATCATCTGCATAGGTACATAAATCCTTCACTATTTTTTATATTAAATGGTAAATCATTTTATAAAATTCGAGAAGGAAGCAATGAACGCAATATTCGAGAAGAAAGATCCTTGGACCACATTATTAGATGTAAGTTTAGTTGATTCTAGAGAATATTCTTCATCAACTATTACCTGACGTCTTTGTTATAAAAGGTCTACTAGCTCTTTAAGCGCTGGGCCATCAAATCCATAATGTCTAGATTTCATTTTGAAAATGTTTCTAACTGCGACATCAGATATTAAAAAATCCTAGGTTTGTGACCAATTACCATAATGTTTTGTCAGCTTTAGTCTTTTTTTGGCTGCGGCTTATTTATTTCATAAAATCAATGAATTAATGTGTAATTATTTTAAAGTATTTTAATGAATTTATACGTCGAAATAATT
This sequence comes from Heliconius hermathena, assembly GCA_013403705.1. Taxonomy (NCBI): domain Eukaryota; kingdom Metazoa; phylum Arthropoda; class Insecta; order Lepidoptera; family Nymphalidae; genus Heliconius; species Heliconius hermathena. Next base: position 809,545 of record JAAIXJ010001863.1, read on the forward strand.
TATATTTGAGGCCGAAGCATACTTTACTACTACCCATGTAGCATGCACTTCTCACTCACTGTGCGATGACCAAGTCCTCACCATCCCCTAAAATTAAAATCGTTCGTAGACCATATTTAAACTTCTGCGGACCACTGGTCGGGAACCAGTTACTATAGCATGTAGCAGAGCAAGAGAAAATTTAAAGAACCCGTTCTTCACTTTCCGCCCCAATCCCCCCGGCATTTTATCAATGCAATAGATATCAAAAAAAATATTTTTAAAAAAATTATGATTGTCCGTCCGTTTGTGTACGCTAATTCCAGAAATGGCTTAATGAAAATATTTAAGATTAGTTAACAAAACATTGTGTACTTCTACCAGTCTAGTTATAAAATAAATCTAGTAAATAGTCTAGTTATCTTTTTTTTTTATAAGCTTCACGCTGTATCCCGCACACAGCAGTGTAGGCAGAGGGAACCTAGTGTTTAAACACTCCGTCCCCCCCTTGCCGCCGAACTCTATGTGCATTGCATGCTGAGTGGCGGAACTCAACGCAGTGCTTTGCCTCGACACCAGAGGGAAGATATGGATATATAAATTTAATTAAATATATCATTTCCTCGAGTGGAGATCAAACCCACAACCAGTCGTGTTTACAGTCACACTTTGTGCCTCTGCGCCACAACCGGCCTCTAGTCTAGTTATAAAAAAATCATTTAATATCGTCAACATATTCTATGTTACTATATATATATAGTATAATATATTATATGAAATAAAAATAAAAAATTAAACAAAATATATTTTTGATTTAAAAAATTTTCAGTAAAAATCTTAATAAAATATGCCCAAAGTTTTGTGATATGGTATTTTCTCCATTTCATTAGCATGTTTCCTTCTGTAACACCATAAGTAATAATCAATAAGGCTAGAGTTTGGCACTTCTACTTCCATCCCGGAAGATTTAATTTTTTCTTGTAGTATCTGTTTTAGGACCTCCACTGCATGTATTGAACAACCTCTTATTTCTATTTCTTCTTCTGAACAACTAGGTAATAGAATATCTGAAATAAAAATAGCACAAATCATACATCTTCAATATTTTTTTCCTTATCAACCAATTTTTTTTTTATTTAATAAGGGCCAATCAAGTATTACTCAACACAAATTATAAAAATGATAACCTGCCAACACCATCCCCTCCCTTAACATACTTGGTTTTGTACCCCTTTCCTCATCATCATCAATTCTATTCGCAATTATATTAGTAGGTACTTTTTTTTATTTTATTTTAAAATATAATTAGGGAATTTTGTAAAAAACTTTAAGCTAAACTATATTGCTCAGTTTTTAATATACTTTCTGTTATTTAAAAAACCCTCCCACCCTTGCAATATTGTAAGGTCTTGACTACCTCTTCCTACAAATTGTGATGCAATACTCGAATGACTCCTTGGTAATAATTTATTATTAACAAACCTTTCTGTAATTTCTCCATTAAATCATCACTATAACTCATAACACCAAAATAAACTAGCACTTGAGGCACTCTGTAGTCTGCAAACATTGTCATTTTATCAATATCATAAAATTCACCAGCCCCAGCACCATCAAAGAAATTCCACATATCACCTACTAATATCTGAGCTCTTTTATAAAAAGATAACTTTGTCCCTTTATATAAAGCTTCGTCTTGGAAACATGGAAAATTATTAACAACAATCTCTAACAATTTAACAGCAGATTTGTTTGCATTTTTAACACAAGTTTCAAATGTTCTGTCAAATTTTTCTATTAATATGTTCCCAATTTCGTGTAAAACAGACATTCTTTGTTCCCGTAAAGGTATTTCTGCTTTCGTGTCACCTCTGAATATATGATTTAAATCCATTTCTGTTATTTTTGAATAATAGTCAGGATTTGTGATGTCATATCCTTCCTATATGAAAAAAATGTTTATTATAACAAATGTTTAAGGCAATTTTTTTATCAAAGTAATTGCAATGTACTGCATAATGCTGGGACAGCATCCTACTTAAATGCCAACACATTATCTCTTACTCAATCCCTTAATACAAGATTTTCTTCCCAATTTTTTTATGTAAATTGAATATAACATCAACTTTTTAAATATATTAGAATGTAATTGGTCTTTATGAATTATTTTCAGTAGAGCAGTTAAGTACTTTATCAAATACAATAAATATTACTAAGATCACACTTGATATACATATAATTTATATAGGAGTATAAGAATTTAATTATGATTTTTTTGACTATATTTATTAATAAAAATTTAAGTCTAACATCTGAGTGTGACCAGAATGGTTGTGGGTACAATATACCATTCCACCAATGCAACAAAATCTTTTCATTTTTTATCTCTGACACTTGGTTCTCTCTACCTACATTGCCATAATAAATGTAGAATAAAGCATGAAGCTGATAAAACAATAAATAATTCCAAAATTAAATATATGTTTTCCATACATTTATAGCTCTATGTAATGCTGCTTCTAAAGCATAATATCCAGTATAACCATTTACAGTCCATTGAGTATCCTTATTCGTTGACCAAAAACAAAAATTTAGTGCATCAGTTACGAAAACCCAGTCAACTGCTTTTTCATGGTTTTTATCTGGATGTATGGAATCGGCTCCAGTTTCTGGCATTTGAAGTTTATTGTCTTTCAAAGAAAGGAACATCTGAAGAATGAAAAAAAATGTTAATAGATACTAGTTTTTATCTATGGTGTCGCTTGATATACAGAAATAAATGAGATAACACAATTTTAGAGTGCACAGAGTGTTAGATCAAAACAATTAACATAATCGAAGAAATCCTAGAGTAGACTATATAACACAAAAATATATTTTCAATTTCAGCCAGTACTTCCTGAGATTAGAGTGTTCAATCCAATAAACTTTATAAATAGATGTATAATAGATAATTAAGTAACTTATAATTTCAAAGTCGTAAATTATATAAATTATAAACTACATATTGATATTTACCTCGTTACAAAGCCTATTAATTCCATCACTGTGAATTTTAACATGTTCACTTCTTTCACTGATATATGCTCCAGACGCAGCTGGTGGTAGTACACCTTCACGAACCATTATTATTTGTAAAGAAAAGAAGAAAACACTTATGTTAGTATCTCTTATATTTATTTTTATCTTATCAATATTCAAGTTTCAAAAGTTTACTTTTGGTGGGTGTTGCTATCTTTTGTTATGATTTATAAATTACAAAATAAAATTGATAAAATGTCATTATCTAGTATATTTATTATTTAATATATTAAAATAATTCAAAAACATTTCTTTATTAATTATCGTATTAGAATACCTAACTACGGTACGGTAGGTACTAGGTAATAAAATGAAAATATGGGATTTGACGTTTCATTTTTCAATCTGAATCACTTGTCAAATATATCAACAATCAACAACTGTCGCAGTTGTCACACGGAATTTTGTAATTTGTAACCTAAAAATATTTAGTAAAAACGTAGAAGTGATTGTTTTCAGCACTTTACTCACTTATTTTTAAAGTCAAAATGCCCTTAGACGTGCAAGGCACTTTTGTATCCCAGAAAATAAATAAAATTAGATGGATTCCAGAAGATTATGCGGAAACAAAACACTTTTTCACCGGGAGTTGGGACGACGATGAGAATTCTCTTAAAGTTTGGAGTTTCGAAACAATAAATGAAGATGAAGATGTTGAATATCCACGGCAATTGTCAGAATATAAAATAGATGGTGATGTCACTGAAATAAGATTTGTAAATAAAAATACTATTTCTGTGTCCATATCGAATGGTGATGTCAAAATGCTTGAAGTTAGCGCTTACGATCGACAGTCTCCGCTAAAAGAAATATATTCGTGGAATAAATTACACAATTTTGGGTAAATAATTTTAATTTCTCTGCCTTCGTGTTTAATATATAAATGAAATTATTATATTTTTACAAATGAAACCATTAGCTTTTTTACACAAACTACGGTAAATATATTATATTTCTAACTGTACTGAATTGCATTGCCTAGTTCTGGTAAGTCAAAGTGCATCATTGAGTTCCACCACTTAACATATAATATTTTATGGTTTTGGGCAGAATGTCATACAGAATGTACCTAAGAGAATATCTATATAATATAAATAAAATGTATAAACTGTTTATATTGTTGTTATTTTTTTTTTAGGATATAAATTGTAAACTTAAAATATATAAAACACTATTATGTTTTTTATTTTCAGAGCAGAAAAATGTTCATGCACTTCCCTTGACACATTAGAAGGAGATATAGCCAGTATAGGAGAAGACGGTAATATCTATATATTGAATGGTAGGAGAGGGGATATATCACACTCTATCAAAGGAGCGGACAGCTGCTCTTTACATTCAATTTGTTTTATTAAACTGAATGAGGTAACTTTCAAATAGTTTTAGCTGGTTTTTAATTTTATATTTAAATTTCTATATGGGCCATCAATGAACAAATTGATATTTTTTTTTTGTTTTTTATACAGGTAATAACAGGTAACATAAGAGGTCATATGAAAATATGGGACATAAGATCTACCAATAACAAACCAGCCGCAGCCTTCTTGCTAGCAGGAGACGAATTAGCTGCAACTTGTATTGAAAAACACCCAACGCAACCTCATATAATACTTGCTGGCAGTGAATCGGGCGCTTTAGCAGTATGGGACTTAAGAATGAACCAGTTTCCTACTTCTTTACTCAATGCTCATGCTGCAGGTGTCACAGAAATGCAATTTCATCCAGAAAATCCTAATAAATTACTTACTAGTTCTGTTTCGGGGGAAGTATGGGATTGGAATATGGAGACTTTAACTAAGAAGGGTCCGGAAGATTTTGTTCCTTTAGAAGATAAAACTGCTATGAATGTAAATTCACTTATGCCAACTTTGCATAAAACAATTAATACTTTACACTGTGATAAGGGTAGAGTGCTCTGTGGGGCGGATAATGAAGCTATATATTTGATTAAAAATTTTAAATATTAGTGCTTTTTTTTCTTTTTATTGTATGTTCCATGTATGAATTGAGTGTTTTCTAAATAAATGCAAGATTTGCTTGTGTTTTTAACTTTTTATCAATAAAATGATGATGAGCACTTAAATTTTTTTTACTAATTTTATTTAATGGAATAAATTTTATTTACTGAAATCTGAACTGAAAAATATATAAAAAAATATATTTAAATAATTGAAAAATTTAATGATTTTTTTTATTTTATAATTGAAAAATGGAATGATATTGTCGGTACCAAAAAGAAAGAGTTTGTGGCCTTTTTAAATATACCTATACAATGTCAACCCATAACCACCTTGTTTTAAGTACAACTAAAGTACATTATGTTGATTATTATTTTTATATCTAAAAATTAGACATATTTCTTATAAGAAAATAAATTAAAAAACCAAAATAGAATAACATACTTTATTTGTGAAGTAAATACACCTTAATTTAGATAAAACATACATAGATAATACAAGTCAGTCTTTGCTTGCCTAGTCGATTGGTAATTACAATTTTTATTTACATTTTTTATATTAAATTAATAAAATAAAAAATAACATGAGCAAGAGCGTCGCCGAAGAAGAACAATACTCTAACAATATTTTTTTATATAAACAATAAATATATTAAATAATAAAAAAAATGGTGAAAATTGAACTCTCAGCCTCTGTGCTTTTTTGAAATTATTATCATAAATTTCTTTGTACAGTGTATTATAGGTAAGTCCTTTTCTCATTCTTCTATAAAAAAAGATGAAATAGTTAAAAGTGAATTGCAAAAACCAGTTTAGAGCCACTGCTTTAATTTTCTTTAGTAGTATCCACAATTTATACTTCATTCATTTTTGCTTTTTGGATGACATAATATAATAAGGACGCTCTTGAAATTGAGTACTTAAGAAAATATCAAACTACGGCACCATTTACAACCATTTGCCAAAAGGTAACTCATCCAAGCCAATGGCACCTCCTACCAAGTTCAAATAATATTTGTGAATTGGTTAACTATATATTAAAAAAGACGAAAATTTAATTTAAAAATTATGATATTGCTACACTATCCATACCTTATGTTTATTTTGTTTTTAAATATATTTTGTTATTTTTTATGCAGGTTCTAAGAAATAACTCAATATACCTACTCTAATTTTTTATATGAAATAATAATAAAAAATACAGTTAATAAATTTCGATCATATACAAAATAAATTTCAGCAATAAATGCCTTTTAAGCCACACAGTTAACCAAACCACAAAAAAAAATACAGCCTCAACATAAAAAGTCACAAACTGGAATTACATACATACATATATTTGGCATCTTATTCACATATCTATACTAAATGTATTAAATTTAATTAACACACAGTACTAATATTAATAATATATAACAATATGTATATAGTATCACGCGACATTGTTCATTAACACAGCATTATTTGACTCGACCTTAAAATAAAGCACCAAAGAACAGCTATTAAGAATGAAAAACTTCACTGGCTTTAAAAATATTCATCATTATTATATTAGACAAAATAACATATTGCCCCAATCGGGATTTTAATTCGTTACAACTGCACTTATAACCAAAGTCTATAATAACATACAGTACCAGCTGTCGATGAAAAGTCAAAGTTTCTAACACTGGATTTAATCTAAACAACATTATACATAAAAAATACAGAATTTTGATTTATTTGTCTGTCAATACTCTACTCAGTGCAGAGCTCAGGCATTATATTTCTGTTCGTATCATTAATCTACCCACTCTTAGTGAAATTGACTCAAATATGTTGAATTTACACATAATGGATTGATGTTAATAATCGGCCGAAATTGGATAATATAGTGTCTCAACCCGCTCTCTCTCTCTCTCTCTATCTATTCCGCTAGTTCATACTCTCTTGGGGGAAAGTGGATAGTTCAGCCACTATACTTTTTTTATTTAATCTCATTAATTCACAATGCATTACATATTATACACAATTAACTCGAGTATGTTGAATCGTCACTCAAGTATGATGAACTCTCCTATGTCTTGGCAGTTTTCTCTGCGAAGCGGAATGCAGGGAGTGTGGCACTGTGTATAATTAGTTACATCATCGCATTAGAGCTTATAATATTTACTATATACAATTTACTCAAGTATGTTGAACTCTCCGGTGCGGCGGCGGTTTTCTCTGCGAGGCGGAATACAGAGAGTGTGGCACTGTGTATAGTTGGTCGCACCATCGCATTAGAGCTTCAGTCACGTGGCAGCTGTTGGCAGCTGTTGCGAGTTGAGTTTCTAGACTGTCTGATTGCTTGAGGAGGAGACTGGAAATAGAAAAATAAAAATATATATTTATTATTATTATATTTATAGTTACTATTCAATTCAATTTAAAGCTACGATTACATTATACCATATTATTGCACATCATGTTTGACACTAGATGATGATGATGATGACCTTAAACTTTGTAAACCGGAAAAAGCAAGTATTATAAATGTAAAAGGTTGTGAAGATGAATGTTTGTTCTTCTTTCACGAGAAAAATGCTGAACAGATTTAGATGAAACTTTACAGTAATATAGATACATGTCAGAATAACACATAGGCACAATTTATGCAAAGATATTGTATACTTTGACTATAATATAACACAATTAATTAAAATAGCGCGATTCGCTAGTATAAAAAATATATATCTACTATAATAATCACCTCGGCGGAAACAACGTAGGAGCTATAATCATAGCCACATTGTGTTCACTCATTTTGTTAGTGTCACTCATTGACACTATCTCTCGTACTAACTGTAGTAGCTCGCGCAGTGTCGCTCTCTGCTCCGGTGGCAAGAGGAGAACTAGGAGATTTAGCGCTCGGCCTTGTGTAGTGCCGGTTAATGCTGGAATAGAAGAGAAACATTAATAAAATAAGTACCGGCTGCCAAAGATGTGATGCATCAGCCATACTGTTATGTTATAATGTTATTATTGAGAACAGACGGTACCTACTTTAAATTTATCATTATACAACCTAATCATTATTGAAATATATTTTACTTATTTTACTTTTGTTGTAGGTTCGATTCCACTCGGGAAGATAATTATTTTTAAGATAATTTTTAAGATAATTAATTCTGGTAAGAAAACGGCGCGGCGTTTACTTCTGCAACTAAACACGTAATGTATCGAAAATTTCTTGGTCCATGGGAAACGGAGTAGACTAGGTTTTCTGTGCCTATCCTCCTATATCCGGGATACGGCGCTCAACAATTTATCATATAATAACTTACCATAAGTATGATAAAACAATCTCATAAGCTCCTGTGTGAGAGGAGGTTGCGGTAATGCACGTAGTAATCGTTTGAACACCGCAGCCAAGTCGTGTCCGGTTGCGCGGCTTAACGCCGCCTCCACAGTGTTACGGTCCTCGTACCATTGACGTTCTATTAGTTGGCAGAGGGCTTCAATCTGTAAGAAAATTATTTAAATTTTTTGATTAATCAGACAAGACTTTTTTAAAGGAAATTATAGTTGAACCATTAGGTAGGTATAGTGAAACTTGAGATATTTATTTTATTGTGTTTTGAGAATTATTAACGGTTTTATAAAAAGTGCGGGTTTAAGCCCGCAATGTTAAAATTCTATAAGTTTTCTAAAAAAATAATTTACTTTAGTCCTAAAGTGTAGAATAACACTAGAAGTGTAGAATAACATTTTAAAATGTTAAGAATAAAAATTATTGGTTTTTTAGCGACGAGTCGTGACCGCCTTAACATTTATAATAGTTGTAGACTTCTGCGCAGATTTCTTTTACGATTTTCATAACTTTAAAAAAATAATGCGTTACGATAAATAAACTATTTTACCTTATGTTTATTCCCAGGTACACGTAAAAGCCCTTCATCTTTAGTTCTAGAACGTAAAGCTGATGATAAAGCTCTAAGGATCGATGGAACTGAACTCCAAGTTTCCTCCCATAGTATCATGTCTTTACGAAGTAGAGTTTCTAATGCAACACCGAATACTGCGCCTTCTGGAAATTAAATTATTATTAAACTTAATAATTAATTAGAATGTAATTAAGTAATATTCTATAATTTTTAATTAATTTAAGTAATTTTATATATTATACCAAGGTAGGGAGAGGGAACCTTGTGTCAAGACACCGATATGCGTTCCCCATATTCCGAAGAATTTTCGAGGCATTGCGTGCTATGGCGGAACTCAACACCACGCTTTGCCTTGTTAGTTGTTACCGAAGCGATGAAATGTAAAAGATGTGGTAATCGAACTCACCATCATTGTGTTTAAAGAGCTAGTGCTACTGCACCATGACGGCCTCAGCAAAAAATTAAAATTAAAAATATAATTAGTTATAACAATTTACCTTCTTTCCGCTTCTTCTTAGGAGATTTCCTCTTGTGGAAAGGTAAAGAGTATCTATCGAAGAGCGTAGTCAGCTCCAACCATAGTAAAGGCTGTAATTTCTTTAACTGAGGTTCTCCCACACTCTCGATATCTACAACGCTGTCTTGTTCCGGCCATTCCTTTGGAAGACGATTTTGTTGTATTAGTTAAATTATTTAAAGCAAATAAATAAAATAAATTCGTGTAAAGGTTTTCTAATTTTTCGTTAATAAGAGTTCTAAATAGAGCCAATTCTGGGATGGGCAACGGTTCAGGGTTTTGTCTCTAATAAATTTTATTTATTTATTTATAAAGAATAATCGAATAGATATTAAAGATGAGGCCAGTCGTGGCGCAGGGGCATAAATTGTGACTGTAAAACCGACTGGTTGTGAGTTCGATCCCCACTCGGGAAGATGAAATATTTACTTAAATTTATATTCCCATTTCTTCGCTCTGGTGTCGAGGCAAAGCGCCGGCGTTGAGTTCTGCTACTTAACACGCAATGTCTCCAGAATTCGGCAGAAAGTGGGGAACGGAGTGTCTTACATTAAGTTCCCCCTGCCAACCCTGCTGTGTGCGAGATACAGCGTTAAGCCATTCATTTAAAGTTTTACAGATTACTTTATATATTACTTATAGGAAAAATATATAGCATTTTAATAATAGGAAAATAACGCGTATAATAAAAACTAAGTGTCGATCTGTTTAAATGCAAGCAATTGTATGCAGAAACAGGTGATTGCGTCACCTCACCGCAATTCACTCAAAGCGAAACGTTACATATGAAACGGAAGCTAAACATTTTGCAAGTAAATCCATTTTAAACCGCAAATTTTATTAAATCGAGATGAAATAATGTTCCCAAGACAGAATTATAAATGAACCGTGTCTGTATTACTAAATTTACTTTTATAATGTAATGTAATCTTCATGTGTGTATAGAAGTAGGCGTTTGTATTTTAGTTTCAAGCTCAATTTCGAATATAGAAAGGCAAAAAGAGACAAATGTTAGACACGGCGTTCTCCACTCACCGTGTGAATTTAAGACATTACGGGTCGATTGACAGAACTCAACGTCGCCCTTGTCATACCAGTCAGGAGATTTTTTTTAATGTTTTATAGCTGCATAAGTATGTACATAGACATTCTAAATTAACAAATAAAACATCTCAGAGACTGTTCGTTCGAATTTTTTTTTTTATCTTGGATACACCATTTATTGAGATATTGGAGATTATTATGAGATCGAACTCAGAACGCATCATGACTAATGTTAATCCTTTCGATGTACCCAAAAGTTACCACGTGAACATGTGCTGTGTATGATACACAACTCTTAGGGCCTTATTTAAAACGTGCTTAGCACCGAGATCGACTTTCATTCTTTCAGTCTTATGATCTATGGACGAAAACATTATCTCAAGATCGATCTCAGTGTTGAGAGCGATTTATAAATACGAGCCTTAGTTTTCCCATTGAACATTGCGGGCGAAGTCACAGGTAGGCGCTAGTGAATAATATATGAACAAATATTAAGAATATTACCTCCTCGTGATGCATCATCTGTCTGTCCAAGTTAAACTTATGTTCGAAGCTGAGCGGCTGTTGCGCTGACGCCGCGCTCTTTGTTCTCGACACAGGCGCATGTTTCCTGTAATAAACAAAAACTTTATTGAGTTTAGTTACACCAAAGTACTTATATTTTACGTATAATATATAAAATATAATACATATAAAATATCTTTTATCCGAATTACGATATTAGGTATACGTCAATTCCTTTGAAATAAGAATAAAAATAGCCTTGTAAAAATATTACTGTAATAAATATATATAATATTTAATTCTTTTAACTACTTCCAAATACGTATTAATATATTAATAATTTTGGTTAATGTTTATAAAAGGGAAAGTGACTTAAAGATCTAACCTACGCTATGCTACAAGCAACATCCGTTTAAAAAAGTGTTCTAAAACACCACCACAATCAAAATGGATATAAAGTTAGCGAGCAATACATTTTTTATAATGTACATTATCAATCTTTTGTCACAACTTACATAAAAGGGTCGTTGTCTTTCAGTATGGATCCATTGATACGTTCCTTGCCAATTCGCGGCCCTTGAACTGTCCCGTACCTTTGGTAGCCTAGCAACTCAATACCCTCTGCAAAGAATATTTTTTATATTAAGATTATGTATTTAACATATTAAAATTATAAAACTCTAAGATTTCTTTGGCTGAATGCTCTACGTTGGTTTTTGTCAAACAGTCCATTTTGAATTACTGCATCCTACAAATTACTGCTTTAAAATAAATATAAAAATTGATCATTAGTATAATCTGTATGACAAAAAACGTACCTGTATTAGAAGCAATATCCGCCCAATGTAAGTCGTTCGGCTTGAACAGCTCCTGCACCCGCGGGGGCGAGTGGGCGGGCGGCGAGAGGCGCACGCGCCGCGCCGGGGCGGACGGCGTGCGAGCTATGGGCGCGTGCGTGTGTGGCGGATACGTGTCACTGGAAAATAGAGGATATTGTTAGGTAGGAATGCCTAGTGTTAAAACACTCCCACTTTCCAAAAATTTTACGAGACATTGCGTGTGAACTGGCGGTTTGTCTTACTACCAGAGCCAGGAACGATAACATTAAAACACTAATTTCCCTAAATGGGAATAGAATCTACAACCGCGTTTACAGTCACACGCTCTGCCACGCGCCACGATTGCCTCGAATATATCTGTAACAGTATTAACACTCACACAAAGTCAGGTGGCGTAGCGCTGTCTGCCCACTCAGTGGGGGGGCTGCCGGAGCCGCCGCTCGGCAACGAGTCCAATGAATCAGGGGTCGCACTACGCGACCGAGGCTCGCTGCCGCTCGAATTCTAGAAACAAAAAATATTTATTAAGTAAATCATTTGATACAGGTGATATTTTTTAAAAAATATTTTAGCTTCAATTTAGTATCATTTAGATAACTTAAAGTAAACTGTATTAATTTTAAATTCTATAATAAATATTATAAGAAAATGCCTTATTGGTTTTTACTATGAAACAAAACATATGTCGATGTTTCTAATATCATCTAGTTATAATATTTTTTTTACAAAATCACATAAAACAAAATCTTAGCTCCGGATGTTCCGCAAAATCTTATAAACAGTGAAATCACATATAAAACAGCATAATTTTTCAAAATGCTGATATTTAGGACATTCACATGACACAATGCATTCATTTTATCTTTTAACTAACTTTTACTTTAAAACATCTCTGAACTTCACATTTGACCACTTATTATCATTAGGTACTCAGCGCGTTACAAAACAATTTCTACAAAACAAAAAAGAACAAATAGAACCAGAATTGTCTAAAGCACTTAAAACGTCACCGTAACACAGAAACAAGTTAATTGTTGCTAACGACGACGACGAGTTTTTGTTAATAGAAAGTGTCGTGAGAAGAGAAGACAGGTGCATTAATATGTATGTTGTAATATATTGATGGGACGCGCCGTAGAATGTGAGGAAAGTGATATGAATGAAGCGTAATATTATCGACAGATACCTAAAGAACGGTCGATGAGTTGTGGCCGTTCCCAAGTTTGGATATCTGAATTTTTAAATATTGGTTAGTCCCTCATAATATGTAAGAACTCATAACAGAATAGGCTGAGGAAACTTAATGTTGTGCTTCGTTACTCGAGCGAAGAATTGAAAATATGAAATATGTATGTCATTTCCTCTACTAGCTTCACTTCAATAATTGAATTGAATTGAGCCTTAAGTTAGGATCGAATCCACAAACGCTGCGCTTAAAATCGGACCCTGGAGATATTTAACAATAGTATTATGTTGCCCAATTTTTTATTTTAAAACAGTAAAGCCTATTTTATCTGTAACTTAAATGACAAATAATTGACAAATTAAAGATAACCTCTAGATACTAATGAGAAGGGAATTGTGAGCATTACGTCTATCATTGCCGTATAGAATTGCGTAATAAATGAAAGTCAACTAAATACATCTTTAACTGAGATAACTTTGTTTAGTTACTGCTTACTGTGCATTCACTTATCTAACCTTTTCATGCAGCGGTTTTTGTTAATATTTTCTGGCTTGTTAAATATTAGTTGTATTTTTATTTCTTTTTTGTAATAATGTATATTTTTTCTCGCTTTATCCCGCCTAGGGAAAGGGAACCTTGGACCTTGAACCTCGTGCTAAGACACTCCGTTCCCATTGGGGCACTTCCATTCTCGGCTTTCCGCCAAATTATAGAGGCATTGCATGTTGATCGGTGGTACTAGAGCGAGGAAAATGAAAACATTAAATATTTAATCCCTTCGAATGGGTCCCCACAACCTGTCCCTTTTACAGTCGCGCGCTTGTGCCCATCCTCCACGAATGGCCTTAGAAATCATCAATATAACGTAATTAAAGTCTACCTTTGCCAGTTACTAACGGAATCAAAATCAAAAGATGGTATTATTTTTTATAAAATTCTTACTTTGCAAATTATTTCAGAGTCATTATGACACAGTGGTACCGTCTCCCACTAGAGGGGTATTTATCTCCATGTTACCTTTATGCAGGAAAAGCGTGAAGCTGCTTTTTTAAATAGCGGCATAGCATCTGACTGTAAAGGCGATGGTTGTGGGTTCTATCTTAGCTCGGGGGTTGCATTAATTATAAATATTTTAATCTTCTTTCTCTACTAATAGAAAGCGCGGCGTTGAGCTCGCCATTCAACATGTAATATCTAGGAAATTCGATACAACGTGGAGATTAAAAAAGTAAATAATTCAATAACATAGGTATATAGTAAAATAAGAACAATTTAAAAAAACCCACGATCAAAGTCACTATGCATTCCTTCCCTACCTCTTCCTAGTACACACATGATGTGATTTAAACAGCAACAACACACAAACAACATAAACACATACACAAACTTCTTAGAAGCGTGTCATTCACCGCCAGAGCATTTTAATATCCATGGTTGTGGAATGAAGTTCCTACTCTAGAGTCTAGTCACTAGTGACTATAAGGTATTTTGTGCATATAATAAAAATTGTGCAAAACAGTTTTAAGTGAATAAATAGATATGAAAAATGAACAAAAAATAAAATTACACATTAATAACGCGGCTTTGATTTTTTGTCTCGAATTCGAACAGAAACTGGAGAACAGAGTGTCTTGACACTAGTTTCTCTACTCCTACCCTGCTATAATAGTAAAAGCAAAGCAAGCAAACGATAATAAACATATAGATACACATAATAATTGAATGTATAGTACTTTATATTCTACAAATAGCTGCACAAAAGCGATGATGGCATCATCAGTAATGTATGTCTTAACCAGATATGGGCAGATTTATGCTTGACAAGTAACTAACAAGTTATAAGTGCCGCAACTTAAGATTTATAATGAAAAACTAAGCTTTACAGTAAGAGCGGCTTAGCCTGTAGTAGAATACCTTAAATATAATATATGAAACAAACAGAATTCGACGGAAAGGAAGTATCTTAATGGAAACGTAGTGTCTTAACACAAGGTTCCCAGGTTCCCCCTACCTATTATGCTATATGCGGGATACATTAAGTTGATATATTTATTGTTACTATAATATTTTGAACTATGGATGCATGCCCGCAGGGACAGTGGTTAAACATCGACACGATTAACTTCATATAATATAACTTTCCTTGAATTAATGTACCTACTATGAAACACAAAAAGATTCTTTCAACTTGAACCAACAGTTCCTGAGATTAGAGCATTAACCCAAAAAAAAATCTTCCGCTTTATAATATTAGTATATGTACAAGTTTAAATGTCATATGCCTCCATGACATTAGTATTACAATTGGTAAAGGGAAGTCGTCTATTAAACGGAATATCGAGGTCGGTTCATCAACATGCGTCCCTCGAGCGCGGCGCATGTGATAACTGCTAAGTTTATAAATAAACACTTACACTAAGCGTCAAAATAATATTGTTATTATAATTTTTTTAGTTTTATATTTATAAGTCACTATAATTTAGTGAAAATCACTCAATTGTTCATTCCTAGTCATATTATGGACAATAGTCCATAAAAAACTTTACATGATGGGTGGTAAATAGTATTGAATTTTTATATTTGTGAATAATTTACTACTAAAGAATTAACACGGCGGTCGCTGAAATGAGTATGATATTATGTAATATATTTAGATGAAATATATAATGGAATACATTTTGACGATAGGATTATTAGACCACTTTTAACTATTATATAAAATAAAGACAATAAATTAATTACATCTAATTAGATATAAATAATACAATAATTAATTAAACATATAGTAAATTAAAAAATATGTATATTTTAATGTATAAAAATAAATAATTAAATATATTCAATCTCATTATCTACATTAAATGAAATCTTCAAACACGAAAGCTAAAATTATAATATAATAATTAAACATAGTGATACTCAGTGGCCACCCATACTATCATTACATTTATCTTAGTCAAGAGTTGAACCCACGACCGGTCGCTTAGTAATGAAAGCCAACAGTTCTAAGACAAACTAAAATACTGTATCAAACCTTCAATACATAAATAGATATATTAAATCACAGTATTAAACAACAATTTACAAAAAGCAAATTCTTTCGTAACTATGATAGTGATAGTGATAGTGTCCTTATCGGTTATCTTGATGATTGATAACTTATCACCGCGTGACGTATTTTATATGTGCGGTTAATGTGCGGTTTAGATATAAATTCATAAGATTAATCATTTTCACATTACATTTAAATTAAATTTTCTCCATAATGCGGAAAAAGCGTGAAAAAAACTATCGTATTAAATTGAAATATTGCTGTGTTAACAGCCAGAGAGTGTGGTGAGACAGCGTGGTGAGTGCCGGAACTCAATACCGCCATACTAGAGCAAAGAAATGAAAATTATTTAAATATGGTCACCGTGGATCGAACCTACTACCATTATGTACACAATCAGACGTTCTCAGTGAATCGATAAATTAATGTAAGTATTCATTTTGGTATTGATTCTCACTCAATAAGCTTCACTTCACTCAATAAGCAGGACGTGAAACGGGCCAGGTTCCCTCTACCGTCCCTGCTTTGTGCGATATACAGCCTGAAGCTAAAAAATTACATTTATTTAAAATAATATTATATTATATATTATTATGTTTTTAGTAAAATTGGTTTACAATTAATTGCATACAATTCGGCCTTTTTCATTTATCATTAAATTGATTCAAGAGCGTAATAATTAGTTCAAACTTATTAATATTAGTAGCAACATAATAGCTATGTGTGTGCAACAGGCCTTATATCCTTGACGTTATATGATTTCTATGCTATTAATATATACATATACAAGCAGATTTAGCAGACTTTGCCTGAGTATATTTGTTAATTTGATTACAAAATATTCAATAGATAAGACTAAAATGAAGCAAAGAATGATGTATTATGGTTTGCGGAACTCGTTGATAATAACAGAAATCAACCCACATGACGTAGCAAGACGACGTATAAATTAAAATCATTGTCATTTAGACAATACAATAACAATATAATTTAATTCTTTTTCGTCATAATATAATTTTCTATATGTCTAATTCGATTAAATTGATGGATGGATAGAAGAAATAAAATTGAACCGTATGTGTTTGTGTATTTTTTATATGTCTTGTATCCTATATTATTGAAAATTTTTATCTAAATCCGTTCATTAGATATTACACGAAAGTGTAACAAACATCCAATCTTATAAACTTTCATATTTAAAATATTAGTCAGATTCCATTTGTGTACTCAAAATCAAAATATAAAGAAAAATATTTTTAAAAATAAAATTACGCGGCCAGTCGTGGCGCAGCAGCAACGAAGTGTGACTGTAAAATCGACTGATTGTGGGTTCGATCCCTACTCGAGGAGATGAAATATTTACTTAAATTTATATTTCCATTTCTTCGCGCTGGTGTGTAAATGTTTTTTAAATTGGTTAAGATTATGTACATCTTATAATGTATAATACTTGTTACACACATCACGCAATATACTATGAGAATCCAGAAGTTATATAGGATTAGCCCAGAAGACAGAATTATATTATATTATAATAGGCATAGTAAAATACTAAAATTTTTGATTGATATTCATATAACAATTATTGTTTTTGCCGAGATCATGGGTTCGACACCCAATTAGTACATAAATTCACATATACAAGAATATTTATATTTCCTTAAATTTATATTTCCATTTCTTTGCTCTGGTGTCGAGGTTAAGCGCGGCGTTGAGTTCTGCCACTCAACACGCAATGCCTCCAGAATTCGGCAGAAAGTGGGGAACGGAGTGTCTTAACACTAGGTTCCCTCTGCCTACCCTGCTGTGTGTGGGATACAGCGTGAAGCTAATTTATTTTTTTTAAGAATATTTAAATAGATGATTATAAAATATAATAATAAATATAACATACGTATGTTAATTACAATAATAAAAAAAACAAAATCAAATACCAATATATCGAGATAAGACCGCATCAACGCCAGCCCTTTGCAGTTCACCATCTTCTCGCACACCTTATGCCTCATTGTTTCGCACAGCATTTTAGAAAATTACATCAAAATAAGTTCAGCAAATGAGAAAAAAAAACAGCAGAAAACACACCGATCGCACCCAACCACCCAACACTGTGTAAGCCAATTTTGAAATTCGCCGGACGCACCGCAATTTGCGTTAGCGTATCCGTTTATGTTACTTTAATCCATTATTGCACGTTTTCATGATTACAAATGTATGTATACATTTGGAATAAATTGCAAAATATTTTATATAATATTACTATTGGAAATTATTAAATAAATATTAACTAAATTTATCTCGTACAAAACGGTTGTTCTCTATTGAAGTCATTTTCAAACTAAATATTGGGTCTGTACGTAATGAACGTTGGTAACGACAGGTTTATCGTGTCCCTTAATGTTAGTGCCACTCCACTTTAAAAGAATCTTAATTATCGCATTAGATATTGTTAAATTTGTAAAATTTCAAATATTCTTCGTGGAATTTCAATTAATAGCTTTTGTTTAAACTGAGAGGAAAACAAATAAATAACGATTGTTCTGATAAGTAATTGTTAATCGATTTTTGTAATTTTTTTTAACACAGTTTGTGCACAGAAATTAAATTGTTTTATTTTAAGATCATCTCTACATAGCTTATTTGCTCTAATACTAGATTTATATCTTCGCTTCAAGCTGTATCCTGTATTTAGAAGGGTACCCAGAAGAAATTTAGCGCAAAGACAATCCATTCCTTACTTTCCGTCCGCTTTTGAATTAGAGACATGCGTATTAAGTGACAGAAGAAGAAGAAGATAAATTGAAATATTAATTCCCCCGAGTGGGGATTGAATCCATAACTATCGGTTTTAACACCTGACGCTACTCTCATTTTTATAAATTTAATTCTTTAATATATGGTATAGTATTAATGTAATGTCAGTAGTGTTTATTAAGATACCGATCAACGTTACGTTCCTTCATCACCTCTTTTACGCTATAGACTTATAAGAAAAAAAAACTATAAAATAATTAAAAAAAAATAAAATAATAAAAAGTTTTTATGACGCTTGATGGCGGCTGATATAATAAAAAATTTAAGTGCCTATCAATTGATAGAATCAAGTAACAGCTATAACGGTACAATATGATTTAGAACAAAAAAAAATATTCAATCATTGTTCTGTATTGCCATCAAGAAGAACTATGTTAAAATTAAATATTTTTTATTAAGAATATAAAAGTTCTATAATAGTTACGTACTTTTTTAAAGTCATATAATCTTCTAGCATACATTTTTACGAGTTACTCGTGAGGAAATAAAAATTTGCAATTCTTGTAACATTAAATCTATCTAAATACTAAACTTCACGCTGTATCCCCCACATAACGGAGCACGCAGCGGGATCCTAGGAATCTAGTGACAAGAGACTTCGTTCCCATTAAGACATTTCCGAAATTTCTAGTTTTATAAATTAAAATAATATATATATATATATATATATATATATATATATATATATATATATATATATTACAATCTTATATGATATTTCACATTTGTTGAATGTTGTTATTTTGTTAATTGTAATGTTAATTTAACCGACAGTCTTGTGTGTTGCAATATTTTATAAAACGAAACTCATAGAGTATAACTTTTTAAAATACAATAGTATACCTGTTTAGTAATTCAATGCTTCCACAATAAGAACTTAAGAAAGTCTGTCCTTGATGACCTACCTAAGTCCGACCCACGTCTTATAACGTAGATCACTTAAGTATTCTATTTTTATTAGTTTCACGCTGTATCCCGCGCATAGCCGAGTATGCAGATGGAACTTGGGATTTGATTGAACTTTGGGATGGTATTAAGATACTCCGTCTCCATTAAGACGCTTCCTTTACACACTTTTCACCAAATTCTGGGACGGTAGGAAATAAAAATATTAAACATTTGGGAACCGAAGCCACAACCTGTCGCGTTCACAGCCGCTTATGCCCCTGTGCCACGACTGGCCTCAATTTCATTGTATTCTAAAGGTTCCCATTATGTTAACAATATTTTCACAAAGTTATCAGAACTACAGTTAGGTACTAAATAACTATAAAGATGATTCCATATTGGTTTACATATAATAAGTGCATATTAGAATGGCGAGTCATCGTCCATTACTTGCTCTGCTTTGAGATCCATTAACCTACTATGCTGGTATTGTCTCAATATATCATTAAAGTATATCGAATAATTACCATGAAAGTTAGTATAAGTAAAATTGCTTAGTTGCGGAAGAACAAAATATGTATATTGTTAGAAATCGGAAGCGGTTAACGTTTTAAAAAAAAACACGATAAAAACACACATCGTCTATATGTTTCTAAACTATTTGGAAAGAGATACTGTGTAATTGCAATAAATGATATGTATCACCTACTAACAATACTTCACACTAGTTTCCTTCCAATAAGGGCCGTTGCCTACAAGCAACTGCCTCCACACATTGACACAATTCCACTACTTTTATAGTCTGTTTCACTTAAATCTATCTACCCTCTTTTACACGAGTTCGCTAACAATATATATACTGTTAGCGTACTCGTGTAAAAGAGGGTAGATTTAGGTGGAAAATAACTATACAAGCAGTGGAATTGTGTCAATCGGGGGCACTTGCTTGTAGGTAACGGCCCCTATTGGAAGGAAACTAGTGTGAAGTATTGTTATTAGGTGATACATGTCACTTATTGCAATTACGTAGTATCCCTTTCCGAGTAGTTAGAAACAAATGTACGATGTGTGTTTTTATCGTGTTTTTTTAAAAACTATAACCGCTTCCGATTTCTAACAATACTAATTTTATACGGAAGTTTACTAAGTCGATCCCACAAATTTTAAGAATTGCTGGTTTCAATTGAAAAAATACTTTTTTTGTTAGATTGGATAGTCCATCTATCGAGGCTATTGACTATATTTCATCAAGTTAATATTGTTGGTGTTACCCACTAAACATGCGGTCAGAGTTACCTCTCGCACTCAAAATGTGTCAAACACTATTTTTATATAGTTACTAGCGACCCACTCGCGGCTTTGCCCTCGTACTCGTACTCGGCGTACTTAATATATATATATAATTTTGGTATTTTCATAACATTATCACTTTAAAGACAATGTCTATAAATTGAAAACTAAAGTTTCAGCCAATTTAATAAAAAAAATTGTTGGAATTCTGTCAAAATTTAAAAGTTTTAGTCAAACACGATGATATCATTCCCAAGATATTTGCAAATAATCTCATTTGAATAAAATTGAAAAAAAAAAGTCAAAAGTACAGTTTTTTAGCATTCAAGACAAGATTTAATACATTTCATTTATTTCGATTTATTTTCTAGGTAACCGCACATAGAGTTACTCTACATACTACAAACATTTTGTAATCATCATAAAATATTACTGTACCTACTCCATTAAAACTTCCTGCCACTATCAAATATCTAACATTCGAATTCAAATATGTAATTCAAATTTTATTAATATTTATGTATTTTTTTTAGCTCCACGCTGTATCCCGCAAATAGCATGGTAAGCAATGGGTATCTGGGTACCTAGTGTTAAGACACTCCATTTCGTTTAAGGCACTTTTCCACAAATTCAGTGGGCTTTGCGTGTTGAGTGGCGGCACTCAACGCCACTTTTTGTCTTGTTACCTAGGCAAAGAAATGTAAATATTAAATATTTCATTTTATTGAGTGAAAATCGAATCCACAACTTGTCGTGTTTACAGCCGCACGTTTGAGGCGCTGCACCACTGGCCTCTGTATTTTATTAATTTAATAATTACGTTATTAAATGTTAAAGAAAATAAGCTTAGATCTAAAATTCAAGGTCTCACAAATCACAGCGAGCTTTCGACTAGTTTAATCAATTTTCGTGTATTACGCGGCGCGCCGTATTAAATACGATCGCAGCATTGGATTCGACACGACATTGGTATAGCTTAATGGAACTAAGCAGCTTACTCATTCAAATACTATTTATAGGATTATATCTACACCTGAGATCGTCACGGCGGAGCGACACAGCGTCTCACTGGAAACGTGACAATATGGATTCCATTCCCACTTGGTGGATTTAATTATTTATACTTCATCCCTCTGGTAGAGAGAGCGCGGAGTTAAATTACGCCAATCAACACGTGAAGCTTTGTATGTAAATCGAAACTTGGGCGGAATGTGAAGCATAGAGTATCTCAATACTACGTTCCCACTGTTTACCATAAAAAAGCGTTAAACTGTATAAAAAAAATATAAACGAAAAATATATATAAAAATAATACGTAATT
Organism: Heliconius hermathena; assembly: GCA_013403705.1. NCBI lineage: Eukaryota > Metazoa > Arthropoda > Insecta > Lepidoptera > Nymphalidae > Heliconius > Heliconius hermathena. Next base: position 831,922 of record JAAIXJ010001863.1, read on the forward strand.
TTTTCAAATATAAAATTATCACGTTACTAGCAACAAATCTATTAAGTGTTAAAAGTGCAAATTAAGTGCTAATTATTAGAAACATTTTTTAATTACAAGGTAACTAACAAATGTATGTATATCAGTAATCAGTTGTAGCGTAGTTTGGACGCGCCTGACTGCATGGGATGATTGTGGATTCTTATCTTACTTGAAGTAAATTAATATTTGTGTATTGAAAGGAAAATTATGATTAATTATAAAAAATCATAAATAAATAATGTCTGGATACAAAAATGCAGTGTTAATTTCGCCTTCATGGCTTGAAAGTTCATGATTTGATGATAAAAGATCAGTAATAGTAGCTATGAAATTTATAAGAAATTCAAAAACAAAATTTTCTGAAATGTTTTTCAGGATAATTGTCGTAGATAATGGAGAGTCTCAGCACTTTTAATATTCTGCTAAATATATGCGGATGTGCATAAAGCTAAAAAATATCGTGTTCTATAGGCTACGTGTATTGGTTGCGTGATTCAAAGTAATATAACATTTAAATCAACGCTAAGAAATTGTAAACAGGCCTAGCAATTAATACGAGTAGATAAAAAAGGAAATCGAGTGCAAGAACAAATATTATTAGTACATAAAGCAAATAAGCTTTATTATTATATTGTTCATTTCAATATAGTTTCATTAAAATTTAAATATATTACACACATGTTGCGTACAAATAAGTATAGTTTATTTAATATATGAAAAAAAATCAAACTGGGAGAAAATTGTCTAGTATAGAATCGACATCGAACGAGAAAAAAAATTAATTAGGGAAAAAAAAAAAATTAAGGCAACTTAGCAACCATTTAAATAGTAAAAAAATATTATTTTTTTTACAAAACAAAAAAATATTTTTCGAAGAAATAAAATTTATCTAAATTTACATATTATCCATTGTTCTGTCAAAATGTTTACACGAAATAAAAATGCAGCTGCAGCTTCACATTTTACGTATCTATAAATAACATAATTTATAAAAAACGATTCTCCATCTTGACATCACTATAAAATATTTAGTACTTTTTCTTCAGTGACTTCCCTTTTCCAAAAATAGGGTTCTATTTTGTTAACTTTATTTAACAAAATAGAACCGTTAACTATATTTTTAATGTGTCCGATGATTAATAATTAGGATAAACGATACAAATTTCTTACCTTTCCTTAGCAATATTTTAAATCGATTTCACAAAACTGATAGAAAACTATTAAAACTGTTTACGAAATATGAATAGAAGAAATAACAAAAAAAAACTATATTTAATAGCTTCCAAAATTACCATACAAATTTTACCTGCTCGTTAACGATGATGCATGGTGGCAATCATAAACTACCGTATATGAAATATCAAGGCTGTTTTATCTACAATTTTTTTAGTATCACGCTGTAAGAACACGCCTATTTAAGCAGCGGTTAATCTGCAGTGTTAAGACACTCCGTATCCTAGTGACGTTAGTGTCGTTATGTCTTATTACCAAAGCGAGAAAATGAAAATTAATTCAAAGTAATTCAATCGAACCTATAACCGTTGCGCACAATATGACACTGTGACGACCTCTATATAAGCTGTACTTATATTATAAAGCTAAAAAATTTGTTTGGTTGTACGTAATCAACTCAGTAATCTGGCTTGCATACATTTAACAGTGAAGGCAGAGAGAACCTAGAGTTAAGACACTCCGTTTCCCCTTTTCGTCAATTTTTCGGGGCATTACGTCTTGAGTGGTGAAACTCAATGCCGCGTGTTTTGCCTTGGTACCAGAGCCAAGTAATAAAAAATATTAATAAATAATAATTCATTCTCCCGAGTGGGAACCGAACCCACAAGCGTGTTACAGTCACACTTTGTGCCCCCGCGACACGACGGCCTTAACGATATTTTTGTATTAGTTAGTCCATTTATTGACAAAGGCTATAAGGCTATATAACGTCACGTTAATAATCTCGAAATAACTTTATTTATTTTTTACCACGAAGACGAAGCCGAAGGTAAAAGTTAGTTAGACAGATACAAAATAAGCAGAAAAGATTCCCATGAGTTTAGAATTCTAATTAGCGACTTTAAATTAAGTAATGTTATTCCTAACATTAATTCTTCTTCTTGAAACCGTTAGTATATATTTTTTTAAAATAAACAGTTTCAACGACCGACCGACGACGTCACATTAAATTCTAATTTTGATAATTTTTTACTCAAATAAACCTTTGAGGCCAGCCTTGGCGCTGGGGCAAAAGCATGTGCCTGTAAACGCGACTGGTTGTGGGTTCGATCCCCATTCGAGGAAATTATATATTTGTTTAAATTTCTTGTCTCTGGTGTCGAGGTAAAGCGCAGTGTTCCGCCACTCAACACGCAATGCCTCCTGAATTTGGTGAAAACTGGGGAACGGTGTGTCTTAATACTAGGCCCTCATTTTTGATTTTGATTTTTAATCCTTTGTGAATAATCTTTAGAATTGCCGAATGCCGCTCAGAAGGTAATTCTACTGAGCCAGGAAACTCGACAAGTTTGTTTTATTCGATAAAAAGTATAATAAGAATTCTTTTATTTAACACAATAATTTTATGGTCGGTATCCTGTATATAAATGGAATGATCTCAATTTCACACATTTTTGACAGAACTTTACTTGCAGCCTCCCTTTGGATTATACTTTGTTTTGGGTGCCACGTGACTCTCTTCCCTATCGTTTAATGTCCCACTTAAACGAAAAACGCTTGTTAACGATTGTTTCACCAAAACTAACAATTTTCATATGAAAAAAACGAAAATGACTCTATAAAATTTCTCTAATACCTAATCATCTCCATTATCAACTTTAACCAACTCTTGAAAAGTATTATGAAGCCATTAAATGGTATTACAGACCGGTTACCAATACGTGGGGCCATTTGGAAATATCTTATAGATTTATATCATCCAACGATGAATGGTGAGAATAATATTTTGTAATGTCCATGTAAGTGCCTCCATTTCTTATATAATAATTCGTTAGCCTGATTACTTCTGTTTTAAAGCTTATTAAAAGTAAAGGCTTAGAGAAACTTTATTGCCTAATTAAACCGAACCTAAGCATTATAACAATTTGTCAAGTTTCACAAAATAAATTATGTAAGACGTTTTCTCGGTGTGTTGCCACATTATGTTAGACTCGTTTTTTTTTTTGCGTAAAAGATAAAAAGAAATCTGTCATTTTGGTTATTTTCTACGAAGTTGAACTATAGTTCACACATGGTGTCGTAAAGACGTTATTCTATAATAGAGTGTTTTTGACTGTATGATATTTGTATAAGTGGTGAAAGGCTAACTGACGATTCAAAAGGTTTTGAACCTGTGACCTATTGCGTCTTGCGAGGGACAACAGGGAGGACTGTTAGATGAATCGTTAACGAAAATACTTGAATTTCTTAATATGGACATCCTTTCCACTCGGGACAATAAATTATTTAAATGTATTTTCCTCGCTTTAGTAAGGAGCGAAACGAGGCGATGAGTTCCGCTACTTAACATGCATTGTCTTAAAAAAATCGGCGAAAAGTAGGGAGCGGAGTGTCTTAGCGCTTCCCACCCTACAATGTGCGGGTTATAGCGTGAAACTGAAAAACAAAAAAATGCACTCACTTCTAGATCCCTGAAGACGTCCCTTATATCTGGTTTCTTAGCACGCGACGCGGCCCGTTTTCTTCTTACAGTTCTGTTAAGTCGTCTTACACGACGTCTTACTGCAGCCGCTTGCTCTCTAGGGAGAGGTCGCACAGCCTCTCCTAGCTGGGCCTCGGTTACTTCCAGCCCGGCTTGAAAAGGTGCGGCTAAGGAACCTAGCCCAGCTGCCTGTAGCCATTCTGCTTCTAGTTCGCCTTCTGTGAATAGAAATGTAAAATTGTAAAATCAGAAATTCAGATAAATATGATAAAAAATGGTTTTTAATAATAATTATTATATTGATATAATTATGTAGATAAATAAACTGTTTTAAAATATTATATATATAAATCGAACAAACAAAATTATTAAATTAACAAAGTTGAAATTTGGCTTAGGTTAGGGACTGTAGGGAGCACTTAGAAAGGAAAAAAGATTTTTCGACATTACGTCTTAAAGTCCACGTAAATAAAGTCTGCGGGCGTCTAGTTTTTTTTATAATATGAAAGAAAATATCTCACCATATTATTCTTTCATGATTTATAAATAACGATATAATTTATAAAATATATTTCAAAACTTTTATCATCTATATTATAAAGATGAAGTGTTGAATTCTTTGCTAAATGAAAACAACTTCAACAATCATAGTAAAGACAGGTCGAAATACAATTTGTAATTAAAATCTACGTCCGAAAGCGTCTCACGTTTCAATATGCAAAGTTACACATTAATTTTTTTATTTATAGAAAAAAAATAGAATTGATATCATAAAAAAACGACTTGCAGATTCATTATGATAACAAAAAGCTGTATTATTTTTTTTCGAACATGTCCATTACGTACGCGTTCGTTTTATCTTCAGCGCCTTTTTTTTCTCAGCAAGTACTAGTCGTGTATCGTCGGAACTTTGTTCGCGATAATAAGTTTTTTGCCCTCGTCATTTAAAATACAAAGTTAAGTTTCTAATCAGGATCTTTATATCTATATTCTGTGGCCTCACGCTGTATGTCTCACATGGCAGGGTAGGCACAGGGAACCTGGGAACCTAGAGCCGAATTCTGGACGCTTTGTCTCGTTTCGTCTCGTTTGTGCGAGAAAACGAATATATTAAATATTTTATTTACTCTAACGATGCTCACACATCGAACCCACAGCAACTGCCACTTAACACACAATATCTCGAAATTTAGAAGGAAAACGTGAAACGAATGATTTCTAAAAAAATAAAATAATAACATCAGTATCGGACGTGCTAGCAGTATAATACATCACGTAAACGAATTTCCAAACTATACAAAAATCTTTGAAGCTTCTCTCATCCAGCGGTATGTAAAAAATATTCAAATTGTTACTCTATCTTATTTTTCTTCATACTTACTCATACACTGTAAATAATAAACGCATGAAATTGAATTACAAATCAATACATATCTGTCGTGCTATAAAATCTGACGCCCAATATATTATAACTGAGCACCGAAGTCAGAACACTCCGACCTGAGGTTAAGGAACTTTGGAGATCGTTCGGGTATTGTCCGACGTTTGATTGCTTCAATGCAAATTCCACCATAAAAACAACATAATTAGCAAATTGCGATATGTATGTATGTGTTTAATTTTTAAGTCGCTTAAGTAGCGTTACTTGGTAAGCGTTTTTACAAATTTTAGTTACTGTCACAAAAACCACTAAATGTGACACTTTGATAGAACCGTCCTAGAAATATATAAAACAGTCGGGAACAAACACCATACTTTTCGGCTCACGCTGTATCCCGTATGTAAAGTAGGAAACTAAGGTTAAGATTCACACTCCCCACGCACCGCTCAATTATCGAGAAATAGCGAAAGAATTAAAATAAATCATTCCTAACGTAAACAATTTAAAACTGTACTGCTGCGACACGAGACGACATCATATAAAGACTCTAAAAATTAAGAAAGAGAATTGAATTAGTCGCAATTTGTGAAGTAAAGTGTTTGCAGGACTAAAAAAATATACAGTACCTATATACATACATATAATAGTAATCAGAAAGAAGAATATAATATAAACTTTAGCAAAAAATCTTGTGACATATTCAAAAGCTATTACTGTTTCGGCCTACTTGAAATTTCTATAAAAAATTAAGAGATTACAATACACAAAGGCCTAAAAAGGTTCATTGAGGACCAACGAATTAGAAAGGAAAAGCACTTTCATTATTATTCCACTTACCTATAATTGCAGGTATAACGGAACTCAAAGTAAATATCTTAAATAAAATCTAACATCGCAACTAACGGATTTAAATAAAATGGGACCTCCTCTTATGACCAGATTTCTGGTACACCTACACTCGATCAATTGTCGTTTGGCTAACAACAATTTATATTTTTATATATAAAGTTGTAACTAATCGCTGTCAGTGTCAGTGCACGGAACATGAAAGATATATGAAAAAAATAAAAATATTGGGGAAATTGATCAATAGAAAACAAAACAATGATTAAAAAAGTACAGATTTTATAGTGTTGCTACATCAATTTTCGTTTATGCTAAACATAAATATACATTTCGATAACTAAAAGTAATAAGTAAGCTAAGCTGTAGGTGCTCAATATATATAAAAATGAAAAAAAACTATTAATTATAGTTCGGCGTTGAGTTCCACCACTCAACGGGTATCTAAGCACTAGGTTCCCTTGGTTCTCTGTCCAATGTGTAGGAAAAACGTAAAGTTTAAAGAATAGTTGCTATACTTAAAAATCTAAAAAACAAGTATGAAATGTTTTATCTCATTTTAAGTAACAACACTAACTAACAGTAGTATGCAGGACATATACCGAAATAGCGATTGACTCAGTGTGACTGACTGCGCTCGCAGCCATCCTTTTTGGTTTTGTATGCACGTGCTGCCAAATAGAATAGAATACAGGGCAGGCTGGAATGTTTTAAAATAAAAATAAAACTTACTACTTTTATTATAATACTGTAGGCCGATTTTAACAAAGTAAAACGTTTTTGTATGTAAATTTATTACCTTTTCTTTAAAATTTAATCAAGTATAAAAAGTAAAAAAAAAATTAAGCTATACTTCACGCTGTTATAAACATTGTATGGACGTGTTAATCTCAAGAAAAACTAGTTTAAATTAAAAATATATTTGAATTGGATAGTTCATGTACTTTTCGTTAAATTACATAACGATATGACCAACAATGGAATAACAAAAGCTTCTGTTAAATATTAAATAATTAATTTCCTCCAGTGGGAATCGAACTCGAACTTTCAAACATGCCACTGCGCCACGACGGCCTCAAATATTTCGAAAACAACATTTAACTGGTTAAGTTAACGATCAGAAGCGACCCGCTCATAAAAATAACCTCTGAGTCAACGTAACTTTTTCTCTTTGTGCGCCTTAAGCTGTAATTTTCCTTCAAAGGAGCTGTCTTGGAGACGAATGGGCTTATTTACTCGGAACGTGTGATTTGTTGAGGGTGTGTGGTTTTAATTAACACGGAGTTTATAAGGTAGAAGTTATTTAACAATTTATGTATAAATTAAAGTATTTATTACATAATTATATAGTATGTAATCGAATATTATCTTTTATTATTTATTTTTCTGGTATTAAAAGATCGGAGGAAGATAAATAATGGTTAAGACGTTTCATTCTCTGCTCATCACCCAAACAGAAACATTGTATTGAATATTGAACTACTAAAATAAACAAAGAAAATCAATATTTTGTAAATAGATATTGACATTTCTTAAATTGGAAACAAACCAACGTATAGTAGACACACACGTCTCAACTCTCAACTATAAAACTGTACGCTTTTTCCAGCATTTCAGTATCGGGAAAGTGAAATCTAGTGTTAAGACATTTCTTTCTTCGCTTTCCGCTAAGTTTGCGAGACATTGCATGTTGAGCGGCGAAACCCAACGCCTCGTTTTATCTACCAAAGCGTGAAAATGAATATAAGTATTCCTCCCCTGACTGGGAATCAAACTAACAACCGTCGCGTTTAATCAGACGCTGTGCCACTGCTACCACTCTTCATCTAAGGATATAAGTTAATATAATCAAATTTCTACACAGTATGAACGTTTATTAATGTGAGAATCTATAAATAGTCGGGTTTTAGGCAAACAAATAACATCCTGGCCGACTAAAATAAACCACTCCCACTCCCACATCGCCCTTATGCCACAGCTCAGATATTAAGGCGTGTGAAATCGACAAATAGATAGCATATGGAAAGTTTACTTTGTCATTGTTTTGTCACAAAGTTTAATTTATAAATTGAGTGATCATTCTCTCCGTTTTTTATATTCTGCCTATTTTTAAGCTAACGAATAGACCAACTGAAGAAATTTTGACTTTAGTGTTAAGTTTTTTTTAAGTCTTAATTGTTATAATTAGTGTAGCCGAAATAAAATTAATTTGAAGACATATTTTTGTAATTATTGTCAAGCATCAATACTTGAATAAAAGAATGCACATTGAACAATGTAAATTGTTTATAATATTATTTTTATTAATCTTAATGACAAAGAATATCAAGTATCCACTGTTTTTTATTTATTAATAGTATTATAATATTAATATAATATATTATTATCTTTTAATTTTGTATTTGTATTATCACATGACATAAAAAAATATAACCGCATGTCAACATTGCAGGTTCATGTAGATATTTCAAAGAGTTACCGAATCTTTGAAAGAATCCACTTCGTTCCCATTAAGACACTTCCGTTTCCCACTCTCTGCCGAAGTCTGTATACATTGTGTGTTGAGTGAAACTCAACCTCGCGCTTTGAATAGTTACCAAAGCGAAAAAATATTAAATATTTAATTTTCTCGGGTCGAAATAGAATCCACAAACATGTCGCACTTACAATTATACGGTTGTGCCCCTGCGCCACGACTGTCTCAAGACAAGATATGCGGGAAAATAAAAGCTATTAGTGCCTCATATAGTACAGTTTATGATAAAAGCAAATGTAATTTTTATATTCACATCTCAAAAAGTCGATAAAAATGTCAATTTACGCTGGCATTGACACACATATTCACATCTCTGCATTTTTAATCATTCAGTAATATCTGAAGTTTATTTGAATTTTATAACAATGCTTTAATTGAATAAAGTGTAAAACAAGAACAATAAAATTTTACTGTCTTCTAATTATAATCATAAAGAGATTGTTTATGTTATGGCAACATCTGGTAGGTTTATAAGAAACGTAGTCTAAATACCAGTCTAAGACCAGCAACAATTTCAACAAAAACCATTAGTTTCTGAGATTAGAGCGTTAACTCGAACAAATTTTTCAGCTCCATAATATTAGTAGAGAAGTATAAATAGTATAGATACAAGTACATGCAAGCGGAAAGGCTGTCTGTTTGCACCAACTGCTGCATTCGTTGAGTTTGTTTACAGTGCGAAGCGTATAAGTCAGTTAGACAAAGAATATCAACACGAAATACATAAATTGTTTAATTATATTTTTATTGTTATTCACGCACCAAGAACATATGTTTATTAGTATTTCAATTACGGAACCTAACGCCGTGTTCGTTTCAACAAAGTTATAACGAAAATATATTAATCTCTAACGATTTGGATCTCAATAAATAATTCAATCAAGTTTACCAATAATAAGCATATACTGTACGGGCAAATCAATAAAATAAATGAAAGCAGAACAACATATACACTAAAAATACACCAATACATTACAAAAAAAAACAATTTTACCATTATTATAAAAAAATACATCAATAGAACAATACAAAAACAAAGCTACCCACTCACCGATAACGTATTTGGCGTGAAATCGACATAGTGCTCCCATAACACACATTGACACTCACATTCGTTTAATTCCGGTCATTTGCGATCTCCACCCCGTGTTAACTAATGAACTGAAATACGCCAAAACTCTCTAAACCTACTATCGATAACTAAATACTGAATCATGTATGAATAATTATTGTTATTTTTGTGCCAAGCAAACATCATTTTCTACGCAAGTCTTTCATCGTTTACACAATAAGTGACAAATCGATACAAGAGTTCGAAAAAAACATAATATTTACTGTGAAAAATCGATTTTCTTCGAGTATACGGCGACGAGGCGCGCGTAAGACTGTTCGGACGAAGTTCTCGTTGAGTTTATTATGGTCTTATATTTATAGATACGGTCAAAATTTAGTCTTGTATCGATATGGAGCACTTTTCGATGCTCATTCATAAAATGTATATTTAGACTTTGTAATAACGTATCTACACGTGACTAAAAGTATTTCCGCCGGCAGATTTATCTGTATAGGTAAGAACTACCTACTGTTTAGGTTTTGATTTAAATATATTTTGTTAGAAAAGCACTTTATTTTTGGAAAAAGCCCAAGATAGAAAAAGGTTGCCGCCATAATAACTACTTCAATTTCAGCTTCAATTAAGGATAACCACCTTATTACAGTTTTCGTTAAATCAACGTTTTTTTATCAGCTTCACGCCGTATTCCGTATATAGCACGGTAGGCAAAGGGAACTTAGTGTTAAGACACTCCGTTCCCCACTCACCGCCCAATTTTCACGATATTACGTGTTGAATTTGCGGAACGGATGTTACCAGGGCGAGGAAATGAAAATATTAAATAATTAATTCCCTCAAATGGAAATCGAACGCACTACCTGTCGCGTTTGCACTCACACGTTTGTAACGCTGTGCTACAGCTGGCCTTAATAATAATTTTAAAGATAATAAGCTAAAGACTAAATTTCAAAAAAACGTGCACATTATTAATTGAAGCCATGCGGACTTCAATTAATAATACATAAAATAAAAAGACAAAGTTAGAAGACTCTTCTAGTATTTAAATACAAAGATGCATTTGTAATTATGTCAACGGACAAACATCGTCTAGACGGGATAATTTTATTTGGTACAGCTCATTAAATACCGAACTACGTACCCACTCGTAGGGGGACGTCATCGCTTACGCAAAACCACGTATTATTTTTGTATTATACAAAACCGGATGTTATTTTAGGAAAACACAGTCATATTTATGGGTTAGACACAAAGTATCGATAGATTTAATACCAAATCTATACTAATATTAGAAAGAGTTCGTTTGGTTGAATGCGCTATCTCAAGAACTAATGGTATGAATTAAAAAAAATATATTTGTGTTAGAGAGTCCATTTATCAAAGAAGGCTATAGGTTATATTGCATCTCGTTAATAGTTTCGGTCATACTATAATCGTAGTGTGCCTGCGATTGGAATCCCTTCAGGCACTTACAATGTGACATATGTCATATACGGCTGTTAATTATTTCTATTGAAACACGCGCGCCAAGCTGAGGTAAAAAAATTATAGTTCCCCATACAGAATAAGCGCCATTAGTTAATAAAAATATAAATGATCAAATCAGCTTCACGCTGTATTCCGCACACAGCAGGGTAGGCAGAGGGAACCTAGTGTTAAGACACTCCGTTCCCCACTTTCTGCCGAATTCTGGAGGCATTGCGTGTTGAGTGGCAGAACTCAACGCCGCGCTTAGCCTCGACACCAGAGCAAAGAAATGGAAATATAAATTTAAGAAAATATTTCATCTCCTCGAGTGGGGATCGAACCCACAACCAGTCGATTTTACAGTCACACTTCGTGCCGCTGCGCCACGACTGGCCTCAAATAGGAATGATGAATCCCGATTTTCGAATGAATTGATCGTTTTTACTTTTCACCAAAACAGATATACTACAAAATATTTTACGAAATTTACTAAACAAACTAATAAAACATTTTCTTCAATGGATGTGAATCTACAATCTAGTTGAGTGGGTAACGTATCTACAACTATGATATACGAACTAACACCTGAATCACACCGACGAATTAATTTAAAGAGCAAATTTAAAACACTCACCATAAATAGCATATAGCTCTGATGTCCTGTATTTTAATATAACCACCATTTTCCAGCACTATTTAAAAAATAATGTTTGAAGTAACATTTAAATCCTTCTTAACACTTTGACACCACAAATTGAAATGATCTAAATTTTTAAGAAAGTTTAACCAAAATATCTTAATTACATATAAGCTAACGGCAATTAGATAATTATTGTTGTAAACAAACAGAAATTGGAAGACGATAATAATTCTTAGAACATAATTACCTCATAAAATTCTTTTTTAAAATATAATAGTCAAAATAACGTAGCCATTGAATGTATTGGTGAAAAATTTACTAAAGAGCTACTGTACTTCATGGTGAACAAAAGGTGCGAGAGGTGCAAAAACATCCTAATTTCAATAGAGAAGACGTTTGGAAACTTTCTACCATCTGGAAAAAATCTTTGAAGTCTCAAACCACACCAGAGTACAACAATACAGTCAGCTCGTTCTAGAATCCAGGGCTAGTGCCCTGCGCGAGATAATTAAGAAATCATTGGCGGTATTTGATATAATAATTATGTTAACAGACAGACGGATTTTAATGTTACACGGACGGATTTTAATGTTACTACAGACTACTGCAAACCGTTCGAAATGTCGGGTTTCCAAAAATTTATAATATATTCTAAATATACGCGATAGTTTCGGTTAAATAGTTTCATTTAAAATAATATATACCTTAGGCGAAAGTAAATAATATGTCCTTTCGAAAGTTTCACTCCTGTGATATTAATTCAAAAATATATGCCAAGATAGGAATTACCATTAAAATTAAATAATAACAATTTCATATTTTTGTGTCCCCAAAACGAAAATTTATTTATAGAGATTTATAGAGATCACATCGAATTATCATCACTTCTATATCTGCAATGCAATCTTCTGATTGATTGTTCCGTCCATTATACGAGTACGTGTGTTGTCGTGACACTGTTATTGGAACAAAGTCATACATTACTTTGTCTAAATTTAGAAAGTCATCTATTTAAAATATTTTACCTGTTCTGCGTAGGTTTTAGGATGTCATCAAATCTATACTTATATATCCACTATTACTATAAAACTTAAGAGTTTGTTGAGTTAAACTGGAGCTATTCTCAGGATTAACTGCTTTGAATTGAAAAAACATTTTTGGGTCACAGTTTATAGCCATCCTCTATACATGTACTATGTATATTATTAATATTTATTACTATATACATTAGATAGTATTTAATCAAATTAATTTTTTCAATGTAACCCGCCTGTGGTCACATTTACCTTGGGTAATATGAATATGTCAAATGTCATACACAACTGTTTTTTTTAATTTGCCACAGGGATAAAGCCGAAAATGAAACCTAGTATCATAATTATTAAACGTTATGCTATCTAACTACTTTGTAAAGTAACGTTTTACGCGCAACTTGACGTATTTGCAGCACAGTCGTGACGTACATCCGGTGTTTACGAGTTCGAAGACCGGTTAAGGAATTTTAGTTTATCTTTGATACACATTTCATCCATTTAGGCTAACAAATTTAGTTACGCTATACAGTGTAGAAAAAAAATATATTCCTACGTATAGCAACAAACAGGTCACAAAGAATATTTACAGGAAAAAATTTAATACCTACATTAATAATATTTCATTGGGTCTTATAAAAAAAATAATATAATAAATTCATCATAATAAAAAAAATAATATAACAAACACATAATATATATTAAATTGGTAGTAATAAATCAAAATAGTTGAACAATAGATATGTATATCTCCAATATGAAAGGATGAACTAACGCGGCCAGTTGAAAGGAGGGCAGTGGGTTGCGCCTGAGGGGAATTAAAACGCAAAACGTATGGTGATGTATGGATGTGGGAGGTGAAACAGATTTACTTGGCTAAGTAAAAGCTACTCCAATTTAGTTTATCGAAATGACGAGGACGATGTAAGATTTGTTTTAATAATACAGAAGTATCAGAATTTCAATATTGTTCATTCAGTCTTAAGGAAAAATATATATCTATAAATAATTGGAATAGTTTTCGTACGAATATTCATTACTTTGAAATTATATTATTACGTACCTCTACATAATATATAAATTATTCTTAGGAATATTATTAATTATAAGCATTCTTATCACGTAGTTCATTGCCGCCGCTACTCATTGTTATAGAAACCTAATGCTGCTCACATATTGTGATATTGCATTCCTCGTCTGCTGTCGTTAGGCGAAGAAATATCATATCTTTATAAAATATTTTAAAAGTTTAAACAAATAAAATTATACGCATTTTTGCTCCAATTCAAATCTTTAAACCTTAATATCTATAAGAATTTAATTATGTTAATTTTATTTCTACATAATAATATAAGCCTTCCTTTACTGGGTGACGGAGAATGCACAGACGAAACTCTTAAGTTTTTTTTCTATTTTCAACTAACTAAACTTATAAAGTTGAAATGTAGATCTGACCCTACCTAACCTAGTTTAGGGCAGCACTAAGAGAATAAGGTATATACGAAATTTATACGGAAACGGGAAAAACTAGATCTTCCATTTTAAATGAAAAGTGAAATCGGCGGAAAGTGGTAAACGACTTATTATGCTATATATGTATATATGTTATGACATATCTAAGTAACCACTATATAATTTAACAAAGTGTTTTCAAACAATAACATATATCATAGTAAAAGTAAGGTTAATGTTTAACTGGATTACGTTATAACAAAGCTTTTATGCGGACATTAGATAACACAGACTGTATAGATATGTATGTTAATTTGTGATAGCACTATCACCTTATCAACTAATGAACCCACAGATTGAGTGACAACGTCGAAATATTTATTTTACTTTATCATTACACGGCTTTATTATACTTAAATTGATGATTGGCATATTTTCTCCGGTCAGATTAAACATTAAATAATCTTTACTTTTTGCCGTAGCAGCATACGGAGAGACAACATACAGTTAAGCACTCTGTTCTCCGTTTTTCGCTCTACGTTGCGTGTTAGAGGAAATTACTATTATCAAAATGATAAATATCTAAAAGTTATTTTGTAATTTTTTTCCTCCTTAAGTAATGTCATATATTGATAGAGTGCGAATGGTTATGTGAAAATCCACCCAAATGAATAATATATAATTTTAATTATAATATATTACAATTTTTTTCGCTCTGGTTTCAACACGCAAAAAGAACGTAGGTTCCATCGAACGCTGCAAAAAGTTCTACAGTCTAAAAATATATCCCACGTGTTCATATAAATAGTGTATTGAAATAACAATTAAGTACGTTATCTCTATAAAATATGTTGATAACTCGAAAACACATGGGAAAGACGGTGATCAAGCCCGTAACGAGTAATGACCTCAGTTATCCTATCCAAAGCGTTTCCTTGTTCATGGGATTCACATATAGAAATGAATAGTTTATTTTTTAAAAACTATTTTTAAAGTGTTATTACACAATTAGGAAAGAAAATTAATATATTACTAATATTTTCTATAAAATTTTAACGTAGCGGGATTGGACCCTGTGCCGTTTGGGAACAAAGTCCAACTACCTATTACATTTGAAACAAAAATTACAACTGCAATGTTTACTAAGTTTTTTTTGCAATGTTTACTAAGTTTTTTTTTCTTTATTAGAAGCGTCCCTAAATTCTTTAGTGTTAAAGATGAATACATTCCAAAGTTATATTTACAGATATTGTATTTTGGGTGCCGGAAGTAGTGGCACTCGGCGGCTCGGAATCCTAACTAAAAACTGTGATATAAAAAAAACAGAAAACTCGATATAAAAATAAAAAAAGGTTTAATCATTTATAAGGGTTAACAATCAGAACCTATTCTACAACCAATCACAAGGAGCCCTGAAGACAAAACATAAAATTTCAATGACTCCCGACTGTTAATAGTAAATATAGTAATTCCTTTAATAGTAATTCCTTTTTTATTTTCTTATATATAAGTACGATTTAAGATAAATATATAAAGAGCTCGAAAATAGACCATAATACAATGCGATAGTAATCTTTCGCTGGAAAACTAAATTGGAGCAAAGTATATTTAGAATGTTATCTTCACTTTTGATACACTCAACCTGAAACCGTTTTGATATCTATTAATATCAAATATTTCAAGGCCTGATTACAATAAAATAGGTATAGAATTATAGATCATTTGTTATCTACATTTAATATTTTTACTTTATGTTTTCATTGTTCCACATTTATTTTCAAAATCATTAAATATCACTGTTAAGTGTTAATACAATGATTTCTTACATAAACTTACTTACTAATAAAATAGATATCAAATAATGTGGCAAGTCTAAAAAAACTTAAAAAGTGAAATAAGAAGTAAATAAAAACACTTAAGAATGGGAAAAATACACTGGGTTTTTGCTCATTCTTAAGTGTGACTTAGCAGAAAACGGCGTGAAACAAAATAAGATTTAAAAATAAAATGGCAAACATTTCAAAGTTTTTCCTTATTCCGAATAATCAATCTCAATTTGATCTGTCACTCAAAAGTCAAGTCTAAGCCAATTATATCCAAATATATCATGACTACAGTCGTACAGTTATTATGAAGTTTCTAGAATAATATATCATAATTTAAAAACTATTATACATCGAAATTAACAAACAAAAAAAGAATAATTATAATTTGTTACTGTTCACGCATCTTGTAACTTCAACTTCAAAATATAACCATAATGAATCAAGCGATACATTATTAGCTTTATCACTTTTTTAGCTTCACGCTGTTTCCCGTTTATACTAGCTAGTTAGAGTAAAATCTTACTCTTTACAGAAAATAGAACGCGGTGTCGAGTTCCATTACTTAACACGTAATAACTTGATTTCGAGTGTAAATGAGAGTACGGAGTGTTTTGACACTAGGCCTGCTCTGATATGCAGGAAAAAAAATACTATATCATTTTTTACATGAGGAAAATTCCTAATGTGTTGTACACTTAACCAATCAATCTCACGACCAACCACAAACCCAAGTTAATGTTATTATAATTACTTAACAAGTATTCTAATAAAATGATACTGACGTAACGATAATAGAATCTAATCAGATTTCATTTTATCGACTTTTATCAACGTCATATCAATTATTTCTAATTGAATTATGTTATAATAGTTAATAGTGTTTTTATATTTTTGATTATAATATTATACTATCAAAGGACGCCTTGACGGCAGTAAACGCCACGATGTCTTTAACTAATATTTATTTTATTTAAAAACAAAAATTGGGCGGAGCATGGGTGCCTACCCTGCTATAGTCGAGATACAGCATGGAGCTAAGAATTATGATATATTCTTTAAGTTTTTTTATTCTAAACAGACAGAATTAAGTAAATGTAGAGTTCGGTAGTAGTGAATGTTCGGGTCTATTCCTAATAGACCGCCTCGTATAAATAAACTAAGGAAAGAAAAAAATTTTTTTTTCTGATCAGGGATGAGCCATGTATCCAAACAATATTTCTTATAATAAGCAACATAATTGTTCATATTTTTAATCACCATCATTTTCAAGGCGCTATCTAGGTATATATAATAATATCATAGAGACGCTTTTGCCGTGACCATTTCGATTATATTTCTTCCATTGTCGCACAGTGTAGGCTCCCACGTGAAAGTTGTATTATAGTTTATTCCTAAGAACCGTGGGACTGGCTACTGTTTACAAAATATTGTTCTTCACATTTTCTAATTAATATCCAATTTCAAGAATCACAAGCTGTAACTGATATTATTTGACCAACATTTTTTATACGTATAGATACATTGAAAATTTTAATTCTTTTACATATTGTTTTTATCATAACATATTGATACTATATATTAATAAGAGGCCAGTCGTGGCGCAGCGGCACGAAGTGTGACTGTAAAACCGACTGGTTGTGACTTCGATCCCCACGCGAGGATGAAATATTTACTTAAATTTATATTTCCATTTCTTCGTTCTGGTGTCGAGGCTAACAGTTCTGAAATTCAACACGCAATGCCTCCAGAATTCGGCAGAAAGTGGGGAACGGAGTGTCTTAACACTAGGTTCCCTCTGCCTACTCTGCTGTGCGCGGGATACAGCGTGAAGCTGATTTAATTTTTAAATTTTGTATTAATAAGAGTTTTATGTAACCGTGGCGTACATAAAACTCTTTTTACTCACCTGGGACATGTTTAAATATACGCTGCTATTTTGAGTTCAAATCTATTTTATGGGTATACTAACCAGCCAACAATAAATCACAATGGGCGTATATGGCGTACAAAGTAATCTAGCCAATAGTCCACTTCGCAAATTTATAAACAAAAATATTAGTAATTTATACTATGATTATAAAATCGAGAAGGTTGATTGGTTGAACGCTGAGCGCATTTTAGGAAATACTCGTTCAAATTGAAAAATTTTTTTTTAGATATAGATAGTCTATAAATAGACTCAAGGAAGGCTGTGTAACATTACCAATGATGTAACCTACTGCACCTGCAGTCAGAGTTACCTCGGGTACATAACTTTCAATATTTTCACGGGGGTAACGCCATGTGTAAATACTAGTTTCACAAAATTCGAACAAAAATATAACAGTTACAGCGATCAAAACTAAGCCTCTATACAAAAAACTAAAAAAAAAAACAGAGAGCTTAATCACTTCCTCTATCATTAATGTGGTCATATGTTAAAAAAAATGTAGTTACCAAATATACACAAATAAGTACATACATAAATGTTCAGATCCTGTCAGTCTTCCTTCCTCAATTAGATCCAACATGTCAATGGCGTGCACCAAGGTCTCGCGCCATGATCACATTTAGCTATCTCAACTGTACGTACTCTACGTACCACCATGAACTTGGTAACTATTTAAATATTACCCGTATTCTGGTTTTTAGAATATTTTACGCATTTCTAGCAATATGTAGAATATTTAGTCTTATAAACGATTAAAATGTTAGACTTGTTCAGTTTCGACACTACACTCATTGTCTCAAAAATTGGGCGTTGCATGGGGATCGGAGTGTCTTGGCACTTATTTCCCTATTCTGTTTTATGAGAAATTCAAAACACAATTACCTATGTGAATTAGTAAAGGACGAAGCATTACAAAACACATTTGGAAATAGATGGACTGCTTCCAAGAGGTGTAGGTTTAAATTCCTTTTAAATATATTTCTTTGTTAAGTGTGGAATAAAAATTTAAAAATAAAAGTACAGATGTCAATTTACGTTTCGTGTTTACTAAATATGATATTGACCTTGGACCGTCTAAAGAATAGACAAAATAACAATAATAAGAACAGACAGACATAATGAGGCATTATGTGCGAACAATCGACTCTCACCATTAGTCGTGACTCCGGACGTTTTACAACGCGATAACAAATCAATACGAATGGGTAACATTTGAAATAATATCTTAATTATGTTCAACAACAATCAATGTCAAGTTTTTTTAACATTACTTGTTTATTATAACCGATTTTTAAAACATGTGGACTTTAAACATGTGGAAAAAATAAAGATTTTTTCGCAGCTTCAATTTTTATACTCGTATATAGCACTCTGTGTTCTCCACCAGAAAGGTAGGGAAAAACCTCGGTTGACCTTCGAAACCACAGTATCAAAGATACTGGAGGAAGGTCACGTAAAAACCATGAGGACCACCCGAAGGGCATGTATGAAGAGGTTGATAACAGTGGACGAGGCGAAAGAGGTATGTAGAGACCGTAGCGTTTGGCGCTACGTTCTCTATGACTTCCCCGCTAGTGATAAGGCGTGAAGCTAAGTTAAGTTAAGTTAAGTGTTCTCCACTTTTCGTCTGAATTCTACCCCTTGAATGTTTGGTGGCGAAATTCAATGCACGCTGTATGTATTGCTAGCGCGGAGAAATGAAAGTAAATAATGAGAGGGTATCGATCCGAAAACCGTCAAGTGTACAGTCAAATTATGTTTCGCCACTCAACACAACTGAAAAGTGAAGTGAATTAATACAAAATTTTATTTTTATATTACATGCGTGCGCAAAAAAAATCCAAAGACTGATTTTATTTTAAAGATTCTACAAAAACTAGCTCCATTTTTAACTACTTTCAATATAACCTTGACAAGTGAAGCTAAATACAAACAAAACGTGATGTAACAGCGCAACAGTAATAAAAAGTGTAATATAAATTACCTTCCATTCAGTCGCAACAAAGAAAATGTAATACAAGTAATACTTTACTAAAAATGTCAAAGCCTTGAACGCGACAAGTGTATGACAAAAACTATAAAACTGTACCGTGACTCAATAACTGAAATTGAGCTAATTAGTATCAACAAGGTCTTAATAGCAAGTGTTGCGGGAAATATGGGAATTTGGACTCTATGGCCTTATTAGGTTCTACTACCTTCTTATTATGATAAATGCGTTGGAGCTAGAAGCGCTGTCAGCGTAAGGATCTATTCACAACACGCAACAAAGAGAATGTAATGTAAAATTTAGAATTTAATTTTCTTTTTTTAGCTTCACGCTGTATCCTGCATATAGTAGTGTAAGCAGACGTAGCTTAGTATTCCCCGTTCTCCATGCACTGTCCAATTTTTGAGATAATATGTGTTGAGTAGCAGAACTTAAAATAGCGCTTTGTAGTGTTACCAGAGCGAGTAAATAAAAATTGCCCCGAGTGAGAAGTAAACTCACAAGCATTGCTATTGCACTTAAAACTTCATCCAATTACACTTTTTTCAGTTACATACTACTCGTATGTATACTCTTACAAAAAGTATAAAAAAAATATAAAGTCGAATTAAAATTTGCTTTTCTAACAGTTAGAAAATTTTTAGTGCACTTGTATATATTATATAAAATAAAACAAAATATGCTAAAGGAAATTAATAAACATATTTTATTGAAACTTACAAATTAAATTAATTTTAAAATAATAAAAATATCTATAGCTATAGGTCACTTATTATTATTGTGTAGATATTATAATTGGGAAGCGTTTAAAAATAAATCCAAGAAGAAAAAATAGCTAACTGTAACATAGACACCGCCTTGCTCTACAATTATAATGTAAAAGTAGGCCGGCTCCCAGGACGTGAGCCGTGGCCCGCGAGGTATCAACAATCAAGCGCAGTGACATCAGAGGACTCAATTACCAACTATGTACGAATGTAATATGTTGACAAATGAAAAATAATTGGTCAAGCGTAAGTCGCAGTCGTAGTCGTACCGAGGGTTCGATACAAATTTCATAAGTTGACTATAAATTCCTAATTTTAACATTATTCGTACTGTAAGTTCTCACTTTTTACCAAATTAATAATTCTAGGTGAACGGGAAGTACCAGCGTTCTACAGGATTTAATTACGCGGCGTAATTTCATACAGTATGCGGCAAAAACGAAGAAAATTATTTTACCTGTAAAAGGTATTGTAGATATGAGTATGTGATATTAATTTCAGCTAGATACGTGCACGTGATTGTAAGAAAAATAAAGACATCTTATATTAGGCTTCTGTTTATTTTGAGACACGGAACCCTAAAAAATGCCATAAAAGAAGCTAAAAATGGTTTGTAAATAAAAATAATGATGCTCGTTAACTTTTTAATACAAACATGGATTTCATGGTCTATCAGTGCTACGTATATGGGTATAGCAACTGCACCATACCGTGGTCTGTAAGACCTTCATAAATTTTAATAATCTTGTAACTAGTAATTTTATAAAGAACTCCAGAAAAAGTAGTAGAAACGCAATATTGAAAAGGTCAAATTGCAAACTACTTTAGGAACTCGTTGGTTATTTTTTACTTTTACTTTTAAAGTTTTTTTCTTATTTTTCCTCATATCTTCAATATATTGATAAAATAAATAATATTTTGACTAGCGAACAGATGCTACTTTGTTAAATCTCTTCATTTATATGAATATAACTATGGTTATAAAAAATATACTTTATCTTTGGATAAAATACCGATAATATTTAAGGCGACCTTGTCATTTTTTTCAGTATGTCTGCGTTACTTCTAATGCGTAAGTTCAACAACATCTTATCTTAACTCCGAAAAGGTTTTAAAGTAACTTGTAAAGTTCATTGAACTTTCCTTCCGTTCCTTTGGTTAGTAATATAAATATACAAGGAAATCCATATATGTATATAATATCAAATGTGTATTGTATCCTGTTTCGTGTATTCATTAATACTTTATGCTGACTTAGCACCAAATTTTTTTTACAGCGATCTCTAATTATTTTAGCTTCACGCTGTATCCCGCACACTGCAAGATAAGCAAAGGGAACCTGGGAACCTAGTGTTAAGATACTTCCTTTCCCCGCTTTCCGCTAAATTATTGAGGAATTAATTGATTGACGTGCTGAGTGACGTGCCTCTCTACCAGAACGAGAAAATGAAAATATTACATACTTCATTCTAAGTGAGAATCGTACCCACAACCGTCGCGTTTACAGTCGGACGCTTATGCTCCTGTGCCACGATGAGGTGTCTAAAAAATACAATATTTCGTACATTTACGCTGAAACTAAAGCTGAAGCTTCAAAAATTATATTATAGTATATGCATATCACAAACCAAGTTCGCCAGTCAAGTGGGTATCTGTATAATGATCACTCGTGCACGGTAATCTGCGCCGCGCTGGTTTAGTTTAATGGCCGTTTTGATAACATGCTTTTAAGCTCATCGTGTCATTAAATGTCAATGACTTGATAACTCTCGTGACGTCGGTGCCTGTCAAAATAGTTTTAGAGTCGTATCTAAGAATTATGTAAATAGTATTTATTGTATAGTTGTTAGACTATAAAGCAGTTATAATATGTAATATATTTTTATCCTTTATATTTTTTTATTAACTTCACGGTGTAACCCGCATATAGCAGAGGTAAGCTTCACGCTGTATGTAGCTCAAATTGTAAAATGTGTTTTTTAATATAACCCAACAATACGCTTTGTTTTACGAAAATAACAAAATGAAAATAAATTAAACATAAGCATATAATCGAACCCACGATAATCGAGCTTACAGCCAAATACTTTAAATTAAACAGACAAGCACCCAAATGTAGATATTAAATGTGGTCAACATGAAGGTCACGAGTAGATGAAGGGCTCTGGCCCACAAAATAAGGCCCCGTTACATTCCACCTCGCAAAAACTGTCTAACCAGGTACGAATCCCGTTGTGACCAAGATATGGATGTATTAAAGTATTTAGGTTTATAGTTTGTTTTTTAACATACCACCATTTTTGGTTATTATATAAAGATATTTTTTGTAACTTAAAAAAATCACTAATGCAGTATAAATAAATATATTATAATAAAATGTCACTTTTAAAAAAAAATTGCAATATATATCATAAAAATATTAATAGAAGCCAACGTGGTGCAGCATTTTACTGTAAACGTGGGTTCGATTTGCGGGAACGATGATAAAGCGTGACATTGAATTCTGCTTAACAATACGTAATGTCTCGAAAGTCAAAAATTAAACAGGCCTCACTAGGTTCCGTTTGTCCACCAGCCTATTACATGCATGAAATACATGAAAGGAAAATAAAGCTATACAACAGACATACTTTGTAATAAAGTTTCAACATACTACAATTCCTTTTCGTTTTTCAAAAAAAAAATTAACAACTTCTTTAATTGTCGTCTCTATGCCTATTAAATTCGAAGTGAATTAAATTTAACATACCACACTGTATACATATTTACTTAATTAGCCTCAATTCAAATTCCTTTAAAATTTTAGCCAACATTTTTTCGTTAGTCAAACGATGTCAAAATGCACATAAAACGGTTACACATCTATTTACTCGACTGTTCAAACATATTTAAATATTTCCAACATTGCATTGCTAGCTTACTCCCATTTCTTGTCGTGTGAAATCGCTGTACAATTAAAAGTTTGTGTGGTTGACCATTTTAAAAAATAATGGCCGTGTCGAATTATTTCAATTAATAACTGTTCACCGCGGCGTTGATTTACGCCACTCACACTCAATTTTTCGAATTTGGATGGAAAGGACGGAGTATCTTGATACTAGGTTTTGTCTAAGTATCCTGCTATATCCAGGATACAGCTTGAAGCTTAAAAATAAATGATTCCCTTGACAGAAATCGGCCATAACCACCGCGTTTTCATAATTGAAATATATCTTATATAAACTAACTATATACTAGCTTTTTGAACAGATTTTTTAATTTTTTTTTCCGCTCTCACCTGTTAAACACATTATTTTAATAATATAACGTATATTGCAGTAATTCGTTACGACTATTAGATACAAGAACAAATATACAATTTCTCTTTCACTCGTCAGAGCGATTTTAGTATTTTTATTGGACTTTCTATTTAATACTCTGCGCCAACCTTATTACGTATACCTATTGCAATAACAATTGACCAAATATGATGGAGTTTTCAATACTAATATATTTTCACTAACAATTAATTACCTTAACTTAAATACATAATAATAGTAGACGAAGTAATCTATAAAATAGTTTAAAATATACATACAGGTACATTATACATAAAGGTGTATTAAAACTTTAGTTACTAATAAATAATTAAATTCTGTTAAATACCATAAAAACTATTATTAATATAACAAAACAATCAGTTTCTATCAAGTATCACACGCAATTGGGCGCGCCGAGTGCTGACCGTCAAACTGATTGCTTCACACGTTGCGTAAGACCGGCCCGTTATTGATGAATAGATAGATACTAAACGTTGCGGGCTCGACGCTTAGTTTGTACTTCAATAATTATTAGTTAGTTTTTGAGGCCGTCGTGGCGCAATGGAAGTGAAGACTGTGAAGACGATGGTCGTGAGTTCGATAAACGCTCGGCGAAATGATTATATTAAAAATATTTACGCTCTGGTAGACAAAACGAGGCGTTAAATTTCACCACACAAATTGCAATGTCACGACGAATTGCGGAAAATGAAAACAGTGTCTCAACACTAGGTTCCCTCTGCTTATGGGAAACGTATATACTTTATGTATTTCACCTAAAAATGTATACCTAAAGGAAAAACCTTTGGTTGAGAATAAAATTTAGCACAGATATCAACAAAGTTTCTAAGCGGTTCATTATTAATAAATGCCTTAAATTAAAATAATAAACATTAAAATTTAAAATACATAATCGGGCAAACGGGTCCTCTAGGCTCTAACACATATAAACATGACTTATGAGATATTAATAATTTTATTATTATACTTTCCCTATATCCTTTTGTATATGACTATGTGTACTTACTATATAAATATTAATCACCACTAGTAGATACCCATATAAAAAGGGGAAAGTTTATTTAAGTTTCA
Organism: Heliconius hermathena; assembly: GCA_013403705.1. Classification (NCBI taxonomy): domain Eukaryota; kingdom Metazoa; phylum Arthropoda; class Insecta; order Lepidoptera; family Nymphalidae; genus Heliconius; species Heliconius hermathena. Next base: position 856,924 of record JAAIXJ010001863.1, read on the forward strand.
TTCAGTATCCGGTAGGATTATATTTATAGGTATATAAAATAAAACATTATGTCTTATAGCGCTAACAAGAACCTAGAGGTGAGGCGTGGCACAGGGACAGAAACGTGCGACTGTTAACACAACAAGTTCTGGATTCAATTCCCACTCGAAGAAATGATATATAGAATATTTTCCTCGCTCTGGTAACGAGCCAAAACCCGGCATTGAGTTCTGTCACTCAACACGCAATGTATCCAGAATTCGGCGGAAAGTGGAGAACGGTAATGTCTTAATGGGAACGGAGTGTCTTAACACTAGCTTCCCAGGATTCCTTTGTCTACCCTGCTTTGTGAAGTATATAACGCGAAGTTATAAAAAAATAAAAACAAAATAAAGATAATATTTCCAGCAAATGACTCACATAAACAGAAACAAATTCACTCGAGTATAACCAATAACTATCGAATATAATTATAATTACCTTGCAACCGCCTCTTAATGTATATGCAAATTTAATAGTCTGCAAAAAAGAGTAGGTCGTGATCATATGGAATGTCTGTGTGCCTGCTAAATTATGTAGTCCATAGCAGTGCTTACATCGAGTCAGTAATATTGTAATTGCTGATTGCAAATTCGAACCTGGACCTACTTATCTAACTGTACAAGACTTATTTATTATGCTATGTTACACAAAATCGTACTAGAATAGAGAAGTCGTGCTAACTTCAGAAGTATCTACGGTAAATTAACATCAGATGTTTTTGAGTTTTTACTGTGACATTTAAAAAAAAATATAGGTATAAAATTCTTTAAAACATTATAAATACTAGTAGTTAATTCTGTTCAAAAAAATACAAAATATTTTAATAGAGAAATAAATAATATTGAAAAGTTTTCGATTAAGCAAGTCAACAAAATGAAATTTTGTACAAAAAAAAACGTATATTTCAAATTGAAAGGTGTAATTCTTTTACGATGAGACGTAAACCGGTTCCTCGGTCCTTGACGGGCTCCGATAAAGAAGGAAAGTTAAAACCACCGACTGAAGTAAAATTACTAATAAGTCAGCGGTTCATTTTAGCATTTTTTATTAAATACTAACGCACCGCTTGCAACTTCGCTCGCTTGCTCTACGCTATAATAATATGCCTTGAATCACTCTGCCTATTAGTGAAAATTGCATCAAAATCGATTACGTAGCTTGAAAGGTCGTCACCGACACCCTTAGGAGACCACCTTGTATACATAGTTAGGAGGCAACTATGTATGTATATTTTTATGGTCATATAGAACTGACAATCATCAGGAAGACTCACTTACCTTACACGATAAAGACTAATATTGCTGCTTGCAACTTGTTTTATATACGAATGGTCGACTTTACCAAGTTAAATGTTTAATTTGTTGGTAAAATCGTGGTATGCGTTCACATTCCGTATCAGAATATTTGAATTTTCGCCGGATTTGACCTTAAAACTGCCAATATCGAGTTACTTCAATTTAATGGAAAAATAAGTGGTTGATTTTAAAACGTTTTAAAATTCGTATCGCGTTATTTTACATTCTTGTATTTTTTGTGTAATCAGCTTTCAGTCTCGGGTGGTATCTGGTATTACAGACTGATTGCTGCCTTAGCTAGTAGACAGAATATTATATTAGTAAACAATTTATTGTTATTATATTAGCATTTGACTATTCTCAAATTTAAGAGATCATCTGCAAGCTAATCTTTGTTTCTCATATTGTAAGCGTAGACTTGGTTCAATTATCTCAAGCGTCATTAAATCTATTTTTCAATAAAAGTAATGTATTTTTAATAAACTATCAAAAATATCACTACAGTGAAAGTAAGTTTCGTACAGCACATGCCAAGAAAAATATTTCAAGCATTCAGATGTCGCTTTATAAGTCTACTGTAGTTTTTATTTTTATGAACAGTTTTAATAATAATATTTTATTAATATTCTTCTTATATTCATATAATAATATAAGAAGAATATACTTAAACTATATAATATACTTAAACTAATATATTTTTTAAATATGTAATAAGTTTTATAAGTAATAAGTTGTTTAGTATCTTCAAACTTTCTATAGTATAATTCGTTTATGTCTTAAAGCGGAGAAAATAGAAAAGTAAATTAACATTTCCCATATAAAGTTTAGAGAGACTCTCTGGTCTTTCATTTTATTGAACCATTTAACGCTGCCATTGTTTACAGACACGCTATTCCACTGCGCCCCGATAACCTCCCAAATAAGTGGATGGCACCTAAAAATAAAACCATCAAGGTCAACAAAATTAAATACATATTTACAGAAATAAAACCTCAGTTATTTATTCTTTGCCATATTTAAGTGTCTCAAGTAGTTATTTACAATTAGATTGAGTCTGCTATGCTCGATACCAAATCCTACATTCGTAATAAAATTACAGGAAAAACATAATTTAAGTAATAGTATCTAATGATATCTTATATGGCAAAAACAAACAGCTGTCCCGTTACGATACCATTCCGACATTTATATTCAATCAGCAGGAAGCGAATGCGCACTCGTATAACATTAGCTGATGCCCACGCGCCTTTTTTGTAGCATCAAAAGTTAAAGACAAAACATATATATGTATAATCTCTATATATAATAAGACAGTAAAAATATTTTGTCTGTACATTTAGTAATTTTGACTGAAATGGATAGAGGGACACTTAAAAAGAATAATAGAAAGCAAAAAGATTTTTTTTGAATTTCTTGTCTGTCTGTCTGTCTGTCGACATATTTTTGTCCGCATTTTTCTCTGAAAGTACTGAACCGATTTACTTGAAAATTTCACCAATTGCTTTGTTTTAACTCAACTTAAGTACTAAAGTTTAGTTCATCAAAATCGGTTCATTAAAAAAAAAGTTATCGTCATTTGAATGAACTCAAGGCATTACTTTGCCTGCGAATATTATATAGCAATCGCGCTGGTATGACCCTGGCTAAAGAATGACATTCGAAACGTCTGGTTTATATGGTTATTGATAAAAATATATATTTTTGAAGCACTATTATATAATATTTTATACAATAAAGTAAGCAAAGTTGAATTGTTAGTGGAGATTACCTTCATAAATCATAACAGTTAAGTTTAAGTCGTAATTAATTCAACCGACCGGTCGTGGCGCAGCGGCACGAGGTGTGACTGCAAAACCGACTGGTTGTGGGTTCGATCCCCACTCGAGGAGATGAAATATTTACTTAAATTTATATTTCCATTTCTTCGCTCTGGTGTCGAGGTTAAGCGCGGCGTTGAGTTCTGCCACTCAACACGCAATGCCTCCAGAATTCGGCAGAAAGTGGGGAACGGAGTGTCTTAACACTAGGTTCCCTCTGCCTACCCTGCTATGTGCGGGATACAGCGTGAAGCTAATTTTAATTTATTTTAATTCAACACAGAGATAAAGAACGATCTTGAAAGAAATATCAAGTAAATACAAAGATATTTTGGTTGGTTCGTTCATATAATATATGTAACTAATTTAAAAACTGTACAGGAGTTAATATGCAATTAATACAGTTATTTTACAAAGAATATTATGAATCCTACAACCTAAATTAAATTATTCACTGACATCAGCACATTTAACAGAGTTTTAGAATTATGATGAGACGTATATTATATAGGTAAAAAGAACATAAAGTTACAAAAATATATACGTGTAATACATAATTAGCTTTATGTATATTTTATAAATATCAAATATCAACAATGGTCGTATTTTTTTATTTAAAACAATCAAAAATTCTTTGACGATAATGTCGTAAAAAAAAGTCATATTAGAAGTCATTATAGTTGTCAATCGATTGTGCTTATTAAATCAGTAATCATGTATTTTAAGCGGGCGAAGCCGTGGGCGAGCCGCTAGTATGTAAATATATAATCATATTAATATAATATTTGTAACATTTTAAAGTGTTATTTGAAACTGCGACTCTGGGTAAGTTGTCTTAGTGGTCAAGGCACCTTAGCGGTTTCCAAGAGGTACGGGTTCAAATTCCGCTACCATATTTTTAATGTTTTCTAAAAATATATATATATATACATATTTTTTTTGTATTCATTGGAAATAAACATGCCGTTGTAGCACAATAGGACAATGTCTAAATATAAACGATATGGTTATCGTTTCAATTCAAATTTCGGGGGAGTAATTTTATTTTAATTATATTAATTTCTTAAAACAGAGCAGAGCGTTATGGCTGGCTCATCAATGCCTCGAATATGAGCAGAAAGTGGTCAATGCCTACTTTGATCTACGCAAAAGAATCAAAGAACGTGTCGCTTTATCTAGTTACCAGAGCGAAAAAACGGAAATAATTATTTCCCCCAAATGGGAATCAAATCAACAACCGTCACATCTACAGTCAGACGCTGTGCCGTTACGACACCACGGCTTGGGCAATAAATGTATGCAGTTAAAAAAAACACACATGACTCCATCTTCTTACAGTAATGTAACATTCCGTTACCATTCAGTTAGGTAGGTTAGTATTATTTTATCGTCAAAACTAGGCACAAAAACACATTTATAAGCTCGAATCAAGATGAGCTTACATATATCGGCGACACCGGTCCCGTTACCATCTCGATATAACGGAACGGCAAGTGGACGTGCCGCGGCGCAACGCTTGAGTAAACGATGCACTGTGATATACATACATACTTTTTTTGTATATATATGTATATATCAGAATGATTGTATTTGGTACAAATTATATGCCAGCCAGGCATACCAGCGTTACCAAAAGTCCCAATTTTTAGCACGAAAATTAAATGCCTAAAAGGCAGCCCCGTTTTTCACGGATTATTCCACGAACTGTAAGACATCTTTGTTTTATTACTCAAAGTTTTTAATAAGTTACTGACAATTTCATAGAAATGCAAATTAAATATATTTGTAAGTTATATATATAACTACTCTGAAGACAACTACCCTACATGGTGAATCAGAACAAGTAACCAAAGTGCGTTTTCCCTTTAAAAAACATTTTAAATCAACAAAAATACCTGTTAAAAACAATAACTACCTGTACATTACAATATACAAAGCTATCACTTCCTTACAATTCAACCTACTGACATTTCTACAGCTAGTACAAATGGGCGGGCTATCAAAGGAAATGCTACGTGACGTTGAGAAATGCTGGTTCCACGGCGAAACGTTCGGTTTTCTCAATAAACCTGTTATGCCCAGGGCTACCCGTGAGTGACCACACGCGGAGCTTCTATATTATAAGAATTTAATTTAAATAATTTAAGACTTCTTAATTTAGTTGTTTAAATTGTTACTTTTGTTGTATGATATTATACTTTAAATAAACTAATTACATAGATGAAATTTAAATACCACTGGTATTGAGCAGTGTAGATAGGGAGAATTTCGAGTAAAAACTTCCCGTAAGAAAGAACCTTCTGTATATTTTTAAAATAATTTCTGAGTTACAGTTACGTAGTGATACTTAAAGCTGCGAATCGTCTGTAGATTAAATAAATAATACTAGGATAATGTATATTGTATAGATATTATACCATATACATTAATTAGGGTAATATTAAATCGATTTAAGTAATTTAAAATAATTATAATGTACATATATAATAAACGTGTATTTTACTCCACTGTCGATATTAAACCAAGGTGAATTTCAAAAAAGCAAGGTTGTAAGTTAAAAAATCCTAAATATATTTGTTTATATTCTTTAGCAAAAACAACAGAATATGCATATTATATGATAATTAAGTTGCTATTGTTTTACTTATAAGTATATTTTATTTACAATTCGCATTCGAAACATTTAAAATTAAATAAATAAAAGTTTTTTTGCAGCTTTGCGCTATTTCAAAGCGCAAAGTAGATAGAAAATTTAGTGTTAAGACACTACGCTCCCCACGCGCCGCCCCATTCTATGACATTGCGTGTTGAGTGGCGGAGCTTAATGCCGCCCTTTGGTTTCTTACCTGCCCTGCCCTACCCTTCTTATTTATGCTCCAGAATGGGAATCAAACCCACGATCGTCGCGGTTTTAGACGTTGCCGCTATTCCATAGCTTCCTCTAATAAATATTATTAATATTAATTATAAAACATCGCCCAACCCTATACCATGCTAAATACCTGTACCAAGGTTGTCACAGAAAGTGCGATCGAATCAACAATTGATTAATAGAGAATATTTTGCCTTTCGATATTGATTTATGCGTTTCTATCTTACACGTTTAATGATGATAAGAGATAATTTATTATAAGGAATTAAGACGTTTTGAATTAATGAAGATAGAAATAGTTATTGTATTTATTTATGTATATATAGGTATGCCAGGCCTGCCATTGAGGTCAGTCGTGGCGCAGAGGCACAAAGTGTGAATGTAAAACCGACTGGTTGTGGGTTCGATCCCCACTCGAGGATATGAAATATTTACCTAAATTTATATTTCCATTTCTTCGCTCTGGGAGACGACTCGAGGAGACGAAATATTTACTTCATATTTCGATTTCTTCGCTCTGGTGTCGAGGCTAAGCGCGGCGTTGAGTTCTGCCACTCAACACGCAATGCCTCCAGAATTCGGCTGAAAGTGGGGAACGGAGTGTCTTAACACTAGGTTCCCTCTGCCTGTGAAGCTTAAAAAAATAATAATAATGTAAGAATGCTATGAGAGGTAAAGAGTAAAGCTAAACAAATTAATTCAATGTTATGTTTGATTAGAAGAACTTAATTATTCTCACAATTAGTAGTACATATCAGAATAACATATAAAAAAATAAAAGTAACTAAATTCGAACTCACATTTCTATACTTAACAATGTTAGTATTACCACTGCACTAAGTTACGGTTTTACAGAATTACAACTATTTTATAAACAACATATTATTAAATCATGAATACAACAAACAACAGAAAACAAGGCTTGCCCTAATAAGAAAACGTCGCGACGCATAAAAATCTTGTCAATGTAAACATAAACATACAGATATGCTCAATTCATATTGTTGCTATAAAGTGTAAACTAGCTGATTCGGAATTCGTAGCACGTAAACGATTCTAAGGCTTCGCGTTTCCTGTATGACGACATTTTTATAAGTTGAAAATTATGGATTAAATATATATATTTATTTATTTATACAATCAATGTAACTAGACAAAATTTTATTTTAATCGTTTTAGATAACTTTTATTCTAATTTAAAATATATATAATAAAAACTTTAAATTCTAATTTAAAAAATATATATATAATAAATTCAGGTACTGGCCTAATCATCAGACAAGGACGATGATACCATATTCTTTTATATCTATATAAAAGAATATGGTATCATCGTCCTTGTTACGATACAATTATTACAAGTGGGGCAAATTCTGTTTCTTAGATTTAAAAGCATATAAATAATATGAGCATTCTTTCTTGTTTACCTTAAACAAATAAGCTAAAAAGGAGCAAAAGAGTTTAATAATTTGAATATTAAGTGGAATATTTAATATTTTCTTTTACTTCGCTCTAGTAACCAGGCAGAGTGCGTCGTGGAATTCTGCTAGTCAATATTATATGCCTCCAGAATTCGGTGGAAAGTGGGGAAATAGTCTTCCTCGGCCTACCCTGCTATGTACGGGATGCAGCGTGAAGCTATAAAAGACAACATTTAAAAACGGAGTGACTCTAATATTAATAATGATATGTTAAGTAAAATAATGGATTAATAATTTTCTTTGTAATATAAATATAAAAAAAAATAATTCACAAAAACCTCGACATGGTTAGAAAAGCCAACCTAAAAACAAGTCATATAACAGGATATATCGCAAATATACGTAAATGTACATGAATGCGACATTTTAATATATTGACTTTAGAGGTATAGTACCGAGTTCAGTCTTAGAATGCGGCGTGCAGTGCGAGTAATGACGAAATGCACCCACAACCGACGCGCGACGTCCTCGTGACGAAATAAGACGTGATAACGAACTGAATTGTGGTTAAGGAAAATAAACCTCGTTTAGGATACCTATCATTGATTTACTGTGACTTCGCTTACGAAATTATTGTAAAAAAATTTTTCTTTCTTCTTGTTCTCTTTAAGACACTTCCGTTCCTGCTCTGCCGTATTCTGGACTGGTATTGCGTGTAGTGACGGAACTCAACGCCGCACGTCGCCTCGTTTTCATAGCGAGGAAAATTAAAGTATTCAATATTACAGTTCCCCGAGTGGGAATCGAACCCACAACCTTATGTTTTTTGAGTAAAATGTATGTAAAGAAAATCAAAAATTTAACGCAGGCCGGAACAATAGCCACCGATTACGATAATCCTTTGTTACGATAACTTTATACGTTTTAGAGCGATAACACAATCAATATATGCATATCGAAATCAAACAAGTGTATCGATAGCCCCATTTAAACTGACAAGTGTTTACAATTAGATGTAATAAAAAACTGGGCTAAACTCTAGAATAAATAAATGTGAATGTTTGCGTGTTTATTGCCCTTTTACACAAAAACTGAAAGGATTTAAATTAAACTTTACAGTAATATAGCTTATTCATCGTAATTGCACATAGCCCACAATTTATGTTACGCTAGTATTATATAACACAACTTTTTTTACTGAGTTTGACAAACAAAATTGAAATGGAAATTCTTTTACAACACTAAGAGATGACTTCCCGAAATTCCTACTGGAACGGGAAAATGCAAGATATGCATTATGTTTTATAGTCCACGCAAAATTTAATCTTTTATAAAATCGTTAGTTAATGTTATATATATATATATATATATATATATATATATATATGTTGCTTATGCTTCAACATTTACATATGCCCTTTGTGCTACATTATATATCTGTATCTATCTATCTTTACTTTAACTTTAATATTTACCTAATTAGTATCTACTTATATCGCGACCTACAAATTTAGAAGTAATTAGAATATTCTTAATTTTCACGCAAACAGTGAGAAGATAAGATCTATTTTCAGCTCATTAGGCGACGAAATCCGGCGCTACAATTTGACTATTAAGACGTTCACCTAAATCGGATTTGAATCCATAAAGCTTGTACTCCGCAAACAGCAAGGAAGACAAAGAGAAGTCAAGATAGGAAGGACACCAATTTCGTTCTTGTTCTGTTCTTTGTTCTCCGCTTTGGAACACTACGTGTTGAATGGCTCAAATTTATCGCCTCATTTTTTTTTTACTTTCAAGTAATTTAATATTACCTTCATAATGATTATCTTCGTCGTCATTATTGTGTACAGTACTGATCTGGCGGCATAAGTCTTCATATTCGGCCCAATATGCAGCCAGCGCTGCAGGATCAGGCGCCCGAGGCAGAGGTAGAGACATGTGGACTTCTGGTGATTCCTAGGAAGAAAAAATAAAACATTAGCAAAATATAACTTATGTATTAAAAAAAGCGGAGTGAAAAATAGTATCAAGACACTCTGTTCAGTTCAGTGAATATCAATTATTTAAATTAAATACTATTACAGTAAGCCGCCATGCTGTATACCGCTTATACCAGGGTAAGCATGCATCAGGCAACTAATGTTAAGATACTGAATTTTCGCGACGTTATTTTTTGGATGCGTAACTCAACAACGTGCTTTGCCTTGTTATCAGGGCGAGGAAATGAGAGTAATTAATTTCTTCGAGAGGGAATCGAATCAATAACCGTCGCGTTTACAGTCACATATTGTATAACTGCACCACGACTGTCTCTTATTACTAAATATTATATTAATTAACTTAAATCAAGGCAATACTTGTTGTATGTTGCAACTTACAAAAACAAATTAAATACACATAGGTACGTATCACAATTTCTAAGAAACGTAGTAGGTAGGTACTTTCAAATAGAATGACCTTAATAAAAATTATTAAATATTAAAAAAAAACGCAATTTAATAAAAATTTGAAATCAGTAACGATAATGTATAATAGTGAATATAAAGCAACTTTAGTGATTGCTATCAATGTACGTAAGGGTACATGCACATATTTATGAATTATTTACAGATATACGATATAGGTACATATTATATTAGTGTATAAAATAAAAAACATTTATCAAAAAAGAATAAATGATGTTATAATTTATTAAAAAAATAATCAGCTTCACGCTGTATCCCGCACACAGCAGGGTAGGTAGAGGGAACCAAGTGTTAAGACACTCCGTTCACCATTATCCGCCGAGTTCTGCAGGCGGAACTTGGCGAGACTTGCCTCGACACCAGAGCGAAGAAATGAAAATATAAATTTAAATAAATATAATATTTTATTTCCTCGAGTGGGGATCGAACCCACAACCAGTCGATTTTACAGTCACACTTTTCTGCCCCTGCGCCACGACTGGCCTCAATATTTTATTAGTTATATAATATCCGACATTGTGTATTTGAAGTTGAAATTAGTTTCAGATGGGTATAAAAAATCATAGAGTTGTGTCATACCAAGGTAGGTTCAAGTTATAATATATTCAAAGCGCGTTTTAGATTTTATATAACAATGTTGATCTTTTTCCACCTTTTGAAGAGATGAACATTGACAAATATTTTTTTTATTTTTTTGTAACTTAAAATATAAAAAAATATGTTTTTAACCGACTTCAAGGCATAAGAAGGAGGTTGTTACTTTGCCATATATGTTTGTGATGTTGTTGGTATTGGATAATATTTTGGTATGACGATTTATTTATTAGCTTCCTATTTATTTATTAAGCTCGTGTTGAAAATCTCATGTATTTGTATTTTAGTTCACAAATTTCTCGGAAACTAAAAGTCATCTCGAGATAATTCTTTTCTATTTAAGCGTGATATATATCAACTTGGGGAATAGTACAAATTTTATTAAAATTGGTCAAGTAGTATTTGATAAATAGGTATTTTTTTAATATAAAATATTTTATAATATTAATTATCAACACTCAAAAATGATTATTACTTCGTATACCTAACCTAAGATAAAGCAATATCACTTGTCAATCGAGGTCGCCCACTGCGCAGGCTCTCAATGTGCACCGGCCCTAATAGATAAACACACAATGAGGAGACCAAAACGTGATTGTGAAACATTACTCCCAACTAAGAGACAATGCCATCTGATGAAATACAGTTCGTTTAATATAAATATATTATAGCTATATTCAGTGATTATGTAGTTACGTATCACTGTGGGTTTTATTAATATTTTTCTTGATTCACGCTGTATCCCGCATATAATGAAGGGTAGACAGAGAGAGTTAAGACACGACACCACACCACCCAATTTTCCGGAGGAATTTCGTATTGATTGACGGATGAGTTTTGTCTTCTAATAAGATTGAGGATGTGTAAATAATTCATTCCCCTAAGTGGAACCGGAACCTGCAATTGTAGCGTTCACAATCAGACATTTTACTCCTCCTTTTATATGTGGTACCTATAGCTCCTTCTAAAAAATCATAGACCCTTTGACAGCAAGCAGGAGATAAGTTTGGAGAAAAAAGAGATTTGAATATTATATACATTTCTAAGTAACTAAGTAAGTTTTTATTTATTTTTTTTATTTTATTTATATGCATAAAGATTATATATAATATACCTAACTATACGTCTATACTTGTTTCGACATCCGTAGTTCAAACTTTAACGTTTATTATAAAGATGAAGAGTTTGTTTGGTTAAACACGCTAATCTTAGCAACTATTGGATTGAAGTGAAAAAATATTTTGTGTTATATCCATTGAACGAGAAAGACTAATTTCAGCATTATGATATTTTCATAGAGAGGGTAATTTACCCTCGCAGTAATTTTTTTAATGTCAAAGTTACCTCCTGTACTTAAAATGTGTCATACAAACTCAAATTATTTACATTTAACCACGCGGGCGAAGCCGCAGGTCAAAGCTTGCAATAAAATAAAATATATATATTCTCACATTGCCTCACATCCTTTTGACAGCTAACAACATCATTACTATCTTAAATGATTAAATATATAACCTTAGGCTAATGTTGATTTCTCAATAATACCAGTACTATCCAAAGACCTTCAAAGTCAAAACGAAATGCGGCTCGAGAGTAGAAGAGATAATCCAGCCGGACACACCTCTGTGTACTAAGTATGTACAGAGCTATCAGCATATAATATCGTCGTACAAATAACGTTCACAAGGCCAATGATTAAAGCGGACTGTCTACTTAATGTGTTAATCATGTATGAAAATGACAAAAGCATATTCGTATTAAGGCTGGTAAGTGAAGTGATGGTTTTTATAAATTGTGTTGTTTGTGTGTGTGGTTAAATAGAGGAAAGCTAGTGTTAAAACATTCCGTTACCTTTAAAACACTTTCGTTCTCATTTTCCGCCGAATTCTAGAAGCATTGCGTTTTAAGTGGCTTAACTCAACACCTCTCTCTATTTGCTTCGATATCAGAGCGAGGAATTAAATATTTCATTTCTTAAAATAGGCATGAGACCAGTCGTGGCGCAGGGGCACAAAGTACGACTGTAAAACCAACTGGTTGTGGGTTCGGTCCACACTCGAGGAGATGAAATATTTACTTAAATTTATATTTCCATTTCTTCGCTCTGGTATCGAGGACAAGCGCGGCGTTGAGTTCTGCCATTCAACACGCAATGCCTCCAGAATTCGGCAGAAAGTGGGGAACGTGAGTGTCTTAACACTAGATTCCCTCTGCCTACCCTGCAGTGTGCGGGATACAGCGTGAAGCTGATTTATTAATTTATTTTTTGAAAACACTTTTTCTATTGCCCAATCTTTATAACCAAAATCATAACATCTTATTTAATACTTTTGAGTGGACACTCACCTTATATTGATATCAGTATAATTTCAATGTTAATTTGGTAATTTAACAACGCAACGAATTCTTGCACTCAAAGGAGTGGTTCAATTTATAATTCGACGTTGAGAACGACATTGAAATGTTTAAATAACCTATAAATTACGTTTTATGTCTGAAAATGCTATTGCCTGACAAATGCGTTCTATAAAAAAAATATTATTTGAATATTATTTGAATATTTCGGGGCCACGCATGGATGAAGTGTAAAATAACGTTACCTTGGAATTTATACTAATGTATACAATATGAAAAAGCTGAAAGGTTTATTTGATTGAACGTGATAAGGTTGGAACTTATATTTCTAATGGAAAAATGGTTGTTGTGTATATAGATCATTTATCGAAGAAATATAATATAGCGTTAATAGTTTTGATGTAGCCCACTGTACCTGCCCTGTGGTTAGAGTTAACGAACTTAGAATGAGTCTTGTATTACTTCCCTTTGAACACTCAGGCCGCTGGGAAAATTTAGTACACGTATATATGAATCGAAAATTAACTATATTATTGTAGTTACTAACTTATTTATATTATTATTAATATAAACATTTTTGTTTAGCGATATTTTTTTTGACATTTGTACCATTACAAATCATCAAATCATCATTCTAATAAATTATAAGATACATACATGAATTTTAATCTACATCTAATTGATTGATTTAGAATAAAATTAAAGTTGTTGTCTATACATATCTTTATTTGACACAACTTATAAATCAACTCTCCGCTGTAATAAACAAAGCGCGGTGTTGAGTTCCGTCCCTCAACACCTCACGTCTCGAAAAATTGGATTGATATCTACATATATGTATTTAGGATGTAAATACACATCCATACGAATGAATGAACAACAAAGAAAAAACAATATTAACTTCCAGTTCCATTAAAATTTACTATAATATCTTTTATATTAATATGCATAAGTATAAATTTGTAATCAATTTTTGTATTCATTGACGCATTTATATAACAGTTGTTTGACAAGTTTAATTAATAAAATATATATTTATTATATTTTGTATCTGTTATCTCTTACCTGTTACAAAAATATGATGTATTGGACCATGTTTTTAATAGAAATAATTTACAACGCTGTCACAAGAAGACGGAGGTACGGATTCAAGTAGTATAAAAATATCTTTTGAAGTAACTTCCCGGACGAGGCAGGCGTTAATCTCCAAAAAAATAATATGACAAGGCAAGAAGGATTGTGCTATTTTAACACTTCATTCAAAACATAATAATAATAATATAATATTTTATTGCACAAATAAGAAGAAGAATAAAATACAGTACATTATAACAACGAATAACAAGTGTGCAATGCAAAACATATATATTGAAAATCTTTCTTCGAAAAGATGTAACAGATATAATAAAACTGGAAAAATTCTTAACTGGGTGAAGTACCCATGCTAGAGAGATGTGCACCTATAAAATAAAATGAGTTGACATATCAAAGTTATAAAGTATTTTGTAATTTAAATATTTTGCTCTCACAATTGTCGAAAGGAAATGCGTTATATGATGTGCGTCTATTTAAGTTCTTTGTTTTAAAACATAGGAACACGACATCCCCATCCTGTGTCATTTCCGTACAAAACGATACTTCAACAGTCCACAAAACAGTCCATTCACTTGTAACTCAAATGAATGAATGAACGAGTGTGAAAGAATAGTAGACCTACAGTAGAATAGTAGACCTATTGTAGAAGGTTTCTGGAACTGCTTAGTATAATAACGCATTCGATTCCTGTTTGAAGCTATTATTATTTAATTCCGCTGTACCAAAATGGCTACTGAAAATTACGGTACATTTATATATAATCGTAAATTAATAAATTGCTGTAATTTAGACACACTCCGTTTCTATTAAGACACTCCGTTTCTATTAAGACACTTACATTCTTCACTTTCCGCTGAATTCTAGAGACATTCGTGATGAGTGACGGAACTCAACGCACCGTTTTGCTTCTTTAGGCAAAGCGCGGCGTTTCAAACTAAGCTTGGAAATGAAAAATATTAAATATTTCATTCCTCGAGTGGGAATCAAACCACAACCGCGTTAACAGTTGCACGCTTGTGCCCCTGCGGCACAACGGTTTCAATTTGTTTTTAATTATATAAACATTATTTGGAACAAGAATCGAACCCAAAACTATCTCGTATAGATACAGTCAGACACAATCCAACTCAACCACGATCGTGTCGAAGTTATTTGATCGTTGATTTAACAATGTGCGATTTCCAAACGATTTGAATATAAAACGTTCCACTGAAGGTGAATGTCACAGTTTCTAAGAAGGTTCCGGGTCACTATTGAAATTTATCTGTCTATAACTAGGCCCAAATATCCGCTTTAGTTTTCACTTGTATAAGTATTTATATATATGGTCTTAAAAGTTGTTTTATGTTAGAACTATAAATAACTAACTTTATTATGTACTACCGGCCCGCCTGCGGCTTCGCCCGCTTTAACTACATGATTATTGATTTAACAAACAGAATTGATTGACAATTGTAATGACTTCTAATATTATTTTTTATTACTTTAATCTGTAATATTCTAATATGATTTTTCTACTACATTATCGTAGTTTCTAGAAGAATTTTTGATTGTTTTGAATTAAAAAATACGACCATTGTTGATATTTATAAAATATACATAAAGCTAATTATTTATTACACGTATATATTTTTGTAACATTATGTTCTTTTTACCTATGTAATGTACGTCTCATCATAATTCTAAAACTGTTAAATGTGCTGATGTCAGTGAATAATTTAATTTACTCTTTCAGTAACAGCCTTAAATTTTAAATTATTGTATACTTTATTGTATAAAATATTGTATAATAATGCTTCAAAAATATATATTTTTATCAACAGTCATATAACCAAGACGTTTCAAATGTCATTCTTCGGCCAAGAATCTTACCAGCGCGATTACTACATAACATTTGCAGGCAAACTAATACCTTGAGTTCATTCAAATGACGATAACATTTTTTTAATGAACCGATTTTGATGAAACAAACTTTAATTGTTAAGTTGAGTTAAAACAAATCAATTGGTGAAACTTTTAAGTAAATAGGTTTAGTACTTTCAGAGAAAAATGTGACCATACATATCGACAGACAGACAGAAAGACAGACAGACAGACAAGAAAGGAAAATATTTTGTCTGTACATTTAGTAATTTTGACTGAAATAGATAGAGGGACACTTAAAAAGAATAATAGAAAGCAAAAATATTTTTTTTTGAATTTCTTGTCTGTCTGTCTGTCTGTCGATATATTTATGTCCGCATTTTTCTCTGAAAGTACTGAACCGGTTTACTTAAAAGTTTCACCAATTGCTTTGTTTTAACTCAACTTAACTACTAAAGTTTGGTTCATCAAAATCGGTTCATTAAAAAAAAAGGTATCGTCATTTGAATGAACTCAAGGCATTAATTTGCCTGCGAATGTTATATAGGAATCGCGCTGGTGAGATTCCTGGCTAAAGAATGACATTCGAAACGTCTTGGTTATATGACTGTTGATAAAAATATATATTTTTGAAGCACTATTATACAATATTTTATACAACAAACAAAATTGAACTGTTAGTGGAGATTACCTTCATAAATCATAACAGTTAAATTTAAATCGTAATTAATTCAACACATAAATAAAGACTGATTTGATCTTCAAAGAAATATTATGTAAATACATAGATTCTTCGGTTCGTTCGTTCGTTTGAAATAAATCTATATAAAAATGCCTAAAAACATCCTTTCTACGTAATAACTACATATTTACCAATTGTACATTTAGCTAATAATATATGTAACTAATTTAAAAACTGTAGAGGAGTTAATATGCAATTATTACAGTTATTTTACACAGAATATTATGAATCCTTACCCAAACCAATAATTTAACATTTAAGGCTGTTTCTGAAGCAGTACATTAAATTATTAAGTGACATCAGCACATTCAACAGAGCTTTAAAAACATAACATAGTTAAAAAGAAAGTAATGTTACAAAAATATATACATATAATAATAATTAGCTTTATGTATATTTTATGAATATCAAATATCAACATTGGTCGTATTTTTTAGTTCGAAACAATCAAAAATTCTTATAGAAATTACGATAATAAAAAATCATATTAGAAGTCATTTTAAGTTGTCAATCAATTCTGCTTATTAAATCAATAATCATTTTAAGCGGGCGAAGCCGTGGGCGGGCCGCTAGTATAATATATAGAAATAAGATACATTATGCTTAAGCATTTTAAGGTCTTTCAATGTGAAATTGCAGGAATTAGTGGCAGAGTTCGAATCCTCTGAGACTATGCAAGCATTAAAATCTAATAAAATTATAACTTCTTATTAAATAAAACGACGACTTATTAGAAAGTCGCCTCTTAGTTTTTAAAATTGCAGATCAATTCATAAATAAATATTCTATTAGATCGTGAGTGAATATCCATCAGTGCGGAAATTTGACGTACATTGCATAATGCGATGACACGGCGTTGAGTTGAACCGCCGGAACTCAACGCCGTGCATGCGAATTACGAAAAATAAACACAAAGAGTCATATTTTTTCGTAATTCACTCAAACTCACAACCGTCAGGTTTAACGTCCAATGCTCTCCCACTGCGCCACGACCGCCTCAACACAAAATGAAAGCAAATATGTTTTACTTCCTGCTTGTCTGGCATATAGCAGGATAGACGTGAAGAAGCTAGGAGAGTTACGATTCTTTACACTGTATATTTAGTGGCGTAACTCAACATTATATTATGTCTTACTTAAAGTCAGATTTATTCTATTCTAATGAATAGTAAACTTGGTTCATTTTTTGAGACAATTTGAACCGGATGTGTACCTTGAAATTTTTATGTTAGGTGCGTGATGTCACCCGGCGCCTGATTCACTATCAAGAACACAGAAGATTAAGTTCACTTCAAATTGGAATGTATCCTGTAAATACTGAATCATCTTAAAAGATAATAAACATGCAATAAAATCTTTCGAGTCCGCTTAATGCTTTAAATATTTTATTTAAAGTACCTAAACGGTTTATTTTTATATATTATAATAAATTATGTTTCCATAATATCATCATGTCTTATTGTATTCTGTCTCTCTATCTTGTGCATTATTCTGTTTGTCGTTTTCATATAGGTACCTACATAAATTAGTTTGTTTTCTCGCGTCAATATATTTTTTAATTACTGTTTCCACTTTACACTTCAGGTTGGAAGATATCATTTCATTGTACTTTCGTCTTCCTGTCTCAGTGTATATTATATGCTATTTACATACTTGTCAGCTCAACCCTGCTCTTTGCTTTGTTAGACATATAGAAGAATATTAATTTCCCCAAGTGGGAATCAAACTCATATCCGTCAAATTAACAGCCATAACCTTTTATAATATTTGAATTATTTAACTGAAAAATAAAACATTTATTTTGTAACATCTTCAATATAATAATAAAAGTATTTGAATAGTAAATAATTATACTAAATATAAAATTTTAAACACGAACAAAATATAGAAAAACACACGGGAGCTACCTGTTTGTTTGATCGGTCAAAACATTTAAATGACATCACCTGTCCATAACCAATTTTGACACGCAGTTGATCGATTGTATCGATATCACGCAGGCGCTTATCATATTCGCTGTCTCAGCATAATATGCCAAATGTGAAAATTTTAATTACATAACCATTTTGTATTGAGACAAATGATTGATAATGTCGTTGAGGTTGAGATTATTTATATGTACTATTATAATATTACAAGGCTTTATTTGATAGCAAGCGTTAACCCCTGGTCTACTAGTTCGAATCGAAATAAATGTTTTGTGTTGTTTAGTCCATTTATCGAGGAAACTCAGCTTCACGCTGTATCCCGCACACAGCAGGGTAGGCAGAGGGAACCTAGCTTTAAGACACTCCGTTCCCCACTTTTTGCCGAATTCTGGAGACATTGTGTGTTGAATGGCAGAAATCAACGCCGCACATTGCCTCGACACCAGAGCGAAGAAATGAAAATATTAATTTAAATATATATTTCATATCCTCTAGTGGGTATCGAACCCACAACCACAACAACAATTCTTGCAGCTTACAGCTTCAAAATGCCTAAAGATTGTGATTACTGCGAACGGAGAAAATTTTAGCTTTTATGGGTGGACGGCGGAAATGTCGAGTAGTGCATAGAGCAACTGTGCAAATTACGTTTTTATAAACTTAAAAAACATTGAGTATACTGGTACCTACGTATATTATCAGAATGTTTTTACATAGAAAATTTAATTGTATTTTCTACTATATGAAAAAAAATAACGGCCGGTTTTGAATTTTATTACACTTTCAAATACTATAAAAATTTACAAGTACCTACAAAACGACATGACCGGGTTTAGCAGGAGCACACTCTAAGCCGACGATATGATAAAAATGTAAACTAATATTAATTATCTATGCATCTTCCTAAGATTCACAACAAACGGGGAAGTGACATAATGTTTATATGTTGCAATACTATCCAAAAGAGAACGCAATTATATCTTATTACATACGTATCTCATTTAATTGGGTGTTATAATTAAAAAAAACGCCTTTCACAGGAAGATAATTAAAATTGTTTTGAAATTGAAAGTAATTTACAGTTTAGGCTGGCTTGAAATGCAGCATCCTCTCGTTATTTGTTTAAATGAGTTATTTGTCCGAATTCCTCCATTTTTTATTTTTACTAGTGTTGAAATGGAAATAACTAAGACTTGTGAATTACAAATGTTTCATTGGATGAATAACTCTTCTTCTAAGAATTCTAAGAAGATTCTATATTCCAAGCCAGCCTAAACTGTTAATCACTTAAAATCTTGAATGCCCGAAGAAACGGAACGCAGCAGGTTCAGTACGTTTTATAAAAAAATCTATGTGGCGTATCTGATATAAATTGTAGCTTTCCTCGTTAAATGGACTATCCAACATAAAAATATTTAATCAATACTAACCAGTGATTCCAGAGTACATAATATGACCGATGGCATCGAAATATATACTTTTTTCAAATAGAAACACTCTTGTGGCTTGTGACTTTTAGATATAAATAATATTAATCGCGATTTGCAATAAAAATCGATATTTTTCTTACTTCTTTATCGATTAAACGACCTCATAATAACACAATTATAACAAACATAGATAATAAAACTGTATTTTAACATATCTACAATACATTTAACATATTTAATATGTTATTCCACACTTAGGAAACAAAAACACTTTTAAATAACGTATTATATAAAAAAAATATTATAATTTTCTAAAAAAGTATTCCCCTACAATAACTCCCACACATTGTTTCAACTTCCTAAGTTCTATGGAAGTGTAATTAATAAAGATTGCAGGAAATAAGAGGCTCAATAAGAACACCGTTACGCGGTTTACGCAATGAACAAATTATGATTTGAATACATATGTATGATTTATGTAACGCTAGAGAAGTTCACTTTCATTTTAAAATAAATATTTGTTATTTTCTGCTGTAATTTAAATTGAGCTATATTCTATTTATAGGTATAGACAGAGAAACTTTAGTGATATATTTAGGACTCCGCACCGAAAGGTTAGGACGGGACCCTTTTACTAAGACTTCGCTGTCTGTCTGTCCGTCACTAGGCTAGGTCTGTCACTAGGCTGTATCTTATGAACCGTGATAGTTAGACAGTTCTGTTTTCGCTATAACAAAGTACTAAAAAACTGAATAAAATTAACATTTAAGGGTGCAACAAACGTGATTTTTTGCCGTTTTTATAGATAATGATAGGAAACTCTTCGGGCGCGAATGGCCTCGCATTTGACTGATATTTCATATTTAGCTCTGTGGTAAATTTAACAAGTGCATGTAGTTTGTCTACAAATTTCCCGGAAGCTAAAAGTCATGTAGATATGATTCTTTTGGATTTAAAGAGATGTACTTGTACTCGTATATTGCATCTTAAGGAACATTTCATGTTTAATCAAAATTGGTTCAGTACTTTTCGAGATATTTACGCATAGGTAACCACGTATATCTAGATGAGACTTATACAATATAAATACCTAAGTAATTGACAGGTATTTAAAGTCAGTTTGATATTTTAAATTATTTTTTTAATCCACTTGCCGCCATTTTAACTATTACACGTCAGGTAGCGGAACCTAACAATGTTGTATAATGCTTCTTATCTCCTACATAAGTTATTAAATTACAAATGCTATCGTAGTACGCGCGTCTGCGTCTAGTCTTTTACTCGTATTACAAGATAAAGCATATACATAATGAGATTTCCTTTACATTTACATCATTTGCTATTACATATTCTACCTCTTCTGGCTTATAATTTTATTTGTGTGAACTTTAGAACGTGAAATGGAAAATTTCCTACTCCACTTCTCTAACATTCCAACATGCCAAATTTAAGCTTGTTATAACTATTTGTCCAGTATTTCGACTGATGTTTTATATATATTTTATTAGGCAATGTTTTCTGCTATTTTGTTTAGGGCATACTAGAAGAAAGACATACGAGAACTAAGCACCTAATTAAGCATATAAAAAAAACACTTTTTTAAACTTAAAATAAGCATATATAAGAATGTGTTCTCAATAATTTAAAAATGAAAAATAATAAACAAATGACAATTTAACAACCTTAGATGGTTATGTAGGTTAAAAGTTCGTAAAACAGTCAAACTTATTACAATGAAATATTCAAAATTTAGATTTTGTAATAGCAGTATAATCTCGACGGAACTGTTAAATCACCAAAATAACACCTCTTTAAACAAATTCAAGCGTAAAATAAGGCGGTCGTTGCAAAAGTAATTCGAAGTGTACTAAACTATTATTATTTACTAAAATACAAAAAAAATACTGATAATGTCATAATGTTAACTGACAATGGTGGTTGTGGATTCAAATCTCAGAAAATGCTTTATTGAAGATATTACAGAAAATGATGAATTGTATTAGGTGTTGTTAATGTCTAATAAATTGCAGAAAGTAAAACATAAATTATAATATACTTTAAATATTTACTCAAGTGGCTTATCCATAATAGTTGCAATATACTTTCTTAACAAACATAATATATTATGTTAATGGCGATTAAGTACCTACTATATATTTTGAGAATTTCACTTCTCTTTCTCAATATTCTAAAATTGTTATAGGAATATTTTTAGTTTAAAGTGTAATAAGCATAGAGGATAAAAAAAACTAGTACCAAGACACTTCATCTCCGTTTTTTGAAAATAATTGAGACAGAGATTTGAGTGACGGATCTCAACGCTGCACTTTGTCAGTAATTCAAATTCAGAAAATCAATATAATTATTTTCTCCGACTAACGAGCGAAACAATCGCGTTTACAATGTGCAATTATGTCATGAGAATTATAAGTATCAAACATATATTTTTTTATTAAGAATATCTATGATAGTTATATCTTCCAGTTTCTCAACGTTCATTCCAAAATTGTCATTATATTTCAAAATATGTCAAAAGGCAAAAATGTATTGTCATTATATGTCAAAAGGCGAAAACATCATTATTATTTAATTAAATAAATAACAAATTAAATAAATAAAAATTAAATATAATACAATAGTGTAAACTTAAACAAAAAAAAATATGAACATTGTCAACAATCAACAATAGAATATATTGAAATATTGAAATTCAAATAACTGTTTGGAAAGAATCAAGTCTAGAAAATAAAATATCGATCTTAATCTAGATTTACTCACGTAACAGTGAAAGCTGTATAATAATAAATATCATAATGACGACGCCTTTTACTTATGGTATATGTTAAGTAAAAATGAATTTGACATAATATGTACGTCCAGATAATTTATACTTTAAATATATTTAAAAAAAAACCTATGAGAAGCAACACTTGCTTGATTTTTTATTATAAAAAGTATTTTTATTTTTACAATTTGTACGATAAATATATTATATATGTAATGACTTTAAAATAAAAAAAGTAAGTTATTTTTTGTTACGTCTACTTCTATATTTTATACATATACGCAACCTATTAACTAAGATCTGTCAACTATCAACAGTCGGATTTAAGGCAACACAAACAACACGCTGCCAAATGAAGAGCTGATAAGTAAAGTGCTTTCATAGTTCATATATTGTGGTGACAGTGCAAACGTATCCAATGACAAACGAACGACTCCATTAATAAAGTACGAGAAGAAATAAATTAAATAATTAAATTAATATAAAATTTAATAATTCATGGAATATAAGAGATATTCAGAAAATAATATATAAAAATATTTTATGACATAGCTATACTTAAACATCGAAAGATGATCATTTCAGCACACGGTCAAACGCACGATGATGACATTACAATTGATTTAATAAAAGGATAAAAAAAATTGTTCTTCTTCTATAATAAAAAAACATAAATATTTAGAAAAAAATCCAAATATTTTTCATGACAAAATAAATACATTTTTTTGGCTCCACGCTGTATCTCGCATAAAGCAGGGTAGACAGAGGTAACCAAGTGTTAAAACACTTCGTATCCAAATATCAAGTCATTATGTACGCTGTGCCCGCTCCTGCTGCTCCACGTCGGCCTCGTTAAATTAAATTTTCAATAATAACGGATAGTGCCATAGTTTTGGAGATGCTACAAAATATTAGGTAAGTGTCATTTCAGATTTACAATAACTATCAACAACATGATAATTACTAAATATTGTTAAAATTAAAATGAAACTACTGGCTCTGCACCTTCATTATCTGTTTCTTCCAAAATCAAATATCCTAGTATTCTTGTTAATAAAATCAGTCAATTTCATACGAAATATTTAATAGACGTAAAAGTTAATAAAATGTATATATTAAGTAATATTTTTTGTCAAAATTTTTAATAAAAAAAAGTATGTTATATGTTGTAAATATAAAACTTTAATTTAATCTTTTTTGTTAAAATTATATAAAACCTTATCTATATGGACCGCATTTTAAACAATCAAAGATGAAAAGAAAAGACCGAGAAATTACAAGAAAAAGAAACTATTATTTTAAATTAAAATAAAGATTTTTTTTTAATTTAAATTAATTTTATTTATCTTATTATAATATTATATCTTTTATATTAAGATACAAAATTATAAAAAATGTTTGAAGAGTTGAATATAACGTTAATATTTCTACGAATCGCGGTGAGGTACTAAGTTTCCTTTGCCTACTATAAGAAGGTAAGAAACATGAAGCTACTTAGAAAAACATATTTAGATTCAAAATGACACAAAAGGGGGTTCCACTTCCTTCTAAATTCACTAAAATACTTTTAACTAGAATAAGTCGAGACAATTAAAAAGAGACCAGTCTTGGCGCAGCACAGTGTGACTGTAAAACCGACTGGTTGTGGGTTCGATCCCCACTCGAAGAGATGAAATATTTACTTAATTTATATTTCCATTTCTTTGCTCTGGTGTCGAGGCAAAGCGCGGCGTTGAGTTTTGCCACTAAACACGCAATGCCTCCAGAATTCGGCAGAAAGTGGGGAACGGAGTGTCTTAACACTAGGTTCCCTCTGCCTACCCTGCAGTGTGCGGGATACAGCGTGAAACTGATTAAATTAAAAAAAAGCCAAATATACATATAGGTACTGCGCCACAGATTGTTGATTGTTTACTGTTACAATAGTGGGCGATATCATCTTGTGAGATAACACGCTGCGAAGTTTGATCAATCACGATCAAACTTCCGTACTTATTTATAGCTTATCGTGCATTGACAACACTGTTTCCAATTTGTTTTTGTGTAAGTCACGAATGTTATAGCATTAGCAGTAATATATATGTATATGAAATAGATTTACCGTATAGATACACAGTTTCGATGTAAATATTTCTTTTTACTGCGCGTTTAATAAGCATATATGGCAGGCTAGCCAGAGGGAACCTAGTGTTTATTTTCGAAATATTGTTTCTAGAGGGGCGCTGCGCTTTGTTATGAAATTAAATGAATCGTCCCACCGTGACGGTTGTGGGTTCGAGTGGAAATCAAACCCACAACCGTTACATTGATAGTCAGATATTATTCCGCTAAGCTATGACGGCATCAATTTATTATGGGCTTGTCTATAAATTGCAAATTAGGCAGAGAGAGCCATGTGTTAAAACTTAAGACACTCTGTTCTCCACTTTTATACTAATTTTCTTCACTTTTCCTTCTAAGACTGGTAAAAATATTTTTTTGGTTAAATTAAGACTCTGCGTAAGATTTACAATAAGACGAGTCACCACAATGTGCCTATAACTATTTAGTATAAAGATACCATTTATAGTGGAGACTGAAGGTGAAAGTATATGACTTAAATATTTTTATTGAATATTATAATATTTAGTGTTATATTTTTAAGGCTTATGAGATGTTTTTCTGTTACATGTTTAGCAGCAAGATGGAAATTAACTTGTTTTATATATTTTTTACATTTAGAAATTTATAAAATTAAATGGTAATACAACGCATAAAAGAAGCATAAAATTGGAATTAAATCACTATACATAGAAACATTCAATTTGTCAGTTTTTTACTAGTAAGAAAGGTGCAAAAACAGGAAAATAGACCTTACTATTATAAATTTAAATGCAAAAATCCTTTAATTCTTGAAAACAATATCGCAAAGTATAAGGTGTGAGCAAAAAGTCATAAACCAATATATTACAACTGCGTATAATTTGTAAGTTACATAATTTTCAATCTTAATATAAGGTAGCAAAGTATAATTTCATGTAGCATTCTTTTATAATGTGTAGTTTATCCTAATAAAAAAAGGCTAATTCGTTATGTACAAGTACTAAGTTCAAGGTAGCTTAGGTATAAGTATGAGAATATTAATATCCATCGTCATATATACAGATTACGAAAAAAAGGTTTTGTTACGTATGTTTGTAGTTATAATACGCTGTTAAGAATATATGATATTTATTATTATTCGTTTATTTATTATTCAGCTAGGAGTAGGCTCAGGGCAAACACAGGCTGGGAACCTAGTGTTAAGACACGCTGTTGTTAATAAGAAACTTCGGTTACCCACTTTTGGCTGAATTTTTGGAGGCATTGCGTGTTGAATTGCGAAACTCAACGCTGCGTCGTACCTCGTTAAAAGAGCAAAAAACGAAAATATTAAATATTTCATTCCCTCGAATGAGTATTGACACCACTGCCTGTCGCGTTTGCAGCCACACACTTGGCCCCTGCGCCACTATTGACATAACGATGTTTTGTCTATATTATAATATTTAAAACACTTCGTTACTAAGTGCCCCACAAAGGCTTATAACTGAAACTACGCGGCGTAAAACGCTAAAATTAGAAATAGAGGGTCCTTGAGGAGTGTAGGGGAGCGCTCAAATGATTTGAAAGAGAAATGCTTGAAAAAAAAGATTTCTACTATATAAAATTATGTATAGTTTATTTTCTTACATCAGTTTTTATAATTTAGCTTAATATTTGATATCCAAATATAGTAAATTGCTTTTCAATATTTCCTTATAGGCGTTTAAACACTACAAAACTATACTTAACGACAACTAATTGTCCGTTTAAAATCTCTAGAAAATCAATCAAATGACTTCCCGCAATTAAAAATAATTAGTTAGTTATTTTTTTGTATTTCTTCGCTTCTAACGTGTCACACGTAATTGACCTTTTGTTATTTAAAACAAAAATAAAAAATAATACTGTAATTCTGTATATATTTAATTAAAGCAACATTTAAAAGGACGCCTTTTTAATTTGTTTGGGAGAGTGGTAGTTTTTTATTATTATTGGTAATTTATTTTAAATAATTAAAATGTTCTTTTCTATATTAACTTGTACATAGTGGGGTTTGCTTTTTTCTTACAATATTATATAGCATTGCTTGCGGCTAAGTTGAAATGCATTAAGGTTTTATTTTTCAGGTTAAACTGTAACCTATAGGTGAAAAATTTAAAGTTAAATGTACAATGAAGAAAAAAATACAACAATTCATATACATTAGGCCGTCGTGGCGCAGGGGCACAAGCGTGTGACTGTAAACCAATGGTTATGGGTTCGATTCCCACTTGGATGGGCTCTGGTACCAAGGCAAAAAGCGCAGTGTTAAGTTCTGCCATTCAACAAGCAATACCTCGAATATTCGGCGGAAAGTGGGGAACGGAGTGACTTAACACTAAGTTTCTTCTGTCTACCCTAGTATATGCGGGAAGTTGAAAAAAATACTTAATTATTATGTGCACCTACTTCACACTATAGTATATATGTACATCTAAAGAAATATTTCTGAAATTATTCAAGTAATTTTGTCACTAAATTTGATAACCACTAGGCAAGACTGCTCACACACCGAATGATTAATATAGCGTTATACAGATGCAGGAGACACGCGTAACATATGGGTAAGTAGACCATTCGGAACAAAAGAAAGCTAATTTTGTGATTTTGCACAACTTTCCGCTCTCATACCTCCTTTTATGTACTCTTACATGTTTTACTAGTAACATATTTTTTCTTAAAATCTCATAAAATATATAAATTTCGTAGAATTTAATGATTACTTTTATATTTAATAAAAAATATTCCATTTAACAGCGGTAAAATTTACGTTACGGAAAGTAACTTGAATCGAACTAACTAGAATTTGATGTCAATATTAATTATTGTTTTTTCCCACTACTAAACCTGACTTAAATTTAGTTTTATTTGACGAAAATTATTATAAAACGAGATAAGTAATTATAAAGCGATCATAACATTCTTGTACGAGAGAACTACCAGCCCAAAACCATAATGACACATGGCCATTACCCCAACTGTTGAACTTACCTGACGAATAAACAAAACAAAAAACAATTGAAGATGAATAAACAAAAAGAATTTCCTTTTGTACGTTAATTATTTAAAATCTCGTTCCTTTATTTATATTGACAATTAGTGTTAAGGGTTAAATGTAAGCCATATAGAGGCATGTGTTTTTATAGAACCTTTTAACCTTTATATTTATAGATTTATGTACCTATAATAAATAGTTTTTTACTTTTGATTTATAGACAATATTGCAAATATTTTGTATCGAAAACAACAACTAAATTTTGTAGGCTGTATAGAATTAAGCTTTAGATCAATTACGGCGCCATACCATTAAAAATGAAATCGTTTGGTTTAGAACAAAAGGAATTTTAGCAATAAAAACCGAGCAAGATCCGATGATGCATGCCAAATTGCTTAACGCAACATGAGAAAAATTCATTCACTTTCATCTTGATAATTTTTTTGCTTTTCTAGTAATTTTGTTACTTTATAAATAAAAATCGTCATATAAATAATTAAAATGGTTACATATATAAATACATAATAAGAAAATTAATAGTTTTTAAGGCCACTATTTTAAGTTTGAATGGAGAGAATTACAACAAGAATGAAACATATATTAAATTAAGTCAATATTTAATATTTATGTAAATTTAATATGAAGTCTCATTTGAATTACGACGAATATGAGAGAAGATTACTCTTTAGTCTTGGAGAAAGGCTTTCACGTGTCCATCGCATTACTAAGTATTGTTTTGAATTCCGTGATTTGATTTCTATACGGATGTTACTTTTACAACATTAGTTATTATATATTGAAAATACATAAAGTATGTAATTTTTTTTTTAAATATAAAAAAATCTGTAATTAAAATTAGCAGTCGATAATCATTAACCTTAGTTAAACATCCTTCTGAGTCAGACGTGACATCACTAAATACTGTACCTAAGATATTTTATATCTTCACGCTGTATCCCGCTCATAACAGGGTAGGCAGAGTGAACCTCGGAACCTAGTATTAAGGCACTTCCGTTTATCACTTTCCGCCGAAATCTGGAGGCATTGCACGTTGAGTGGCATAACTCAGTGCCGCGCTTTGCCTCGTTACCAAAGCGAAGAAAATGAAAATATTAAATATTTCATTTCCTCGGGTGGGAATCGAATCCACAACCTGTCGCATTTACAATCGCAAGTGTCAGTGTGCCACGACTAGCTCACCTCAAATATGATATATGTACCAAAGATGTTCAAGATAAACTTTAGTTATAAGTTAAACACAGGTACCAAGACCAAGTGGCTAGCGTGTCTTCTACAGACGATGTGAAGTAAAAAAAAAGTATACAATAAAGAAAATATTGATCTTTTAAGGATTCTTGTTTACGTTTGACTTTAAGATTCTAATTCGCACAATCTTATCGTGTCTCGATAACTTAACGTTGAACCAAGACAAGCAACGTTAACACAATCAAAACCAAAAACAACAATACTAACCAGCTTAATCATTCCAGTGTCCAAAGCGAACGCTCAATCAAGTTCGAATTGCGTTCACAACACTCACTTAACTAAAGAAAACAAAGTAAACCCAAAGTATTTGAAAACACGGTTTAGTATTTACTATTTAATTTATATCACACACACGACTATCACCATTGAGGGTCGGCGCGGTACTGATGTTGACGTTTCAAGTTCCAACTTTCGTTCATATTCGTCTACACTCTACAATGCGGTCGACGAGTCGTGGCCGCGCTGAAGTTAGCTGTAGATGGCTGTACAGATTCGATTTAAATATTTCTCTTACTTTTCATTAATTTCTTCCAGAGTGAACGATACGAACAAATTCAGAAAACCTAATTTCTGCACGGCCAAGACTCGTCGAACATACTGTATAGTCTATGGGATGAATGGAATAGGCTCGAGCCTAACGTTAGACAGAGAAGCACGATATCGATATATTGCCTCTCTCTCTCTGTCTTTTTGCCGGAGGCGCTCGGTGACGTCACTTTGACAACCTGTTGTTTTTTTATAGCCAACCACAGGTGTTCGATCTATCGGTTTGCGTCCTAACTGTTGAGATGTAATTGAAATTGAATATGTTATGTCTTATAATGTTCAGTTGATGTATATCTTTCTGATTATATATTTGGAATTATTTTGTGTAGCTTGATCTCTATGTATGTCATTATAGACTATTTGTCTACTTGTAGATCTAGTATTAATTCTGTTTATATATTTTTTAATTAGAGTTAAGTTCCGTATAATATTGTTTTCAAAATAACAGTTTATTTATAAAAACACATTTTTGTATATATTATATATCTACCTACATATAAGTTTAATTTCTTAGTAGGTATTTATTACATTTGATGTTTTTGAAACCAACAGTAGATGACATTCAGATAGCAATAACAATGGATAGGTGGACTATTTAAAAACAAAAGCCATTTCAAAATGAGTCTGATGAAACCAGCAGATGATTACAGAAAAACTAAAGTGACAAGTGGTGCGGCACTTGTATAAATATATGAGTCAGTTGTAACTAGTAAAATAAAAAAGAATAACGTAACTTTTATAGTAATAGTTCTATTTAAACATTATTATTATTGAATCTAAGTATATTATTGTCGATACCGAGCTTATATCTTTTGTTTTCTTTATATTTCGCTGATTATAAGAAAGCAACTTGCAAATTTAGTGACGTCAATATTTTATTATGCCTTAAATGTTAAACTTAACTAAACTAAACTTTTATTGTCTTTATAGACATACATATATTTATACAACAGGACTAGACCGCACTATAATAAGATCGTTGATACTTTTTAGATAACATAAAAAATTGCACCTAGCGGAATTTAAAACCGCATCTCTTGGAAACAAATCCCGCTACGTTATTTTAAAGTATTTTTCTTTTCTAAGTGTGGAATCACACTTTAAAAATGTAAAAAAGATCGTTGATATTCATAATTTTTTAATATCAAATATCTTATTATAGTGCGATTCGAACATATTTGGAAAACCGACCCGACAAATATACGCGATTATTCTAATTAAGTTTAATTTATTTTGGGCTTGGTAGTCTCTTAATGGAAATAGAGTGCCTTAACACTAGGTTCCCAGATACCCTCTGTCTACCCTGCTACGAGCGAAATAAAGTTTAATGCTTCCAAAAAAGGTTTCATTTAAAATTAAACCGCATGTCAATCGAACTTAGAAAGCCTACCCCATTAGTTGTTTACCAGTGAGATTTATACGATACGTTAAATAGCAATCTCCCATCTCATTGAGTAGAGGAAAAAACTGACATAAGAGAATTTCTATAAAGAAAATTGCAATCTGAAAATAAGATTCTGATAGGTACTTCGATCTGGTTTTTCCTTGTCCATAATCATAGAAAGTCAGACGTGAAGCATCCGGTAGTCCGGTTTGGAAAACCGCATACTATAAAAACCTATTAGGAATATAGGTCGGTACTGTGGTGACTCATGCTTTCTTTTTCCAGATCGAGCGATTTAAGAAATATATATATTAAAGTTACAAAATTTAATTTAATTGAATCGGCCGGTCACCTTATTTTTTTTAAATAAACTGTTCAAATTTTCAATTCAGTTCACAAGTGTAAAGTTTAATTTTTCGCCCAAATTTGCTTACATTTCAACTTTGAAATATAAATTACGCACAAGATAGTTGCTTTTCGAAGATTATTACTTAACAAATATAATATTATACTATTTTATAATTAATTCATATTTACATACACATTTATATAAGTATACTTTTAATTTACACTATAAAAATGAAAACCATTGAAAATGGAATACAATAGGCAGAGGAAATCTAATGTCAAGACACTCCGTTCCCGATTTTCTCCCGAATTCTGGAGGCACTACGTATTGAGTGATGGAACTCTAAACATATTTATTTAAGCATATTCATATATTTTTTATTGTACTATAACAAGTGAAAACGAAATATAGCATGAGTCATAATATTTTCTTCGATTGTCAAGTCTCAAGATAAATCTGACAGATCGTACGTGAGCTAAGTATTACGGGATTTCACAGAGATACTAAATTTCCATTACGAATCGAAAATAATTTTGACATGTTAAGATTACTATTTTTGTGATAATATTGATAAACTAGCGGCCCGCCTGCGGCTTCGCCCGCTTAAAATACATGATTATTGATTTAATAAGCAGAATTGATTGACAACTTTAATGACTTCTAATATGATTTTTTTTTTACTTTAATCTGTAGTATTCTAATATGATTTTTTTACGACATTATCGTAATTTCTATAAGAATTTTTGATTGTTTCGAACTAAAAAATACGACCAATGTTGATATTTGATATTCATAAAATATACATAAAGCTAATTATTTATTATATGTATATATTTTTGTAACATTACGTTCTTTTTACCTATGTTATGTTTTTTAAAGCTCTGTTAAATGTGCTGATGTCACTTAATAATTTAATGTACTGCTTCAGAAACAGCCTTAAATGTTAAATTATTGATTTGGGTAAGGATTCATAATATTCTTTGTAAAATAACTGTAATGTTTGCATATTAACTCCTGTACAGTTTTTAAATTAGTTACACATATTATTAGCTAAATGTACAATTGGTAAATATGTAGTTATTACAGAGTACACGTAGAAAGGATGTTTTTAGGCATTTTTATATAGATTTATTTCAAACGAACGAATGGACCAAAAATCTATGTATTTGCTTGATATCTCTTTGAAGATCAAATCGTTCTTTATCTCTGTTTTGAATTAATTACGATTTAAACTTAACTGTTATGATTTATTAAGGTAATCTCCACGAACACTTCAATTTTGTTTACTTTATTGTATAAAATATTGTATAATAGTGCTTCAAAAATATATATTTTTATCAACAGTCATATAACCAAGACGTTTCGAATGTCATTCTTTAGCCAGGAATCTTACCAGCGCGATTGCTATATAACATTCGCAGGCAAACTAATGCCTTGAGTTCATTCAAATGACGATATTTTTTTTTAATGAGCTGATTTTGATGAACTAAACTTTAGTAGTTAAGTTGAGTTAAAACAAAGCAATTGGTGAAACTTTTAAGTAAATCTGTTCAGTACTTTCAGAAAAAAATGTGGACATACATATCGACAGACAGACAGACAGACGGACAGACTGACTGACTGACAGACAAGAAATTAAAAAAACATATTTTTGCTTTCTATTATTCTTTTTAAGTGTCCCTCTATTCATTTCAGTCAAAATTACTAAATGTACAGACAAAATATTTTTACTGTCTTATTATATATAGAGATAAGATGTAAATGTTGTAGTGTATTTAAATATACTTTAAACCTAATATATTAGCATATATGATAAAAAATTAAATAGTTTTGTTGACTGTCGATGTCGTGAGTAATAATTTGAGATAGATAAATATTGTAAAAAACACTTGATCTTTTGATCTTCTCTTGATTACGTTCTGCAAGCCACTTGGCTACTAAGTTCTAAAAATAATGTAAATGCGTGTTTCGATATAAATTGATAACGTAAAAAACTTATCCTTTATTCTTGAGAGCCATTTAGATAAAAACTTGACTTAAAAACGAATTGAATTATACTATTATATCATAGATTCTTTAATTTACTGTTACATACGTGTAAATAAAATTGAAACAGCAAGCTACAAAACATAATTACATCTTAAAAAGTGCCGAAATTAGGTTTTGTTCTGAAGTCATTAAACTTTGGTGGAAGCGAATAATTGATTCCGAGAACACGTCCGAGCACTGACATCGTGATAAATGCATTACGGAGAAAGGAAAAAAGGGATTGCGACGTGAAGCTTTTTGAATAGAATTATATTTTAAAATGCTAACGCAGCCATTAATAAATTAAATTAAACGATAATCTTCCGTTACTGATTGACAACGACTGCCGAAACTAAGCGGCGTAGAACACTGAAATTTGTCATGTAGATTCGTTGAAAGTGTTGGGGAGCACTAAAAAAGATTTTTTCGAAATTCTTATGTGAACGTGGAAAGATGGGAGCGGCCACTAGTCCAATATATTTTGAAATGATTCACTTTGTTCAAAAAGTTTTTAAATAGCCAAATTACCATCTACAAAAGCCGACATCCATTGTTTCAATTGTCTATTCTTTTTTTCTACCTACAGCACCCTACTTAACAACAATACAGCCGAAGAGTGTCAAAACATTGACCTGTTGACAAAAACCCTGAAAACGAACACTCGAACTCATTTCTGTAAATAAGGCGAGTCGAAAGCAAAAAGTAGTCGCGCGTCACATCCGCTCATTGAAACCCATGTTTGGACAAAAAACGGAAGACGTGTAGGCTAAGAGCTAATTTGTCTTTATCTTTATATGCAGTTACCGCGTTTTTGTTGGCTTGTATAATCATTGCACGTATCTTTTAATAATCATAAATTATTATATATAATATAATAATAAAAATATAACTTATAAAATTATTTCAATAACACATTGTATAAATATGAGATGAATAGGCTAAATTAAAAATTATGAATGTCATACTCTGATCCTAATTTTTTAATGTGAACTCCCAATATGTTGTAAATTTTTGTTTTTAGTAATATCTAAGCCAATTCTTATATAAAATTAGGCCTATTCCATTACGAAGCAAATGCGTGTGAAACTTTTGTAGTGTCAAGGGCAATAATATCTGAGGTTTTGCTGACTCTATAGGTAGTATTATACTTTTTATAAAGACTTTATAATGTTACTCACATGACTGATTCAAAATCACGTTACGTCGATTGTTTTATATAATTTCTAAAAAAGTATATTTCCAACTATTACTACAATATCGCTACGATCCCTGGTCTACGATTCTAAAAACGTGCAAAAGACAAAGTAACTCAAACACTATTGTATCAAGAATTCAATAACGTTCAACAATGCCCATAGCTCTATTTGACGAAGAATAAATTATTACGCTATGTGAAGCATATCATCTATTTTAATCAAAAATCAGCGTCACGTTGTATCCCGCACACAGCAGGGTAGGCAGAGGGAACCTAGTGTTACGACACTCCGTTCCCCACTTTCTGCCGAATACTGGAGGCATTGCGTGTTGAATGGCAGAATTCAACGACGCGCTTTGGCTCGACACCAGAGCGAAGAAATGAAAATATAAATTTAAGTAAATATTTCATCTCGAGTGGGGATCGAACCCACAACTAGTTGATTTACAGTTACACTTTGTGCCCCTGCGCCACCACTGTTCTAAGCAAATTACTAATTATAAATAATTTATCAATTTTCACGCTGTAAGCCGCATATAGTAGAGTAGGCAGAGGGAACCTAGTGTTAAGACACTCCGTGCTCCACGTACAGTCCAATTTTTAAGATGTGCATGTTGAGTGGCGGAACACAACGCTGCAGTTTATATTGTAACCATAGCAAGGAAATGAAAATAATTCATACCCCGAGTGGAATTGGAACTCACAACCACGCGTTTACAACCAAATGTTGTGCCGCTCCGACACAATGACCTCAGAGATAGTTAATTAATTATTTAACTATATTAGACTAATATGAACTAAATTTTAAGATATTAAACGGCTTATCGATGTGGAATCAGTAGTTTTGTAAATAGCATATAGCGTTAAACTGCAATTCTTACGGGCCACTATTACAGTTATCTTTAAGCATATTTCCTGCTTTTCTTATCACCTGATTAAACTAAATAATGATGCCATCATGGTACAGTTGATATATGATTGACTGATCTTTTTTTTTACTTCCACATTGTATCAACATAGCAGGAGTAGCAGGGCTGGCAGAGTGTACCGTCATGACACTACGTTCACTACTTTTCACAACCTGAAAATAATTAATTCCGCCGAGTGGCGACCGAACTTTTGCCTTTACAGTCAGACACCATCCCAGTGGGCCACCAGCAACCCATACTAATTTCGGTATTGTATGTATTTATACCAGAAATAATAATTGTCTTTGGAACAAAACAGTAACGTATTGTGCTCCGATCTCTCTGGCTACCCGCTAGCAAATGTGAAGCTAAATAAAAAGAAAATAGGCCGAGCAAAAAAAAAACTCTTATATAAGTTTCCATTCACATTTTCTAGTAACTGCAGTAGTTCGTTAAAATTTTTTGCTTTCTGATATAAAATTAGGTCTCACGTTGCGCAAACATTTATAATTAACATTATTTAAATTCAGACTTGTTTTCAGCGGTTTTTTTTATTTTAAATTCACAAAAAAAAATATTTTTAATTTTTTTTACGTTTAAGAATTTCATAAGTCTCAAAATAAGAAACGATGCGTGATATTTTTAATTATTATAAATTATTATTTTGTTCAAAATGTTAATAAAATTGTCTAATTTATATGATTTATTAAATATAAACGAATTAAATTTAAATGCGTAATTTTTCAGATATTTATAAAGAACTCACCGACTTGAATAGCCTCGATATCTAAACATCAGCTTCACGCTGTATCCCGCACACAACAGGATAGGCAGTGGAAAACCTAGTATTAAGACACTTCGCTCCCCAATAAAGCCAGTCGCAGGGGTACAAAGTGTGACTGTAGGGTTATGGGTTAGGTTATGGGTTCGATTCCCACTCGACACTCGAGGAAATGAAATATTTAATGTTTTCATTTCTTCGCTGTGCTCAACCTCTCAACACGCAATGCCTCCAGAATTAGGCTGAAAATGGGGAATTGAGTTATCTATACATATAATAACAAAACTATACATATCAATATAATAAAATTGAATGTGATCGCTATTTGTGCATGGAAAGTGTATGAGAAAATTTATTATCCCACAAAAAACCAGCTGTTTGTTTCTCTATAAAAAGTAATGAATTCACTAGGTAAAGATAAGTTAATTAGTCTTACTGCGTTTTTTTATTAATACAGTTAAATTTGATATGACCAACCGTTCAACATTCTTTGAGCACAATTACGTGTTGATATGTACAAGTCAACGGCCAGTCAGACTTTAAAGTGATAACGTTAATATAACACGAAATTCATTCAGATTAGTAAATAAATAATTGTGCAGTTCAACTGGGCAAAGCCGCGAGCTCACTATTTCACAAATAAATTTACTTAAGACAAGTGTGAAAAGTTATAAAATGTAAGCAATTTTTTATATTAAGTTTTCTATATCTAGTACCATTTTAGACATAGACTATCAAGATATTTAATTCGCAACTATTTGTCCGAATTTAAGACATTGTGTTAAGAAGTTTTCTCTATCAGAGTAGAAAATAATTTAAATACAATCATTTCTTCGAATGGAGATTGAACCCACAACCATCGTTACAGATGTTATTGTATCTGAATGCCTATTCCATTCGCTTCACGTATTTTCCGCATTCTACGGAATATGCAAAGAGAACTCAGTGATAAGTCATTCCATTCTTATCTTTACTTACAATCCAGCCAAATACATCGCGTGTTGAATTTTAATTTAAATGTATCCAATTTGATCGAAGGAAAAAAATATTTAAGCTACACTATTCCCCTCCAGCCGTAGCTCACTGTCATCATTTGTTCTAAGTTACATATTATATGAAATTGGATCCATTAATGAAATAATAAATAATATTTCGTACCGCCTATTAAATTGTCACAGATAAAATAAAAAATAAACGAACGAGAAGCCAACATGAGGCCGTCCATCAGTACTCGTACAACTACACACATTTCAACTTTCCATCAGAAAGTGGACACATCAATTAGTCTAATTGCGCCGCGGACAGTCGACACTCTACAGCTATCTCTTATCAATTTATATCCTACAATTATGTGATGTATGATCTAATGATACAAGCATATTATTACGTATTTTTACGCATTTCCTGTTTTTTTTTAAATGAGTGTCATTTTTGTTTTGAGTTTTGAGGGAACCTGACCTTTTGATGGATAGTTTAAATAAGTAGTACTATATATGACATACTTTGTTTTATTAAAATAAAATATTCAGATGGTAATTCAATGTATAATTATGGTTCCCAACTTAAATGTCAACAAACTACTTACTGGGGAACCACAAAAACTATATTGTAAGAATTTACATAAATAAAGAATTGCTTTTGTATGTCTTTTTTATGGAAAAGGACAAGGCAAACGAGCGATCGGGTCAACTGATGGTAAGTGATCACCGCCGCCCATTACCCCGCGTAACACCAGAAGAGCTTTAAGGTGGAGAGGGACGCGCTTTTTGAAGGTACCCATGTCATATCGACCTGGGAACACTACCGTGGGTAGGCTTTCTACAGTTCCGTGGCGCATGGAAGGAAATTCCTTCGAATACAATTAAATTAATGATAAATACAGAACGCAATACTAGGCTCCGCCACATGCTGCGCACGGCGGGTGGAGCTGAGCAAAGGTATGTTGTGCAAAATTTTTCGAAAATTTTGCAAAATTTTGTGCACGCGCTGGGTTAGGTTAGTCAAAGATCAATCTATGCGCGTGAAACGTTGCACAGCTTAATTCTATGGGACACATTTTGACCATTTACTCAAAAAATATAATTACAATTATCACCAAACTACTGGCTGGGATCACCGTGTCGTTTAACGGCCTAAAAGGAGTAGCATTACAACGAAACACACTTTTGACTAGCAAAAGATTCGCTTCGCTCACCTCAATAATTTTAGAAACTACTTGGAAACTACTTGCGACTGAACCTACTATAATAGCTTTTAGTTTTTTTTAAGTAAAGATATTTATAAAATATATACTTTATTTAATTATAGTAACAGTTGAATTCCCTTATTGTATAGACCTTATCGAAGAGTTTTATTCACTGTGTAATGGAAAAATATGCTCTCTTATTACAAATATTCCTACCTAAAATGTAATATATATTATTTATTATTTTTATTAATATGTACATACGTGTGACACTTCCATTTTATTTCTATATAGATAAGGATTAAAAAATTCAGCTAGACTAAATTCTTTGAACGGTAAAAAATGCAACGCTTTCTGAATAGCCAGCCATTCCGAATTATGTGTTTTATCTCGTAATTCAGTTATTATTTAGTCTCATTTATTTTATTTGTATTAATTAGAGCTACTTTCAGTTTCAATAGTAATCAATTTTAATTAAATGAAGATGAAAGTGAAAGTTTTTTTCAGCTTTGATTATAAATATCCTATATTTTCACTTGCAGTATCTGGCTGTTCACGAAATGGTTATAGGTTTAATGTGATCGTTTTCAAATCATTTTAATTGTACTTTATGCTCTTTGCCATATATGGAATTTTATGGAATCCAATTTTTTATAACAGTAAATTTTTTAAAATTTTATGTTTATAACATATATAGCAATATTCAAATTGAGAATATTATGTTACGATTGTTATAAATATTTAATTATATCGTCCTTCAAAGACTTTTATGTATCCGGGGCTGGCGAGCGAAGAGACTAGGGATCGAAGACCTCTAACTTACTTTAAAAAAAACACTACATTATTATAAAAAAAAATATTACAAAACCGTATAAAGTTTTAACAATTGGCATCAATATTTCGCTTCAAGGTATTTGATGAAATGCTTTAAAGTTCAATATAAAACACAGACACAATATTGGTAATACATCGTTGTTACCTTTTGTTTTATTACTGTTAAAACATTTTGTTTGTCGACCTAAGGGCTTCGTTCCAACGAGCAACGTAGCCGTTTTTGTAATAAATATTAATTAATAAAGAGGCCTGTCGTGGCGCAGGGGCACAAAGCATTAGTGTAAACGCGACAGGTCGTGGGTTCGATTCGATAAAAT
Source organism: Heliconius hermathena (assembly GCA_013403705.1). Taxonomy (NCBI): domain Eukaryota; kingdom Metazoa; phylum Arthropoda; class Insecta; order Lepidoptera; family Nymphalidae; genus Heliconius; species Heliconius hermathena. The sequence continues at coordinate 896,502 of JAAIXJ010001863.1, forward strand.
ATTTAATATTTTATGCTGCGCCACGACTGGCCTCTTATTGTAATAATGTGTTCAAATTCTCAAAGAATACTTAATTTAATTGTATCCCAATCCTAATATAAAAACAATCGTAAAAAATTATAAAATCTTAAGTCCTTATAAACGTAAATAAAACTAAATATAAATTCAAAACACATAATATTTTATTTATATAAATAAATAATTTTATTTATTATAAAAAAATAATCTTAAAAGTTCTCTTATTCGAAAGGATAGAAATGATATATTGATCTTTTAGTTAAGACACTTCCGTACGAGGGGTACAGAAGCGTTCCCGTCGAATTCGGAATCGAATCCACAACTGCTGTGGTGTTTACGGTCACACCCCTGTGCCACTTATCACGAATCCTATACATACATGAATATAATAACATTACTGTAAAACCCGACTGTAGGTTGCTTTATGCAACTGCTGTGTCCAATTGAGATCATTAGCAAGTTTGAACTTTGCGCAAGAAGTCAAGGCAAGAACAACCGCAATGATACTCTTATAAATGACCAGTACCGCTTACGTGAATTGCCAATATATAAAGCTTTTAGCAGTGAATGAATTTAATAGTGATGAAAGATGTAGTGACTTGTCACTAACTTTTTCTGATTCATAGAAATATAAGAGATGTGATAATGTAATAGACAAAAAATACAAAAAAAAGATGCTTAAAGAATAATTTTATTGCTATCCTCGTCTTCTTAAAAAGTATTTCGTACTATGAAAATATTAAATGCGTCAAAATAGCGTGGTAATATTGAAGATTCTCTTAGATTTCTTAATAGCTTCATGCCGTATCTAGCATGTAGCGGAATAGGCAGAAGGAAGGGAATGTTAGAACACTTCGTTTGTCGTACAATTTTCGAGCGTGTTGAGTGCGGCACTCAACGCTGCGTTATCTCTTGATATCAGAGTGAGGAAATGAAAATCCATTCCTCCGAGTGGGAATCGAACTCATTACTGCATAAGTTAACTTAATATATACATTAATACTTGTCCCATCAAGACAAATCCAACGACATAACATTTATGAAAATTCTATAAAAGATAACTCTCTTTTGGGACTTCGTCGCAGTCTGTAAAAAAACATTAGCCGTTGATTACTTGAAGAAGGCACTATATCATTTTGTTATAATAGTGATTGACGATAAGCAATATAAAATAATAAAAGTATTTATCATTACGGCAATAATTAACCTATAATGATACATGATATTAACGCCAGCGTGGTACAGATGAGAAATACAAATGTACAAAAAAATCTGCATTCGCATTTGGATGAAAAAAAAAATCTTATTGAACTTTGGCTGTATGTTCAAATTCTTCAAAGGGAATATTTTTATATCTGATAATGTAAGTCCATTTTGGCACAGTAGCATATTTAATATATTGTCATTTCCACTTTCTTATAGACAAAGTATGGCGTAGAGCTGCTACACTCATCGGGCAATGTCTCGAAAATTACTCGAAAAGTGGAACGAATTGTCTTAATATTATGATACCTTCGCCTTTCCTGCTATGCCATATAGCGTGAATCTACAAAAATACATCCAGAAGACGGAAATATTTATACATTATTACACTATAATATAGGCGAACCTTGAGGTCAAGAGGTCGTAGCACAGGGGCACAAGCATGCAACTGTAAACGCGGTAGGCTGTGGATTCGATCCCAATTTGAGGTAGTGAAATGTTTTCACTCAACACGCAATGCCTCCAAAATTCAGGGAAAAGTGGGAAAGAGGTGTATCAATGGGAAGGGATGATGTAGATGATACAGCGTGAAACTAAAAAAAGACTATAATCTAACAATAAAATATGAGTGTCAATATTTATATAATATAGAATGCGAAAATTATAGTGATGTAGTATATTTCACTTAGATTCCTCCTCGTAATGTCTTTAGATGTTTATCGTCTAATTTTTTTATAATTTTTAAAAGTACCATTTATTTTACTTAATTATTTAAAATATTGTAAAAGTGTTATATCAAGACAAAAAATACACAACATATTGCTTATGCTCTACTCACAAAGTCCGTCTTTAAATTCCTCCACGACGTAAGACTGTCACTTCGTCGGAGACTCGCATTCACTTGTCTCGATGACATACTATATTTACCCTGTAACAAATAAAAATGAATATAAATAGAATTTATTTATCTTCAATTCAAATCAATCAATTTGTTTATTTTTTATTTTAATAAGTAAATCAGCTTCACGCTGTACCCCGCACACTGCAAGGTAAGCAGAGGAGACCTAGTGTTAAGATACTTCGTTCTCCACTTTCTGCCGAATTCTGGAGGCATTGCGTGTTGAGCGGCAGAACTCAACGCCACGCTTTGCCTCGACACCAGAACGAAGAAATGGAAATATAAATTTAAGTAAATATTTCATCTCCTCGAGTGGGGATCGAACCCACAACCAGTCGATTTACAGTCACACTTTGTACCCCTGCGCCACTACTGGCCACCTATTTTTTATATGAATACTTCGTGAAACTTACTTAGGACGCACCTTGTGTACGCCTTGGTCTAATGAATAGAATGTAATACTTACTATTGTAAATACAAAAGATTTAAATAATGATAACTTGTGGCACTGTCTCCTTGATAGACTTGTTATTATATTAATATAATCGAAATCTTTTTCAACTAAGTAGAGTATCTATTAATAATAGGAAAAAAAAAACAAATTATTAATAATAGGTATGTGTTTGAGACTTAACAATCATAATTATAAAAGAATTGACAACGTGATTCACATTATATTAATTTCATAATCCTTGTTTATTCTATTATTATTATACACACAGGTGTTTACATCAACATAATATCATAAGCCTCTGTATTTTTTTCACCTATCTCAATCCACTGCTGAACATAGACGTCGCTCATAAAACTTGCTTAAATATATAATTTTTTAAATAAAATATATAACTTGAAGCCAGTCGTGGCGCAGCGGCACGAGGTGTGACTGTAAAAACCGACTGGTTATGGGTTCGATCCCCATTCGAGGAGATGAAATATTTACTTAAATTTATATTTCCATTTCTTCGCTCTGGTGTCGAGGTTAAGCGCGGCGTTGAGCTCTGCCACTCAACACGCAATGCCGATACATTCCAGAACACGCAATACCTCCAGAATTCCGCAGAAAGTGGGGAACGGTGTGACTTAACACTAGGTTCCCTCTGCCTACCCTGCTGTGTGCGGGATACACGCTGTTTCCTGGAGGGAACCCTGAAACCCAATTAGACACTCTTAAGCCTCACGGAACTCAAAGTCGCGCTTTACCTGGTTACCAGAGTGAAGAAATGAACATATTTCATATTTTATTGCCTTATGTGGGAATAAAAACCACAACCGTCGCATCTACAGTCCCATGTTTGTGCCTCTGCGCCATGACAGCCTAATTATTTTGACATAATGTGCTTTTTTATAATTACTTTCAAGATATTGATAAAATAGCTCGGTCTCAAATGTTTTAAGCTTCGCATTCTTAAGCCGTAGTAAATGTTATGCATGTTGAAAAATATTTTGAAGACAAATCTTTTATAACTATAAACAAGGTTATAAAGAGATAACTGTAATGTATCACAATAAAGTTATTTTATAGCAATAAAAGTAATCCTTTATAATACGAGTGTCCTGATAAGTCATACAAATGTTGTAAACACAGTCGTAGTTACTTACTCTACATTTCATTATACTAAAATCAAATTTAAATTTAATCACCTTCACGCTGTATCCCGCACACAGACGGAACCTAAATTCCGCCGAATTCTTGGGGTACTGCGCGCTAATTAGCAGAACTGAACGTCACACTTTACCTTGTTACCAGAAGGAGGAAAAAAAATTAAATATTTCATTCCTCCGATTGGGAATCGGACCCACTACTGACACAAAAGCGACGGTTGTGGGTTACGCCACGACAGCATTCGATACAATGATGACGATGAATGACGATAAAATAATAATTTTAAAAATCTTTCCAAGTTCCACAACCTTTGGTCATAGGTGCCAATATAATTGGCATGTCGCGTACAGGGTAGCTCCGAACGCTAAACTCTAGAAAGCGTTGTGAAAGCGCGCACAGAGCGCTTCGGGCTATAGATAACTGCTGTACGGCCGGGGACGGACTGAATAAAACCTTATACTACTTATAGATCATGTATGTCTTTTTTAATTTATGCATCATCCTCATTAAGTGAGGTAGGCAGAAAAATATATATAATAAAAAAAGTAGTAGTAGGTCTGTCCTATCTTCTTTATTGGAGACAGGAGATAGGACAGACTACATTCATATACAAAACTTTCCAATTTAACATCATATTTTTTTTTCTAATAGGGCTTTAATTATTTTTACTGAAGTATACAAATGCTATAATTCATTTGGTAAAATTAATAAGATGTAACTGTGACGTTTCGATTTTTCATATAAAAAGCCTATTCAAAATAATTTTAAGTTTTTTTTTTTATTTTTGTAACGTAAGTGCATGGCAAAAGAGTTTTTTTTTATTTGTGTTATTTGTACACTGCACTATGTATGCTATAAGGAAATATATGATAATTGTGATAAATGCAAAATTTATTCAACAATCACCTGCTAAATAATTCAGATCGTGACACGTAACTTATGTTGTACAAATACCCCGAACGGAAATCTGTACCTTAATTAAATGGTATTTGAGACCAATTGTGGCGCAGGGGCACAAAGTGTGATTGTAAAACCGACTGGTTGTGGGTTCGATCCCCACTCGAGGAGATGAAATATTTACTTAAATTTATATTTCCATTTCTTCGCTCTGGTGTCGAGGCAAAGCGCGACGTTGAGGTCTTTCAACACGCAATGCCTCCAGAATTCCGCAGAAAGTGCGGAACGGTGTGTAAGACACACACTAGGTGCCCTCTGCGTACACACTAGGTGCCCTCTGCGTACCCTGCTGTGTGCGGAATACAGCGTGAAGCTGATAAAAAAAATAAATGGTAAATTATCACTAAACAATCTTCTCTAACTTTTTAAATAGATTGCATAACACTATAGGTACTTTGCCGAATACAAGGTAATAATATTATATATACGTTCAAATTTAAATTATACAGATTTGTTATTTTTGTGTTTTGCTTCAAGCAGTAGGGTAAACAGAAGGAAACCTAGTGTTAAGTTTTTCGTTCCCATTAAGACACTTCCATTGCCCATTTTTCGAATTTTGGTCGCATTGCGTGTTGAGTTGAGTTTGCTTTATTACCAGAACGAGGAAATGAAAATATGAAACAAATCTTGTATAGTAAAGTAAAATAATCTTTATAGTACACTAGAAATAAATATATAACATCACATTAAAAGAAACATACAAATCTGTACAATAAGGCGGCCTTATCGCTAAATGAGCGATGTATAGGCTGCTCTATGAAATAGTTTTAATTCATGTAGTTACATAGAATAATATTTTTTTTATAAAATCCATTTTTTCCTTGAATCACTCTGTCCGAAATTCTATTTTGTAGTTTGAAAGTTATTCCTATATTTATTTATATCTACTATTTAAGAATAAGATTTATAAAATAACAATACTAAAAATATCAAATAAATCCAAATATAATAAATTTAGGCCACTCGGGGCGCAACGGCATAGTCGCGTGACTGAAACGCGGCAGGTTGTGGATCCGATCCCATTCGCTGAAATTAAAGTATTTAATATTTTAATGTCCTCGTTCTGGTAGCGCGACATTGAGTTCTGCCACTCAACACGCAATGCCTCAAGAATTCGACGGAAAGTGGGTAACGGATACGTCTTAATTAGAACAGTGTGTCCTAACACTAGGTTCCCGGGTTCCCTCTGTCTACCTGCTATGTGCGGGATACAGGTACAGCGGCTAAAAAAAACAATAAATCGTTACACATAACTATTAATATTAATGTATAATAAAATCTATAACGATTTCTATGAGTTTTCTATACCATTATTTACATTATGGTAAGATTTTCTATTATCAGTAGCGTATTCCGGAACGTTCACAACAGAGGATTCAATCGCCGCACATAATGGACAGTTAGTTCCGCAAATTTGTTATCCAAATTGCCGTGCTCCATTCGAAGGCTGCCGATAAACAGCTCGAAAAGAATTGTAATAAAGAACAATAGATGAATAGACATATGTTATTCACGTTTTTAAAGATTATCCACTACATTAGTACTAGTATCATACGGTGTACGGGCAGTGAACCTCGATACGTTCGTCATAGTGGCATTACTATAACTAAACTATTGAGTTTAATATTAAATTCAATTAAAACTAAACAGTTCCACATGTCAGAGTAAGCAGAGGGAACCTAACTTAAGGATAGTCCGTTCCTCAAATACCGCCTTTTTGGCGAACCGTTGCAGGCGGAACTCAACGCCGCGTTTTGTCTTCTTATTAGTGAAGAAATTTTTTTTTAAATATTTTCTGTTTAAGATTTTTTCTGCGTAGATAACAAATACTATTATAGCAACACAAAAATATTTATTCTATTTCATAATGTTAAAACCTATCGATATCTATATTTAACACAGATTTTATCGAGTATGTAACATAGGTAAATTTTGTTTATACTTGACTAAAAACTGTAATGTGTTCAAAACAAAAAAAATATCTCCAATAAACTTAAGAAACTCTTCGAGGCGCACGATAATTTCCACAAAAGTAACAAATTTAACGCAAGTAAAGCCGCGAACAAAAGCTATCATTACCAATTTTTTTAAGTAACAACCATAATTACATCACAGACTATGGTCTCCATAGAATATCTTAAATGCACTGGTCGAACTCACTTAGGTTTTCAAATGTCATACCGTTACCAAGCTCACTGTCGAAATTCTTGGCGCGTATTAGGAAGTTTCGTAAGGAAGCGCACTTCGCTACTGCTAATATTAGTTCGTACATTGAAACTAAATATTTAAATAATATTATATTAAATAATTTTGGTCTTTTGTCACGGAGGAATAAAGGTTATAATTACTTGAATAGAAATTTCGTGTATATCTATCTGGATGGAGCATAAGAGACACAGCAGAAGCTTTGGATATTATAGTTGTTTTTTAATTATCGGCATAATAAATAATTTGAGGCTAGTCGTTGCGTAGCACAAAGTGTGACTGTACAACCAACTGGTTGTGGGTTCGATCCCCACTCGAGGAGATGAAATATTTACTTAAATTTATATTTCCATTTCTTCGCTCTGGTGTCGAGTTGAGTTGAGTTCTGCCACTCAACACGCAATGCCTCTAGAATTCGGCAGAAAGTGGGGAACGGAGTGTCTTAATACTAGGTTCCCTCTGCCTACCCTGCTGTTTGCGGGATACAGCATGAAGCTGATTTATTTTATTTATTTTTTATAAATAATTTGTTTGTCTTTCTAGGCAATTTTGTTTTTTTTTTACCATTAAGTAGGGCCTTATTCGTAACTGAGGTAAAATATAGGTAAATCTCGTGTCTGTTTAACTTATAACTTTTAGCACATCTATCTTTACTTTTTTGCCATTCCCGAAAGAATTTTAACAAAATTTCTCTTAGTTCACCTCTATAATCATCCAGGAATTTCCATTTCAAATTTTAGAATTCTACACTGCGTATTTCCGGTTTATATTATAAGTATTATTGTATATAATAACTGTTAGCATTGAGTTCCACCACTCAACACGCAAGGCCACCAGAATTTGACGGTAAAATGGAGAACAAACGTGTCGTAACACTATTCTCCTAGGTTCCCTCTGTCTACCCCTTTTTGATGTGGGAAATTATCTAAACTCATTCGTAGCTCTGCATAGTTTACCGTAGAATGATGCGTGAGAGAAATATGCGAAGAAAGTTTTCGATATACATATATGATTGGCCAAACTTAAACAAACATAAAGACAAAAAATCAATAGAGATATCGTGTAACTTTTATTTATATGTAATTATTTGAAAATTACTAACGTCTCAGAACAATGCTATATTTGCATTGAAAGTCGCCCACGCGTGGTGAGACATGGCTATGACTATGTTTATTTAAATACATACATTGTGTGTGTCTGTTAAACAATAAATAAATGCGACAACATATGAGTGGTACGTATTGTATTATATTGGTATGTAACAGGTTTTAGTATTATTATTTTTTTTACTTTTGTATCTATTTCGCATTTAATTTTACCATAATAGTAGACTGAAACTAGTGTAGTGTTAAGACAGTCTGTTCCCTTCCCAATTTTCGAGATATTGTGTGTTCAGTGACGATATTCAAGCCTGATACAATCTCCACTCGAGATAATTAATTATTTTTATTTTTTCGCTTTTAGTTTCGCCAAACAATATCTCGAAATTTGCGCGAGGAATGAGTTCAGTCTAATACTTATTTAGAAAACTACTTATTTTGAAAACCTGTTATATAAAAATTTGAACGTAGCGGGACTCGAACCCGCGTCTCCTGGAAACCGACCAGGCGCTCTGGCCACTAAGCCATACGTTCTCATCGAGCTACGTCGAAATTTTTATACGCTTGTTACAACTTATTTATGTTGTTAGCATCTCTGTAGGGAGATTTTTACTAAATTCCGCTACCCAAAGATAATTACTAAGTAATTACGTCTGGCAAGAGAGAATGCTATTTATTAAATATTTTAAACATTTCCTAAGTGTGGATTAACACTTTAAAAATATTTAAAATGAGTTCGGTCTGCCACAGCTCTGGTACAGCGTGACGATTAAATGGCAATTGTACATATACACAACAAAAAACCTAATCTAAATCTAAAATAAGTTGCTACAACTCGATTTATATACTCATAAGTTATTCTTACATTAAAAAAATCGTGCATAATATTAAAATCGTGAATTTCAATTCACCATACATTACGTCATAATTTTTTTAACATAAAACAACAGACTTACAATGACCGGCGCTATTTAATTCGGCCTTCTTGTATATTTCTATATTATAGTACATTACAATCTTTCGGATATCCGCACAATGTCAAATTAAAAGACATTTATTGGAAAATCGCGGTCAATGGCGTGAACACGTCGTGGCTCGTAAGTTGGTGTGTGCACGATTTTCTACTGCGATTCTAATTATCGTTTATATTGATTGTTTAGTGTGAGATTGTAAGCTTTTATATTATTTATGTAATAGCCCAATCGTTTGTTACAGAAAGTTAATATTTGAGGTCGTGGCGTAGGAGCACAAAGTGTGGCTGTAAACGCGACTGGTTGTGGATTCGAAAAGTAGAGAATTTACTATGCATTTGCACTCTGTTAAAGAAGTCTAACATAACTCTCAATATGAATTGTCGCTGTAATTTCATTTATGCAAACTTTTGCAAACGCGCTCAAAAAAATAAGCTTTATTATACTACTATCAATTTTAACGTTCATATCGTGATATCAACCAAATTATTGTAATAAAGATGCAAAAGTGGATGTGAGATGTAACTGGCTAGGCCAGGAACCCTTGGTATGCGCGACATCGTCAATAATCTATATGGCGGAAGAGAGTACGCTGTAGTGGTTAAGAGGAAGCCATTAGATGACATTGAAAATTTGGCGCTACAGCTCCATTCGAGAACTAGTAGGCAGTTCCGAGATAAAACAGAGAGATATAGTGCTGTGTGCTCTGTATATACGTACGTGCTCGTAGCATGATATAAAAATATAGATCGGAAAAAATAGATCGGTTAACATATCAATTATAAAAGCTAAAGAAGCTAAGCTTCTCTTTTTTAATATTTTATATTTCTATGATTTATACCGATATATTATCAAATATTGTTTAATGTTTACGGCACGTATTGTTAGTATATCAGAAACCTAAATGCGGGAACAGAGCCGTCATCTTAGTAGATACAGAGTAACCTTTCAAAAAATATAATTATCTATTATAGTGAAAGTATAAAAAGAATGTGTGAATCCTCTATAAAATATATTATTATAGATTATGTTATGAAAACAGTCTCAAACATTGCATATAAAGAAATCACCCTGTAGTATAACTATTTATCAATTACTATCACCCGTACAATGTCGATACTAATGTGGTATGATAATGTAATTTTGAACAATTTTAATATTTTTTCGCCGATATGAGAAGTAGTTGGTGAAAAAAAAAAATAATTAAAAACCTCTCTCTCTCGGACACCAAGGCTCACAAAAGCTCGGAGTTCCGCCACTCAACACGCCATGCATCGAAAAATTAAGTGGAAAGTGGGGAACGGAGTGTCTTAACATTAGGTCCTCTCTGCCAACCCTGCTATATGTTAATCTGGTTTCAATTTTTTTTTAATGAACCGATTAAGACGTTTCTAACAAACTGACCGAGTTCTATCACGTTACTTATTTAGAAAACGTATAAAAATTTGAACGCAGCGGGACTCGAACCCGCGCCTCCTGGAAACCGACCAGGCGCTCTGACCACTAAGCCATGCGTTCTCGCCAAGCTGCGTCGAAATTTTTAAAAATCTCCCTACAGAGATACTAACAACATAAATAAGTTGTAATAAGCGTATAAAAATTTCGACATAGCTTGGCGAGAACGCATGGCTTAGTGGTCAGAGCGCCTGGTCGGTTTCCAGGAGGCGCGGGTTCGAGTCCCGCTGCGTTCAAATTTTTATACGTTTTCTAAATAAGTATTTTTCTTTCCTAAGTGTGGAATAACACTTTAAAAATGTTTAAAAAATATTCTATCACGTTGTTAAATGCCCGTAATAACAATTTTTCTAATATATTTTCCATATACAGACACCATGAGTTACGATTTCATTGTAAATATCGATAAGTTGTTTTTTTTTTAACATTCAATTGAATATTTTTATAGGAATTACGAAAATGCAACTTAAGGTTTTAATAATTTTCACATGAGAAATCTTAACTGCTTTGCAAATACACATTATATATTACAACATGAACGTAATTCAGTGTATTAAGGAAATAATTCAGTAGTTCAAACGGGCGAAGCCGCGAGCGGGTCTCTAGTATATAATAAAACATTGTAATAAATCGACAAAGAATTCTGTAATTATTTGTATGACGTGACTTAAATGAAATACGTACGTAAATGAATATGGATAACAACTAAAAAGGCGATTTAAGACGAATCTCATTATGATCATAATCGCCTCCACGACACGTCTGCGCGAGTGTGAGGTGTCTCATCTACTACGGACGGGACGGGTACCTGCGGCATTCTTATGCCTGTAATGTAGCCTGTAGGTATGTCATACATACTCGTACATAGAATGCGAAAACATTTGTCACGTGTAAATTATATTTAATCTTTTATTCAATAGTTCCATACATAATAAATTTGATAAACAGTAATTAAAGTATAATCTATAAGTTCATAAAAAACAAATTAAAAATACGTATTCCATACAACGATGATTGATAATTTACCACGTGTAAATTGCAGATTCTAGTTCTTGTGAGACATGCCTAAAAGGACTCTGTTATATAATTTTCTGAATTGAGAGATTATGATGGTTGTTACAACTGTATATGATAATTTTAAACTATAATTATTTTTTTAATAAGAAGAGGCTTACTTTTCTTGTGTATAGTATTTTTATTACTATTTAGTACTATTTTCTACTTTGTAAACTTCAGCAACGTCAATATTTTTTTTGAAGCATTCCGTGTTAATTGGCGAAACTCAGCGCCGCGCTTTAACTTGTTACTAGAAAGAAGAAAATTAAAATATTAATAAATAATAATTCGTTCCCCCGAGTGGGGATCGAACTCACAACCGTTGCTTTTACAGTAACACGTTTGTACTAACTAACTGTAACTGTTCAAAATGTGTAGCGAAATAATGATATACAAGTAAATTTGGTTAATTAAAACTGGTCTTAGATATGGGTTGTGTATCTTGCTGAAAACAAAGTGAGAATCTAGTGATGTATCACTCAGTTCTCCTCAATCCTCAACCTCAGATAGTGTTTATCTCAAATGTAAAGATTTTCTCAACGTTTACAACATATTCTAATATCTAGAACAAAAAGTTTCCAAGCACGATTTCCGTGCGATTTGCAATACATCTTTATTCAGGAGCCGGCCTCACGACGCCTGCACGATATTTGCATGATAACGCCCGTCCACTTGCACGTTGTGTTTACAATAAATTGTGTTTAAGTGAGATTGTTTCGACGCCTTTTCGAGATGTTTCTGAATAAGGCTCCTGTCGTACGAGTACGTGCTGGGAATTGCAAGTCAAGTGGATTTAACTATGGACCCGCTTGCTATATACTGCCTTAGGTATTGATGATGACGCTTTAGACATTAATATTTCTTAGGAGGAGCGTATGTGATTATCATAAATGTAGGATCAAACTTCCGGTTTTTTTTTAATTATCAGTATTTTTTTTACTTATTTCTATTTTTTTATTATATTATTATAGAAAAAATGTGCATTAAATTCCACTATTAAATATACATATAAAAATATACATAATAAAAAATGTTTCTCGTTCTTTTCTGCTTACTCTTTAAAATAACTTCACGCTCTATCCCGCACATAGCAGAAAATCTGGAAACCTAGTGTTGAGACAATCTGTTCCCATTAAGACACTTCCGTTCCCCACTTTCCGCCGAATATTCTAAATCCTTTAGAAAAAATTTAAAGTACGAGCTGAATGATTTATTTAATATTTTCATTTTCTCGCTCGAGAAAGAAAGCGTGTTGTTGAGGTGCGGCGTTGAGTTTCGCCACTCAACATGTAATACTTTGATAATTCGGCGAAGAGTGTACCTTACCTACCCCGCTATATAGGTAAGGTATATATGAAAAAATCCTTGTCATAGCAAAGCAGTGATAAATGCGAGGGAAAGCAAAAAGCACGAGCACTTTTTACATAAGTTTTGACAATAGTCCATATATTTGTAAACATTGTTTGGACACCTTACATTACACTCTACCTAAAGTCACGACTACACACGTCTTGCAAAAAATATACGCGATTTATCCATTAAAAGTATTTAAACATGTATTCTTCACAGACTTGTGTACTTAAAACCGGAATTATTATCGAAATCGTAAAACAATACGTGACTGTAGTACAATATTCTACATACGCAGTACTCTAGTCCTTCTACATAGATAGACGGTACTGTAGTAGTCAGTACAGTCGAAGAGTTGTGGACTCTGAAGTTAGGTCTTCTGAACTGTTAGTCCTATGCGCATTGTTCACTTGAGAAAAAAATAATAAAAAGGAAGTAGAATCCTAAAATCAAATCTACGTATACATCTACAGCTAACTTCAGGGCGGCCACGACTCGTCGACTGTACTGTATGTTATAGATATGTAGATATACCTCAAGTTTATGTAAATCATGAGACGACATTGAGTGCGTATTAAATTGACCTTGCGAGTGTTTGTTTAGTTCATAGTATACCCATAGAGATTTATCTATACAGAATCATTGTTATCTCTATACTTATCTAGTTATTGGGTTTATGTATATAAATACTGATTTTTATCTTTTTGTAGTTGAACTATATAAGATTTAAAACTTATTGAGTTTTTATTGTAGTGTGAAATATCTGCCTGTTAGTTTTGTGGATGTTAATTATATTACCTAACAAAAGGTACGGACCACGTGTCTGTAGTGTAAGAAATAATAAATATGAAAAAAAAACTATTAGGATAACACAGTTTGAATATACATACATTGTGTGACGATAAGGCACAACGGAGTAGCAGTAGCACTCCGTACTTGTGAAAAATGATAAGATCGGTCGTTTTGAGCTAGTTATTCTATAACTTAAAGAAGGTATGAGATGACTCCTTTAAGTCCTAGAAATTTTTTTTTTCATTTTAAAATACCATCTTGTAGAATATTGCCTTTCAGACGAAGCATAATACAGAATTGCTAAATAACTATTGCTTTGCAAACATTTGTCGACCACTTAACTCGCCTCTTAATTAAAATGTATGCGTTTTATGTAATGTCAACACTTTACTGGATTTATTTAACTAGTACTATAGGTCTAGAACTGTTTTAAGAACATTTATTTTTGTATATACAATTAAAAATATCCTATGAGTATCTTTTAAAAATTAAATCAGCTTCACACTGTATCCCGCACACAGCAGGGTAGCCAGAGGGGACCTAGTATCCGTAATAAGTAATAACCGTTCCGCACTTTCCGCTGAATTCTGGAGGCATTGCGTATTGAAGGACGGAACGTAGAGCAAAGAAATAAAAATATAAATTAGCTACTTTAATAATACAATGTGGCAACGCTACCTCACTTTAGGTATATGAGTCAAAAATCGATAATATGGCACCGTGGCTTCTCTTAAAAATATTAATTTCGTTTAATACCTTTCATTTGTTTGGTGTTCTTACTTAAATAAATAACTATTTACTTCGCTAATATCGTAATCCACAAAGAGTAGGATAAGCCATAATACATTTATAATTTAATTTGTTTTCTTTTTCGTAAATAATATTTCCAAGGTAACTAAAGGTATTAAGTAGTCGTAATTTTTTGCCACAAATATAATATAAACAATTATCATTATGTAGCTTTTAAAAATAAAACTTGTAAAAATCTCCTACAGAGATGCTAACAACAATTACATTATTCAGCGCACTTTTAAGATTTTCGACGTAAAGCGACGTTTATAAGAACGTAAGGGATTAGTGGTCAGAGCGCGTGGAGAGTATGCAAGGGCGCGTTTCAAATTGTTTTTTGAAAAATTACTGTTCTTTAAGTGAGGCATAATTGTTTATAAATGTTATAAAGTTATAAAAAGTCATGTTAGGAGTTATAATTATTATCATAGGCTGATAGGTAGATAATAGAGTTGCATTTAGATTCAAATATGAGCGAAGTGTCTTATCACTAGACTCCCTCTGCCTATCCTGCCACATACGTGATACAACGTGAAGCTGAAAGAAATATATATTGAAATATAATAAAAGCCTTACCCTCATAGATTGCACGTCACACTGCAGCATCATTACTTAGCTAAACAAACACTGATCGACATCAAGAAGTGGCCGCACACGTGATACCTACTGATAAAAGATAGCACTATCTCATATAGACTGAGACGACGCTCTTGCGCATATTTTTACGCAAATAAGATAAAATATCTTCTATTTGTGTACGGATACGGATGTTGTACATGGAATATTTGCAAATTTTTCTCAATTTGTAGTCATTTTTATTGCTTAGTTGTGTTATCGTGTGGCACAAATGAAAATGTTATAGCAATGTCTGCAATATTGTAATTTTATCATTTTAAACATCGTTCTTGTCATGAGCCTATCCAAGTATTTACTGTCAAAAAATTAAGGCTAAAATTTAGAATAAACCTTAACACAAGAACAATATAAACATAACCCTATATGTACATAAAATATTATTAAAATATTTTTATGAACATTTTTTTATGAACGTTTTGTATGAACTTTATATGAGTTATGTTTCTACAATACTCTATATGTAAATAAGCTATACTTTATATGTACATAAGGCCAGTCGTGGAGCATTGGCACCAAGTGTGGCTGTAAACTAGACGGGTTGTGGGATTTATCTCCACTCGAGAAAATAAAATATTTATTTAAATTTATATTTTCATTTCTTGGCTCTGATGTCGAAGCGTGGCGTTTTGATACACCGCGAAGCTGATTTATTTTGGAAAATTTCGTGCTACACTGCCCTTAAACCATATAAACTCCTGAAACTCAACCTCCCTCTGGAAATTTTATATTTCTAAACCTGTGCTTTTTGCTTTAATAATGGCTGACCTACTATAAAAACCCAAAAAAAGTAATAGGTTAAACACATGGAATATAAATAGGATTATCTTCTTTTATAGCTATTTGTAAGATTACATAAGACGATCACTGAAGAAAAAATTAATTTAAGCAATGAAAATTTATATGTTTCCATAAGAAAGTAATCATTTTAGTAAAATATTTAACCATATTATGATGTAGAAGGAAAAATGGATGTGACGCCAACTTAAGTACTTACTTATCACAACAATTCATCACCCGTATTGCATAAATGTGTAAATATTTTTTTTACATTCTATTTGACTTTTTACATTCTATTTTATTTATTATAACAAATATCTTTTAAATTACGTTAGTAATTATTTGTCACCGAAACATTGCTAGCGTGGTCTTTATAACAAATCAAATATTCCAAATTTTGACTGTTCTGGAGCTCTAGGTTCAGTCCAGTTCTCTCCGAGGAACCTACATGCTAAATACATACTGCAGGCCGTAGATTCAACTGTGCTTTGTCTGTCAGTCACTCAGAGAGGAATGAAAGTGTCTTATATAATAGATAATAGTCGTCGCCCGCAACTTTACTTGCGTAGACACTAAGTCGTCTCGTTATCTTTCCGTCCATTCCGTAGGAATTTCGAGTCTCTCTCTCAGTGATCTCTACACTCCCTCTCTCAATTTCAACTTTCTAAGTCAAGTAGTTTCATTGGTTCGTTGTCTATCAATCACTTAGAAACGGAAGAGTTTTATACATATATGAATAAGTATATTACAGTAAAGATCTTATCAACGCTAGACAAGCTTCAGAGTGAAAACGCTTCCTGCCATTAAACCATCTGTGTCGACGCACGCGCTCGCGCACGCCTCACATCAATCTAATAATACTTATATATTAATAATAAAAGAATACAATTTAAAATTTTGAATAATATAATTGAAGTTAGTTTCTTTATTTAGTAAAGAACAATAACAAAGGAGCAATCTTGAAAAAACAATACTGATTAATTTTAAATGTTAAGGTTCCGTACCTTTTAAGGAAAAAAGGAACCCCTATAAGATCACTCTGTCCGTTGTCCGTCTGTCTGTCAAGAGCCTTTACCTCAGGAACGTTAGGAGATATCGAGTTGAAATTCTTATCATACACTCAGATCTGCGGCCCCATGATTTCCTGAATAAAAAATATTTCTACATTTACTTAATAAAAATATATAGATTTGTGGTTAAATACTAAAAAATAATAGCCTTTTAGCCCCTTTTAGGGGGGCAAAATTTGGTATTAAGACAGCTATAATTCAAGTGAGGCATCAGATGAAATGGCTTTCTAAACAAAGCCTGAATTTCAGAAAAAGCTCGAGACCTCTAATTTTTGTACGGATCCCTCGGTGGGCGAGCCCGACTCGAGCTTGTTCGGTTTTTTTATATATTTTCATTCACCCTAATGCATGGCGTGCGTGGCGTAATGTTTTTGAATATAATGGAAATGAGTGGAACGTGGAGAACGAAGTATATGAACATCCAAGAGAGAGTAAGTTCAACCTTTTTCCGACATAGCTCAACTTTCAAAACACTGCGCGTTGAGGGAGGAAATGAAAGCATTTTAAATAGAATCATTCCTCTAAGTGGAATTTGGACCCACAACCAATATTTTGACAGTCAGATGCTGCCTGGTCTATCTTTCCTTTTTCTTTTCCTATCTTTCGCAAAATATGGAAAATACATAAAAATAAGAAAGGCTTAGGTAAGATTATTGACCCAAAGCCTGTATTTAAAACATGAAATTCATACACTAAGTCAAGGGTACACCGACAATTACAACCAGCTGAACCTGTTCCTCGGTAATTACGTGATCTGGCCCACTGCCTGCAAGCTGCCTGTCGGGAAATGTAAATGCGTTTCAACCTGTAACGGCCCGTTCTGTTTCTAGCCAAGTCCAAGTGCAGCTAACTACGATACGAACATTATTCGATACAGTTATCGATTAACTTATTAAACTGGTACACGGTTTAAGGTTATATTATTTTTGCATTTTATAAAGCCATCGTGGCGCAGTGGCACATTGTCCGATTACCAAAGCGAGAGTAGTGGCTTCAATACGCACGCACTCAAGGAGAGCCTGCCATATAGAAATTATTTTTATTTCTCTAGAATATTGAGTGGAAAATGACGGACATTAGGTTAGTAAATTTATCTATTTTAATGCATTAGGCCATAACAAAATGTTCGATTGCATACCCATAATCATTCGAATTCCGAATATAACATTAAAATCATTTTAAAATTACTTGATTTTTCTGATCTGATAAGGTAAAATAGGCAGTGTAATACGATTCTAAATAAATATGAAAAGGAAGGAATGATTTCTCGAAGTTTTTCTGTTTACACATTAAAAGAGCTATTGCGGCATTAAGTTTTACCACTCGGTACGGAATGACTCTTTGGAAAGAATAGAGTGTCTTGAGACTAGACTTGGCGATTTTTTCTTTATCTACCCAGTACTGTAGTGGTAGTAGGTACTGAGCAGATAAAGACTATCAGCAGCAGGTAGTAGGTACTGAGCAGATAAAGACATCGATCAGCTATGCGGCGTATCCACAAATTTTGTATGAAATAAAACTGTAAATATAAGCTTGTAGTCATTTTTTTGCAATAGGTATTAATAACTTATCATCGTTTTTAGGGTTCCGTGCCTTTTAAAGAAGAAAGGAACCCTGGAGGATCATTTTGGTGTGCATCCGTCTGTCTGTCTTTTTTTTATAGAAAAGGATAAGGCAAACGAGCGTTCGGGTCACTTGGTGGTAAGTGATCACCGCCGCCCATTACCCCGTGCATCACCAGAGGAGCTACAGGTGCGTTGCCGGTCTTTAAGGTGGAGATAACCGCGCTTTTTAAAGGTACCCATGTCATATCGACCTGGAAACACTGCCACACTCAAATCTACGGTCCCATGATTTTCTGAAAAAAAAATATTTCTACATTGACTTAGAAAAAGATATGGCTGTTTATATAGCAAAAAAACGTGTGTTTCGTGATATTTACTATAAAGGGAATAAAAACTTTTAGGATACTTCCGGTTGATATAGAATTATGAAATTTGGCAGCTAGTCTACAGTCTACAGGTAGTACCACTTCAGGAAAAAATTAAAACTAACTGAACACAATATAACTGAAAACAATATATTTGTGGTTAAATCTTAAAATTTAGTATTAAAGCAGCTAGTTCAAGTGAAAAAACTCAGATGAAACGGCTCTGGCTAAACTAAGTTTGAGTTTCAGAAATGCTTGAGACCGCTAATTTTTCTACATAACTCTTGGAGAGCAAGCCCGACTCGTGCTTGCCCGGTTTTTTCCTTTATGTTTCCACTTCTTGCCTTTCAATTCTCAATTTTATAACTGTTGAGCAACGAGGAGTATCCTAAATAATGGTTTTGATTACACAGCGCGTTGCTTACAATCATCACCATATTTTAATCTATCATATTTGAATTTTACGTTCATATTTTAATTGCGATAACTGTATATGATATATTTTTCTGTGCTCTAAGAGACTTTAGACCTAAATATATGACATTAATTTCAGTTACTCACTTTCACACGTCTTTAAAAAAATGACATGACATACGGACAGACAGAGAGACAGACAATCTTACAATCCTACTAACACAGTGATAATACGGGTTCGGTTTTATTATTTGATATACGGTACCCTAAAAAAAATACATAGAGCCAACACAACGATATCTTTACGTAAAACATTATAACCAATTATATACATAGAATGAATGGAATGTAATTAAATACTATACATATTTATTTGCCACAATATAAAATACAATATGTGAAATATCTAGAATAATTGAATACAAGACTATTTAATTGTAATTGCCGTGACATAAATACTTAAATGGATCAGGCGACCAGGAATAAGGAAAATTGTTGAGTGAAACACTTGCGGCATTCATCAACAAGTAATATGAATGAGCTTGCACGTGAAGCTTTCTGACCTTGGTGTTTGTGAAAATTGGATGTGGTAATTTATTAATGTAATTACGCTAGGTTTCATTTCATTGTAGATATTCGAAAGCAGTAATAGAGATTATTATATGTTTTTAGATATTTAAAATTTCAGTTCGTTTGTTTGAGTTAGTCAGAGGCCGTCGTAGCGCACCGCGTGTGATTGTAAACGCAACGGATTTGATTCTCACTCAAGAGAGTTAAAAAAAGAAATTTATTTCATTTCTTCGCTATGATGAGAAGTCAAAGCGCGGTGTTGAGTTCCGCCTCTCAACACAACATATCTGCTATATGCGCCATAGACCGTGAAAATAAATCAGCTTCACGCTGTATCCCGCACACAGTAGGTTAGGCAGAGAGAACCTAGTGTTAAGACACTCCGTTCCCCACTTTCCGCCGAATTATGGAGGCATTGTGTGTTGAATGGCGGAACTCAACGCCGAAGCACAGCGTGAAGTTATAGAAAATAATAATATTGAAAAATGTTCTTATTTCTAAAAAATATATAAGCCATACCACATCCATGATACAATAACCTAGAGGTACAATCGAGCTGTAAACAAAAAGTTCAACCGTTTCCGCGTCGCGTCGCACTTTCGTCCGTCGCGACGCGAGCTCTCTTTGCCCCACATCGCGCTCGCAGCGGGTTTCATTGACAGGTTGTGTTGACTATTAAATGGATCAAGGGCTCTTTATAAAATAACTTACTTAATTTAATGTATATTATTGTTATTTTTAAATTATCGCTCTTGTAAGAAGATAAAGCATGGCGTTGAGTTCCGCCACTTAACAAGCTGTCTCGAAAATTATGCAATAATATTTTTGAATATAACAAATCATAAACTTGATAAGGTTCATAATTATATAAGTAAAATTTTTTATTAAATAATTATACCCAACAATGTCGGCGGAAGACTTCAGTGAATAACTAGTACCTACCTACCAACAGGCAATTTGGAGATCAAAGTACTTCCGAGACTCCGGCTCAATGAGAAATGCTAGTCACTCTCCACCATTACCGTGTATTTTTTGTGAATATGAGTTAAATTATATAATAACGAGGCCTCTCGTACAAATTAAACATTTTGAACACGTCACCTAAACGACACATCCACATCCTATCGATACTTTCCATTCCAGCCGCGGGGGAGAAAGTCGCCGCGTAACAATGTGCTTGTAGTTGTAGGTATCATTTCGTGTATTATGTCAATCATTACTAAAGTTACGTATTTTTTGTGTGTAGGCTTTTTATTTGACTTTGCTTGTGTTATTTTTTATATATTTTAATAATTATCAAAGTAAAGACAAATATTTTAGTGATGTTTTTAATCTTATATTTTATTTACTGTTTTTATGAAAAATGTTGGTAGGTATGTTTGTTTTAATTAAAACTAGGCAAGATCAGAAAATTAAATGAGTTTAGGATTACAAAAGTTTTGATATAAAAGTGGATGCATGTCATAGAGACGGGAAGTGTTACAGAGTAAATAATTTGAAATATGTTCAAATTTGAAATATGTTCAAATTATAGTCAGGCAGAGAGAGAGCTCGAACAAATGATATGAGCATTTACGTGTACTTCCAAGGAGTTCCTTAAGTCTACGCTTAGGTCACAAGTCCCAGGTACTTTTTTGAGATCCCTCAGCTTACAACGTGATGGGCCAGAACACACTATAGACAGCAAAGTAGTTTCTCTTCTCATTAATTTACACGCTAATGGCATAAGCAAATTCTAATATGGTTTTGATTTAGGATTTTATTTTCACGATTCATATGTAATATAATTAATTATATAGAAAACTATCGACGCTATCATCAATTGTATTATCAGTATATTTTATTCATTGGATTTTTTCCTAATAAGAAATAAACCTATGTTTAAAAAAAATATTCGATTGGTCTCTTTTTATTAGTCAATTCGTAATGTTTATAAATATGAAGAGAAATTAGATATGGAAATATAATGTTTTTTTTATTACACATGTTAATACATATAAGAAAAGGAAGTGAATATTTTAATCAAGATAGCCATTAGTATAATGTAAAAGTAAATTTATTTATTGAGAAAGTCAGCAAAAAATACTTACATTATTATTAAATCATTAGGCAGTTCTTTTTTTATATTTACCCATTTCCTCCTTTTACCTGTAGCTTTTGGTGATTTTATTGATTTTAAGCATGTCTTTTAAATACATTTTTAACAAACGTTGTAAAAATAATAAATATTTTATTATTTTTAAGTAATGTATCTATTAAGCTTACTTATTAGCCGAGGCCCAGGGGCACGACGTCTAACTTGACGCGACGGTTGTGGGTGCGAACCCTATTCGGGGAAATGATTATGCCTGACTCATTTCTATTTAAAGAAATTATAATAATTAATTTTCTTGAGTAGAAATCCAGAACACAACTCTTCATTCATTATCAGACATACTGCCTCAAATCACAAAAAACCTTAAAAAGTAATAAAAAAACAATAAAAGCTTAGAAGTTTTATTATAAATAAACATTTTAAAATAAACATTAGATTAGTGACACTGCACTGTTACAATATTTAAATATGAATTTCAACTCCGATTGTATCTGTTGCCCCATCCTCTGCGATGATCATCTTTATATTCGTCCATGTTACGTTTTCTTGCTAACTCCTCAGGGTCGTCTTCTTCTACTAAGCGTTCCTAAAAAAGTTAAAATACAATTTATACTATAATACTATACAGTAATAATGTTTTAAAAAACAATTTTAAGAAAATAATTTTCTTGTTAATTATATTAAAAAAATATTATACTAATTATCTTAATAACCAAAGAGTAACAACATATTTTACAGAAGTAGTAAAGTTTTTGACTGTAACTATCGCGTTTACAGTTAATGTAAATTAACATAAGCCCCATTTGGCAAAAAGTTTTTATTTCTCCCATGTCAGTATTTTATAATATCTTAACAAAACATATTTATTTACTTTTGTAACTTCTTCGTCCTCGTCTGCATCTGCTTCGGTGTTTTGTATGGTCGTGTGAGGTATATTTGTACCAGCACCGGGAAATCTGGAATAAAAGTTATATAATATTAAGATTTCGCAATGTACAAGAAAAAAAATTGCGTTGTTTACAAAAATCTCTTTTACATCACTTTTTCTTAAAATTCTTTTGATAATTTGTATTCAAAATTAAAGCATATTTTTATAATTCATAGTGAAAAATATTCTAATAATTGTATGACACATTATAAGTACTACAGGTACCTCTCACTGCAGGTATAATTATATTAAAATGAATGACGTGTGAAAATAATAACGGGAAAATGTGATAATAATACAGCCTAAGCCTTCCATGGATTATTGGACTATACAATTCTATTTTCTTTTCCAATTTGAACTAGTTTCTGATATTACTGCGTCCAAACAACCAAACTTTTCAGCTTTATAATAGAAGTATAGGTATAACTCACATGCCATCTCTAACCCTCTTGTCATAGAACTCCTCCACGGTCATGGTCGGCAATGACGGGTACCCCGCGCCATATACTGCCTTTTGTAGGGCATCTCTGGTTATTATTACTGGCTTTAATGGAGGTGCTCTTTCTCTATGGGATGGTTTGGGACCTATAAAATAAAAAATAAAAAAATTTTTTTTTACACTTTGTATGTGCTCCCTTTGTGTTTATGTCAATATATTCTGTGATAATATTATGACTAGCTCTACTTTACGATTTCATTTAGAACTATATAGTGTTTCTTTATGACTGGTATAAGAAAGCAAATTGGGGAGAAAATGTCGTTTTAATACTAATGTTTTATTTATAATGACATAGTTTTCTTGGTCTTAGTCAATGTTCTCTTGACTATATCAACAGTTAATATTCTAATTATTGAAATTATATATTTATTGAAAGATTTAAGTAAATATTTCATCTCCTCGAGAGGGGATCGAGCCCACAACCAGTCGGTTTTACAGTCACACTTTGTGCTCCTGCGCCACGACTGGCCTCTAGTTCTTTAGTTTGACACTGTGTCCTATACATAAAAGGGAACGTGGAAGCCTAGTGTTAAAACACATTTCAGTTCCTCACTTTCCGCCGAATTCTCGAAGCATTGCATGTTGAGCGTCGGAACTCAACGCCGCATTTTGCCTTTTTATCAGAGCGAGGGGACGAAAATATTACATATTTCATTACGCCGAGTGGGAATCGCATCTCACGTTTACAGTCACATGCTTGTAGCTCCGCGCCACGACGGCCTCTCAGTTTTTTTTACTTTTGTTTAATAAAAAACAAACAATGGATACCTCCAGCGCGGTTCGCCATATATTCCAATATGGGTTTTTCCTGTTCCATACTAGCTAATTCATCTAATGCTTGATTCACATAGTTTAATAATAAAGTTGTGAAATACTGTCGTTTGGTCTCATCATCTACGTTGGGTGCAGACATTGCTTTGGACAAAGTTGTTAACTTTTCTTTCAATTCTTTCATTTCCTTGTACCTTTTAATTTTAGCTTCACGGGATAGGACCTGAAAAATATAGTAATATATGATAATTAATAAATAATGAAAGTAAATGCGAAGTTTACTCGCTTTGGTAATATTTTTTCTATAGTTATGTGTATAAATTAGATGAATATGTGGTACATTCATTCAAAGTCTTGTTGACACCAATGTCAAATCGAATCTACAAGTATTGCGTTTTCAGTAAGAAGCTATGCTGCTTTGCCACAATCACTTCTACTTTTGAATCAGTACTTTATTATTGTGTGCATAAGTTCTTACCATGGCTGCAATTTTAGCCTGTTCAGTCTGTGTTCTAGTAGAAACCTCGTTGTTGCTAGTCTGTGGCACCTCTACATCCGTAACACCATAATCTTTGCACCTTTGTAAGAAATCTCTGCAGTAAAGAAAAATATATACAATATATTTTTTTATTGAAATACAATTTATTTATTCTAACATTGCAACTTTATATATTAAAGAGAATTTAGTGTTACGACATTCTATTTACCATTTTTTGTCCAATATTAAAAATGATGTCACACCCAAACAAGGTCTCAGTTTAGTCCGAAACCGAGACTTTTTAATATACAGTATAATTAGAGACAAACTGAAACAGTCGATAGAGGTGATCATTACTATTTTTACCCTATATTGCATTGTCCTTGGCTTTACCGTTTTTGAGATATAAGTCATACAATTTAATTTTTTTTGTAAAGAAAATTTATTTTGCCTGATTTTTGTATTCTCTAATAGGTTTATGCTCAATTGTAGCTATTTTCTTTAAGATGAAAAAGCATGAAAAAGTTAACATTTTGTCTCAAGTCGAAACTTTCAATAGATTACTCTGCCAAACAAAAATCTATATAATTATAAATTATTATTGGAATACATAATATTTTTGAAAACACTTATATTAAAAACACAAAGTATGCATATATGCTATATGGTTATTGTTTTGAAAAATATAAGTTCTTTACGAAAACTTTGAGTTAACATCCAATACTTTGTTATATATGTAGTAAATTTTGTTTACAAAAGTAAAGAAAACGTGACACAAATTTAGATAAAAACCTACCAAGCATACTTTGGTATAAAAATTGCATAAAAGTATCAATTGGTTGTCCAACATTGTCTGTAAACCTTGTGTAAAATCATTACAATACTGGAATCAAGGTGGACATAAAATGCTTCTAAATAAAAATTGCTAAATTTGAAGTGCCCATGGTGGGGACTGAACCTACTAAGATCTGATAAGACTTCTAGTCTGTGAATATGTACTCTTATAAAAGATACTTTATTTGCAAACCTTATAAAACTAATTGAATCTTAAGCATGGCTAAGCTTTGTTTTAGTAGCCAAACATTTTTTGGAAATAATAAAGTACCAGACTACTCAGAATTAGTTGCTATAATTTCTGAAATATTTCACACTTAGCAGCTACCTATCATATTAAAATATTTTTTTACAATCTCGGCAGACTACTATTGAACTTACATGAAGGATTGTCCTGATTGCGCAGGACTATGACAGAAAAGTTTACTGAGGTTTTTTAAATATTTTTTTTCATAAACTGCATGCACAATTTTTGTCTTCATATCATTCTTATTAAGGATAATATAAAATAAGAATATTTTTTACAATGTATATTGGTACTTTCTTTAGATTTTTTATTTTTTATGGATTAAATTAAATAGCTAAAAGCTTTTGTATCAAAACCTATACAGCATTGACTTCAAGCTATCATAAATGACTTTTCCCCAATATTATTTCTCAAGATTTTCTAATTTTATTTTGACTAAATATTTCTAAAACAGTCCTTACATTGTCCTCTTTCATTTGATACCAAAAAAAAAATAACTATTAATTTTAAGATATTACATAACATATTATACATCAAATTAATATAATTCTTGGCTGTTTGATCTATTTGTTTATTTAGAATTGGAAAGAGTTGAAATAAAAAATAAACTATTATTTTGAAATTGTATAATTAAAATTGGAATGTTGCAAGATTCAAACCCTTGATAAGAAAAAAATAAGACTTAAAAACGATAAATATAATAACACAAGTTTTATATGGTAGAGTGCTCTCAAATCAATATCTGAAATAACTCAAAAAAGACAAGAATTAACCACTCTTATCCCTATTATCTCCAAAGTTATAGAGGCTATTCTATAAAAAAATATATTTTGTTTTGGTTACTACAAACAAATCAAATTTTTACTATTGTTGGGATGTTAATACTCAACTATGAAAAACTTGTTCACACTAGATTTACATGCATTTGTTATAAATAATTTTATTATTATTTAAAACAATTTTGTTATTATAATTTTAAATAATTAATATACAATCCATCTGTTGTTCTGCTAGGGCACAAGGGTGTGACTGTAATGTGATAGTTGTGGGTTTGATCTTCACCCGGGGGAATGAATTATATATTAATATTTTTTTGCTCTGGCACCACGGCAAAAGCCCAGAGTTAGCCACCACTCAAAACACAATGACTAGAAATGAAATAAAATTTGGCAAAGGTAGAGAGCGGAATATCTCCACATTAGGTTGCCTCTGCCTACCCTGCTATGACAGTGTGAAGCTGTGACAGTGTGAAGCTGATAATTTATATACAATCACTGACCAATCAAACCTTCAATTGCATTCAACATGAAATCAATAACTATAACACAATGGCCAATACTTTATAAAATTGTTAAAATCTCACCTAAAATATATTTCAGCAACATTAATAATGTCCTTCCTTGGTTGATTGCACAGCTTTAGACTGAGTGTGCCGAGCAAAGCCGGCAGCAGAAGATACTGTAAAGTTTCTGTGGGCAGCTCTTCTAAGCTTTCATTTCTACTGAACATTCCAGTTAAAGATACTAGATTAGTAGATTTTTCAAATTTTGAAATTGCTGATTTTATGCTTAACTGAAATTTAAATAAATGAATTATAAAAATATTTATAGCTTTAACATACATTTCTCTTTTTGTCTGAAATTTTATATAATATTATAATATTTTTAAAAAGTAAATAGATAAGTTTAATGTTATGAAAGATATATTTGTGTTTTAATGTCATGTCATATATAAATAGTAATATGCAGTACACGTAGTACATAGTTTCAGTTTTCAATAAAAATTGTAATTAATTACAGCACACTACACAGACGGATAAAGGGTGTTATTGTGTATTTTTACTTTTTCCATAAAATTACACAATATAAGACAAAACTTACCTGCACCGGTTCGCTATTAGTAGCTTCACTATCATTTTCAATTTTATCAAACAATTTCATAGCTTGATCAAATATGGATTTCAAGGACTCTTCATCAGAATTATCATTACTTTGTGACATGATTTAAATAATTATATTTGTTATATTTCACTCTAAAACAAAATCTTTACACAAACGATCGCGTAGGATTGTCGCGCTAGTCATTTATTTTCACTATATACAATGACTTTGACATATTTTGACATTTCTTTATACGTAAGCGTAACTCTCATCTTGTAAAATCGATATAAACTTATATCGATTTATTCGAGATTTTTAAATCACGATTTTAATATTTATTCGGGAATGCGAGGATTTTTTTGCAGTAAAATAATGCAGTTTTAAAAACAGTGATTATCTTCTTTCATATTACAATAAAAATAACACTCAAAATAATCGATTATACTATCTATATAATACAAGATTTTTTATTACTTAATATTCTTATATTACTTAATATATATATGACTAGCGACCCGTTTCAGACTTCGCTCTTACTTGAACTATTTATTTAATAACCTCGATTATTTTAATGTTCCAATATCATTTTAAGTTTAAAGACATCTATACTTACATAAAAACTGAAGTTTCACATCATACAATTATAATTTTTTATGGAAAAAACAAGGCAAACCAGCGTTCGGTTTACCTGATGGTAAGTGATCACCGCCGCCCGCCACGACCCCGTGCAACACCTAAGGAGCTACAGGTGCGTTGCCGGCTTTTAAGATGGGTTGGGCACCGGAGCCCGGCATTACCTGATGCGAAACGCAGTGGCATAAAGCCACTACTTCACGCCGGTTTTAAATGCCAGGGGTGGTAATGATCCGGTCGAGTCTGCACATGCGTGCAGACTTTGCTATTGCTGGCGACGTGACTCTACCACACGTACTTTAGTCGCCTCTTACGACACCACCAGTACCAGGATGATCCCATTCTAGGCCGGGATGACACGGCTACTTACTTACTTTACGTATCCCTAGCTAGCCTCTGTAGTCGAAGAGAACGTAGCGCCAAACGGGAATAATCATGCAGTTAATAAAATTTTAAAAACCATTGTTTCAGGTTCTATTATATCGTTAAATGTCCCCAAAAACAATTTTTCGCATAATATATTCTTCCATGTATTGATCAGTTACGATTTTGTTATAAGTGGTCCATAGTGTGACGCCAGTCGTGGCGCAGTGGCACAAAGTGTGACTGTAAAATCGATTGGTTGTGTGTTCGATCCCCACTCGAGGATATGAAATATTTATTTACATTTATATTTTCATTTCTTCACTCTGGTGTCGAGGCGACGTTGAGTTCCGCCACTCAACACTCAATGCCTCAAGAACTCGGCGGAAAGTGGGGAACGGAGTGTTTTATCTCTAGGTTCCCTCTGCCTAGTGGGGGATACAGCGTGAAGCTAATTTAATTTAATTTTTATTTTGTTTCAGATAGATATATAAAGATATTGTTTTAAAAAGAATATTATTATTTATTTTCCTAAATACTATATAGAAATATTTATACTGTCTATAGCTTATTTAACGCCTAGTCAATGTATGTAGCTATATTTAATTTCTAACTGATAAAGATATTTTATACAGGCGCTTATCTTTTGAAATTGAAATACATTATAAAACACCTATGATATTAAATTAACAAATCATGAAGTCAAATTATTGTAGTTTATTATGAAATGACATTGATAAAATTTCTTAAAAACAAATATCGTTACTGTACGTAACATTGTTTTTTTTGGGGCTCCGTACGTCAAGAGGAAAAAACGGAACCCTTATAGCATCCCTTTGTTATTCGTCTGTTAAGATCATGTATTTCGAGATCGCGTGGAAGTATCTAACTGAAATTAATATTAAATATTCAGATTTTTGGTTCCTTAGAAAACAGACTATATTTAAATATACGAGAACTTATAATACTAATAAAAGAAAAAATCTGAAAACTGAAAATTTATAGATAGAACAAAATAATTAAAAACTTATAAATGTTTCATATATTTTTAATATTTTTTTTATAATCGTTTCATTAATTGATTGCATACCTACGCCAGTAAATTTATATTTGTCAACTTTTACAATCCTGAAATTAGTATGGAGCCCTCAGTGGGCGATATCGACTCGCACTTGAACGGTTTTTTTATTATGCTCGACCTTATACAATCTTCTTCTTCTTAATTTTGTGTTAGATATAATACTGGTTTTCGCCATCTATTAGGTCCTTGAATAAGTTATCGCTGTTTTTTTTTGTTTAAAAAATTTTAATTTAAAATATAATGCTTACAATGACATTACTCAAAGTATTGTCCATCATTAGAGACCACTTTCTCCCATCTCTCTGGTAGCAATTGAATCCCCCTTCGGAAAAACGACTCATCTTTCGAGGCAATTCAGGAATCAAGCCATTTTTCGGCTTCTTCGAAAGAATGGAAGCGCTGCTCGCTTAAACCGTGCGCCATCGACCGAAACAAGTGGTAATCGGAGGGGGCTATGTCCGGTGAATACGGCGGGTGGGGTAGAACTTCCCATTGAAGTGTTTCCAGGTAAGTTTTGACTGGTTTTGCCACATGTGGCCGAGCATTATCATGTAATAAAATCACTTTGTCGTGTCTCTGCTCGTATAGTGGCCGCTTTTCTTTCAGAGCGCGACTCAAACGCATCAACTGAAGTCGATAGCGAGCTCCCGTGATAGTTTCATTAGGTTTAAGCAGCTCATAATAAATTACGCCCTGCTGATCCCACCAAATGCAGAGAAGAAGCTTAGAACCATGGATATTTGGTTTTGGCGACGATGTTGATGCGTGACCCGGCATGCCCCACGATTTTTTTCGCTTTGGATTGTCGTAGTGAATCCACTTTTCATCCCCAGTGACGATACGGTGCAGAAAACCTTTTCTCTTTTGCCGTTGAAGCAACAATTCACACATGAGAAAACGTCGTTCTACGTCTCTCGGCTTCAACTCATACGGCACCCAATGCCCTTGCTTTTGGATCATTCCTAACGCTTTTAAACGTTTTGAAACTGTTGACGCATCTACTTGTAACGTTTTCCCGAGCTCTACTAACGTCTGACATGGATCTTCTTCAAGCAATGCCTCCAATTCTGTCTTCAAATTTTGTCGGTGCTCCAGAACGCTCTTTGTCTTCAAGGTCAAAATCATTACTTTTGAAGCGCCTAAACCAGTCTCTGCACGTTGTATTCGACAAAGCATTGTCTCAACGAGAATTCTGTGTGCTTCTGCTGCAGATTTTTTCTGAATAAAGCAGTGCAATAAAATTCCCCGCAAAAACACTTTATTTGGCACAAAAGTACACATTTTCACAAAGGGAAAATAAATATGTAGTTGACACTGTAGTAAACACTATTCTACTATATTTTGAGGTTACATATAGTACTTTGGTGATTCGTTACCGTACGAAATTCCATGCACAGAGTGCCGCAACGCCATTTTTCAAAAAACATCAGCGACTTATTCAATGTCCTAATAACTTTTTGTAAATATAAAAAATGCTTTTAACGCAATATCAATGAATTTAAATTAAATCTTCAAATTCAAGATTTTCCCGCCTAGCAAGGTAGGTAGGCAGGCGCAATGGCGAAACATAACGCTGCGTTTTGTCTTTTAATATTAATATTTAAAAGAAAAATAAAATATGAGCCGTACATATATCTATAGCAAACCAAACAAAGTAGACGTAAATTACGTCACCGTTGCCTCAGAACTTCAGTTCGGAGTGGCCGAGCAAGTGGTTGACACGTTACGCAGATCTCATGTAAGTCAATATTAAATACAATAAAAAAGTCGTAAACTATCGAAACTTAAATAATTACCTATATTTCTTTTAAAATCTTTTGACGTTTTATGCTAATTTTTTGTATCTGTATGTTATTGCATGTATTATATGTCGTAGATTGTAAACAATGCAGGTTAACATTAATTATATTAATTGTTTCAACGTAGGACTTAGCTGTCCTCTCGCTTAGTATATTAGTTTAAGTTATAGCGACTAGTTCTTTTTTAACGTCAATTAATTAATCGTGGGTGAAGAGTGTTAAAAGTTGCTTTTAATTTTCTTATATCTCTTTGTCTTTTGATGAATATTAAAGAATTTAATTTTTAAAAAAGGTAAAAATTAAGGTAATATCCTAAACCTTTAACCTTTTTTAAAAAAGGTTTAATTTTTAAAAAAGGTTAAAGGTTTAGGATATTAGCTTGAGAAATTATAATCATACTCGATTGCATTTAAATTCTTCGTAAGTACAAAGTTTAATAACTAAAGTTAAAACTTATTTATTATGTATTCGTTTGTCTTGCAAGACGGGCTATGATCTCTACCTGCTTATTGAATATTAAAAACGTCTTAACACTTTTTTAACAATAAATAGAACACCGATTTATTTAACTAAATAGCTAACTGATGCCAGTTGTGCCGCAGGTGCACAAACGTGCGTCTGTAAATGTGATAGGTTGTAGGTTCAAGTCCCTCTCAGTTCTAAATTAGCTATTCTATTTATTTATTTATTTATTTATTTATTTATATTCTATAAGTTTTTATGAATTAACTTATGATCGAAATAAACGGAATGGGCAAAGGATTATTTGGCTCTTATTTAAATAAAACATAAAAATATAAAAAAAAACAGCAAGCAAGGAATGAAGAGGAAACCGTTCTCCAATTCCCGCCCAATATTCGAGACATTGCATGTTGAATAACGGAACACAAGTAGACAGAGCAAGAAAATGAAATATAATTCATTCCCCCAAGTGTGAATCTAACCTACACTACCATGGCGTTTATAGTCACACGCTGTGCCGTTGCACCACGACGGCCTAGAAATATTAATTGTCTTAAAATTGCGTCACACAAGAAAATTATGAGGAAATGATCCGTATAATTTCCTTAGGTGACGCAGTTACTACTCGGGGTGTATCATGTAAATGTTATCGCTATTGACAATTTATGGGTTTCATACAAACTACTAAATCAATATATCATTTTTTTTCTTTTTAATGTAAGTGTTCACGTGAAACCACTTACAGAAGCTCGTGTTTCGCGCGTGGTTTCACCAGTTAGTAGGTGGTTACTTGTATTTTACCGAATTTATTTATTTTTTAAACTAAATATCTCATCGTGGAAGTAGTAATAAAATAATATTTATTTTTCGATTTCAAATATCGATTTAGATGTATGGCATATTAAACAGGGTGGAAGCGTCAGCGCTCCTTTGGCGGGAATAGCATATAGGGAAAAATATTTTAAACCCGTATCTAAAGATGTTAATCAAGATACCTCAACAGCTTAGTTTTATCCATACCTGTATTTCGTGTGACGCAGTTACGCATAGATATCAATAACGTAAACACATACTACTACAAAAATACTACTAAAGGACTAGGACTAGTAGGACCTAGGACTCGATTTCGAATTGAGGCTTTGATAGGGCTATGCTGTGTGCGTCGTTCTTGACAAATGGCGTTTTATTTTAAAACGATAATTTTATTATTTATTTTATTTGAAAAAAACACTTTTGCATTTTTGGTTTTTTTTTAAGTGTATTAGGCTTTTGTAGAGTAATTAATACTGTGGTTTCATTTAAAGAGGTGCTGACAACAACACTGTGTATAATAGGTATACCGCATCGCTCGTCCTATTGTGTAGCATGCGGATATACAGAACCTCAACAACAACAAGTTAGTATTTTTTTTATCTGCAATTTACATAGAGATTTAGCCATACCATTGACTATGTCACCCTCGTATGATCTATATGCATATTATTTGGTTAATCAAGCCAGAATAAAAGCCTTACTTCTCAATTGATGCTGTTGCAAAAATTAACATTATAGGATTTTTGCCAAATAGGCCGTTGGGCTTCATTGTGTAGGGACACATTGGAATGTGTGATAAATATCCTCTATACCATTAAAATTCGGGCATTTTTCTGTATTAGACAGACCAACAAGAACTTAAAATTAATATGTCCCGAACGAAGTCTTAACAATGACACTATGAATTAATTATCTTTTTATTTTACAATGATTGAACCACGGATGACGAGCGGTAGCGGTCCGCCTGCTTAAGCTACTAAATTACTTACTTAATACACTGAATTACGCCGCAACCGCCATGTCTCTGCGTTTTAAATCTGTAATATCTTCGAAAATATTCATTTAAATTATATTCTGAAAAGGGCCATATTTATCTATATTCAATCAGCAATGTATAACTTAAATGGATAAGGATTAATCCTGTATTGCTGAAAGTCGCTTTGAAAATTAGCCATTATAAAAAGTAAATTACAAAAAAATGTTATTGTGGGTTATCCATAAGAGATAAACTATACGTTCGTATCATCGTGGAATTTTCTGTAGACTTTTTCAAGGTGTACAATACTTTAATTTCATTATAATATATGTATGGAAAGGCGCACAATTATATGTTACACCATCATACTTTGCTTAGCAACTCTATCAGGTTCGTCGTTACCTACAATTCCAATATACAAGGGTAGTCATTGAATGTACACATTTTAATTTGAATTACAATTTTATAAATACACTTAAAAATACTATCGAGCCAAATGTAAGAGTGAGTGTGTCTCTTTTTGAATCCGACAGAACAAAGAAATTTCTTGCAGGAATAAGAGATAAAATCAAAGACAAGGCTTCAAGATAGATAGAGTGAGTCCAGTGTA
The DNA here is from genome assembly GCA_013403705.1 of Heliconius hermathena. Lineage (NCBI taxonomy): Eukaryota > Metazoa > Arthropoda > Insecta > Lepidoptera > Nymphalidae > Heliconius > Heliconius hermathena. Next base: position 930,765 of record JAAIXJ010001863.1, read on the forward strand.
AAGACGCTCGGTTCCTCAATATTGGAGTCATTGTGTGTTGAATAGTGGAACTCATTCTTCTGCGTCTTTCGTTAATATTCGAATTCATCTGACCTTTGTGAATATAAATTTAAAATAATTTCAACTTTCTTATGCTTTTTATTCAATGAGTGAACAAAGCGAGATATTATAATCGTTTACCTTACCAAACTGATTTTTTAATATACATCCAAAAAAAAAACAGTTTTTCTTATACTTTTTGTGGGAACAAAAATATAATACAGTAAGCATTTAAACTTAAACTGCACAAATGGCTTATATACAAGAATTGTGAAAATTTTGAGTCAAGAAGATTCATGAAATTTTTCTAGCCTTGTATGAACGATATTCTTTAATAAAATATAGAAAATGAGATTGAAACCACAATATCAAAAAAAATATCTATTGTCTGTAAAATAAAAACAGAAGATATCTACATTAAAATAAAATTATATATAGTTTAATAAGTATATTCTATATCTGCGAAAAACAAATATTCTTACTTTATTAACGCGAAAGTTAGTATCTATAGGTAAGTACTTTATATGTATACGATGTTTAGCAAAAGTAACACAACTTTTGTTCCGTTAAATACAAGACTTACCTCATTTTTGACTACCGATAAATATATGTAAAAACGACCAACGACTAGGGACCCATCTGCAGCTTCGCTGGTTTAAACTCATTGTTATATTATAACCTTATTATACATAAGACTTACATAAATTATAGTGTATAGTATTATGATGTATAATCTATATAACTGTAAAGTTTTATCTAAATCAGAAACATCCATCGTGAAACAAACATCCATCGGTCCTAAACTAACATTTAGAATATTTATTTTATCATATTATCTTCCTCAAATCTTTTGTTATACAAATATATTGTCATATATATCCTTAGGTACCTTTAATCGATTGTATCCGTCAATACTAATCCAAACAATCTATAGAGGTGTCCTTTATTTCTATACAATCCGTAAACAATTGTATTAGATACAACAAGACGGACAAGGCCAGTGCAATCGATGGATTACTCTGATAGAACAGGGAGTGGCGTAGTGAGCTGTGAGAGTATTGTAGCTACCTACAAACAATACGCACTTATATGTTGTTTTATGCTAACCAAATGGTGGCTTTTTCTATCGTTTATTAATATTATGACATTTGTATTTCATATTTTTATTTCGCCGCAACACACAAAGCCGAGGTTTCGGTGGAAAATGAGAAAATTCATTCCTCTTCTCTTTTTAACGTTAGGTTAACAGTTTTCCTGCTTTGTTCGGGATACAGAGTGAGATAAAAAATATATATTTTTTTATTCTGATTTTTTTTCTGTTTTATCTGTTGTATTACAATTAATTTAATAGAGTATTTTAGAAGCCTTAAGATGCTTGGCATATTTTATTACTTTAATTTAATTTTACTTTTATTGTGCTTTCTTTAGATATCCGTGTGCCTGTATATAATTAATTTTCTTGAATAAAATTTGAAATTTAGAATATACCCATTAGTAATCTCCATAAAATATTTAATTTCCCTATCCCAATAGTTTTAATTGAGTCCTTTTATTTGAATAATATTTGAAGTAATTGAAATGACTATACGTACAGTTATTTTGTCAAGCCTGACAAGGTTTATGACTCTGTGACATTATTCACTATATACAAAACATCACATTATCGTACATACTTAATGCTCAATAATCGTTTTCGGATTACCGATAAAGTGAGAGCGTTGTGATGCGTGACCTAATCACTGAAATTGAATGACGCTTCTGGAAAATTCTGGCGGGAAACGGTCGCCAGCGGTCGGCAGGATGACGGCCATTACTGCGATTGTCCCGCCACTCTGTCCGATTGCTGCCATTGTAGTCCTTTTTATTCTATTTTGAATCTCACTCGTATTTGTTTGAGTAACTATGGGTTGTTTGTAAATCAAGTATGTGTTTTTTTATACATTTCTTTAATAATTATATTCTGGTTTAATTCTTTTTTTTTCTTTATATCAATTGTAATAAAACTGTTAGGGATTGTAATTAAATACTGCATAACAATCCCTAGTCGTACAGTATACAATAGATATTGAGAAAGCATATCTTAGGAAGTATGGTAGTAGATAAGTATATGGTATTTATGAATATTTTAAAAATTGTGATAATACCATATGGACATTAACATCCACAGATCTTGGACATCTTGATCTGTTTATTAATGGCCATGTTATTGTGCGCAGATTCCAATTAGCATAGTAGATCTAATATTATGGCTAACGAGTGTAGCACGTTGTCAATTATTAAATGCGCTTATATCAAGAATTGTAAACATCTGTATCACTTGAAATATTATCTTTTTGAGAAAGGACGAGGAAGTCCTATCGGAGATGACCAAGGCATACCGTCACAAATTTTCTAAGTGGAAAATCTATATTTGGAATATATTTTAAAATCTATATTTGGAATATATTTATATAAGCTTTTAGAATGAATAGATTTAATACTGATATAATTTTTGATGAGTTCCGCCATTCGACGAAAGTGACAAATAGAGTGTCTTGACTCTCGCCTCTAGGTTGTCGCTGCCTAGACTGCTATGCCGAAAAATACTTGAAATAGTAGTATAATTATTAAAATATTTTTATATAATTTACTTATTCTTTACAGATACAGTTATCATGGGAGCCTTTAATCTTTTATAAATTGAAACCGCTAAAAATCTAAGAAAATGGGAAGAATTACTACATTGCTCCTATGCCTTATTGCCACTCACTGCTATGGATTTAACGGAGACAGTTTCGAGTTGGAGTGTCCTGACGAATGCGATTGCCACTACTTTCGAATCAATTGGGTGACCGATTGTTCAGAAAGCAACCTAACAGAAATACCCTATGATGAACTAAGCCTAAGTGTTTACATCTTAGATCTAAACGGGAATAACATAACAAGCCTCCAGCCTTTTCCAAATGATATAAAGATGAGAAGACTACAAATAGCGAATAATCGATTGACAAGAATAGAACGAGATGCATTCAAGGGGCTCGATTATTTGATAGATATCGATTTGTCTGGAAACAATATAAGTTATATCGATCCAGAAGCGTTCTTGTAAGTATTGAAGCAATTTTTTTATGTTAGTAGAACAGTAAACTATAGTAAAATTATTTATAAAGATTTAATAAAAAACATCCTCTCGCGCCAGCAAATCTGTAATGTTTTGGTAGCAACGCCGCGCTCTGGCTTGCACGCTCCCGAGTGGCGGAACGTGAAAATGAGTCATGCTTTTTCATCGACTTATAACACGTTACCATATCAAAAAAAACCGTAAAAGTAATTCAATACTCATTTCATTGCTAATATTTTCAGATTAACAATTTACTTTTAAGGCTTCTAAGGTTTACTTAATTTGTGTTAGAAGTTATTGAATTAGACTTACGCTAACTTATTGAATTAAAGTGTAATCTCGTTTTATAATTGCCTTGCACCGTCAATTACTCACATTCTATTCACTTATTCACCAGAGCTCGCCAACAGCATGCAATAAGTAATATAAATAAGTAATTTCTTAGTTATTTCAAAATACCAGCGTTATTCGTTACTGTACTTGAGTGGAGGAGTCGGTCTGCTTACATTGATTGTGGGTTTTATTATTATATTATTATTTATTTTCATTTTCTAACTCAGGTAGACAAAATGTGGCGCTGGGTCTCGGCACTCAATTCAACTCTGATTTGACTAGTAATGGGTGCGGTCATCGAGCACCCAATGTTAGAGGCATTCGGTTGGCAATGTTGAGAGAGTAATGTCATTAATCTAGTCTAGAACATGGACTCGCAAAACAAACGATAATGTTGTAATTTCAATATTTTGGATATAAAATTAATAAGAGTCATTGTTAAATGATAATTTTCTTTACAATATATTATAAAACTCTAATATAACTTTTCAAATCAACATAGCAAACTGGAAGTCTTGTTTACAATTTTCCCGCCGCGCCACTCGGCCACACAATGGCCGTTGAAATTGAGCAAATTACTTTAAACTTGTTGCGCCGTCAATTGTGGCTCGTGAGCCAGATATTAGATAATAGTCGGGTTGAGAATGCAAATTCAATTACTGGCTAGATTACGTTTTATAAGCTGCCCCCGTACGTTTTATAGACGTCGTGATTTTCATTTTAAAATAAACACAATATTACCCATACAGAATCGAAACGTACAGAACAAGCTATATTTATTCAATGATTGAACGATATTTTTGCCCATTTAGCTTAATAGCATAAAATGAAAGTAAAAATATTAAAATCAAGATAGAAGAAGAAGCCGCGCTTTGCCTCGACACCAGAGCGAAGAAATGGAAATATAAATTTAAATAAATATTTCATCTCCTCGAGTGGGGATCGAACCCACAACCAGTCGGTTTTACAGTCACACTTTGTGCCCCTACGCCACGACTACCACGATTAAATTTACAAATATTATTTATATTTTTGGTATTATAAATAAACGAATCTTTGTGTTTTCAGGGATTCCCATGGACTTCTCAACGTAGAACTTCAAGACAACCCGCTGAACCTGGTGGAAGGTCCATTCTTAATGTCAAGTACATTACAATACTTAGATATAAGTAATTGTAATCTTTCTGAGATTAACACTCAATTTTTTAACAACGTTACCTCCTTAACTACACTAGATTTATCAAATAATCCATTGAAATCATTAGAAGGCGATGTTTTTGACGTGTTGACTAGTCTCGAGACGTTGAAACTTAATGATTGTAAGCTTAGTATGATTTCAGATAATATATTTTCTTCATTAGTCAACTTAAAGAATTTAGAATTAGCTGGAAATCAATTATCTAATATAAATTGGCCAGAAGTCCTAGGTCCCTTAGCAAGACTGGAATACCTAAATTTGAGGAAATCAGGCATTACTGCCCTTTCGGAAGATACATTCTCGAATTGCACAAATTTAGTAACACTAATTTTAGCTGAAAATGAACTACGTGATTTAGATGTTGGCATGACATTAGGCAATAGTGTAAACCATTTGGAATTATTAGATTTGTCTAATTGCAAAATACAGGGTCCGATTTCGGGCGACGCTTTCGCTAATGCGACAAGACTTAAAAGCTTATACTTATCAGGCAATCCTTTGTTCGCACCCGATCTTCAAGAAGCATTAGCTCCACTTCCGAAGTTAGAAAAACTCTTCCTAAGTAACTGCGGTCTCCATAACCTTCCTGACAACTTTAATGTCTTTGAAAACCTACTTGAATTAGATATTTCTCACAATCCACTAGTAAATGTATTTACAAAATTACTCGCGCCATTGGAGAAATTAGAGTACCTAAACATGGGCTACAGTAATTTGTCTTATGTTGGACCAGAAACGTTTGCTCATATGACATCATTGAAAAAGTTGATACTTTCTGGTAATGACTTATTATCACTAGAAGCTGGTTTATTTGGTAATTTAACACAATTGACAACTTTGGAATTAGAATTGTGTGGTCTCAAACGACCATTAAATGCGAATGCATTTTTCAAAAATCTTACTTATACAGATTTAAGAGAGATCCGGCTTGGCGGAAACCCGCTGGTAATCCCATCCTCGGGACCTCTCTTCCCTAAACAATTATCCCAAGTCACTGTGTTAGACTTAAGCAATTGTAACATAACCTCACTTAATCTATATGCCTTTAAAAATACTGAAAATCTAACAGAACTAAATCTGGCTGGCAATAGGATAAGATCAGAAGAAGGAAGCCTCGCCTTTTTAGAAATACTGGAGATATTGGAAAAAATAAACTTGAGTAACAATAATTTGACCACAATAGACCCACAACTGTTTGTCAACAATCCTAAACTACACTCAATAAACCTATTGGGTAATCCATTCATCTGCGACTGCAAGATTGCTGAAATGTGGGACTGGGCGAATATGATAAAGGGAGATCTAGACGTCCTTATAGGAGCTAAGAGCGCTGAAAAGGACATAGTGGTGAAGGGTAATAAGAAGAAGAAAAGTTTATACTGCCGCTACAACGAAGCTCAGTTGCGCAATATGTCACTCATCACAAACAAAACCGTACCAGGAAGGAGACCGTTTGTTAAGCCTAGAGAATTAACTTACGCTAATAGAACTTGGGCAAAATATGTAAGAGAATCAGGATGTGAACCTGTAGTCAAGATACTCAGGCCAGTTGCGTTGATAGCTAACTTGTTTGATGATAATAAACACAGTATGCCGTTAGCCGCTTTAATATTAGCTATCATAGCTCTAGTACTTGGATTGGCCACCGTTGCGATGACATTGCGATTGTTTCAAAAGAGGAATGTATCTGAGAATGACACAGAGAATAATAGAAAACAAAGATAACAGAAGGTCAAAGAACATTAAACCTCGGTTTACAGTATACTAGCTAATTTTGAGTTACAATTTATTTTTAATAAAAACTATAGTAGACGTCAAAATGGAGCCTATGTTTAATACGACCGACCGAGAGTGTGAGTAAAAATTTAAGCTTAACAATTGTCAATTGATTAATTAAAAATATATCTATTTTTATACGTATTTGTAGTAAATTAGTAAGCACCATTAGTTATAAAATTAGTAAGACTCTCTATGTAAAGTTTTGGTAGTGTTTAGTGAATTTATGTACAACTAGTCAAGTTATTGAAGTTCATTTGAAAAAATGGATTTAAATGTTAATGTTAGTTAACAGTATTTAATGTTTAATTATCAAATAAAGGTGGTTATGATATTTTTTTTATTTTAATTCGTTTCATTATGAACAATGACCTTTATCCCAATTTATGTTTTTATACACTACAATTTCTTAAATTGATATGTTGTAATATTTTTTTAGAACGCACGCAACGCCACTAAAGATGCAATTACTCGACAATATTTGCAGAAAACATGTAAAATTGAAATGAAACTTCTATAAAACAAGCTCATCAAAATAATAATACTTATAATTTGATGTTGCTTAAAATAATGAGCTAAATTATAGCTATTAATTAGTAACTAAGAATAAGTACGGTAATCAATAGATCTACAAATCGATTTTGATTGATTACTGCTTTATTTTTATATCTCAATAAATTATTCGTCAAGAATATTTATTTTAAACACAAATTTAAATTAATATACGAGAAAACAGTAGCGCAGGAGCACAAGCGTGTTATTGTAAACGCGACAGGTTGTGGGTTCTATTCCCACTCGCGGAAATATTTAATATTTTCATTTCTTCGCTCTGGTGTCGAGGGAAAACGCGGCGTTGAATTTCGCCACTCAACACGCAATGCCGCCAAAATTCGACGGAAAATGGAGTACGGAGTATCCTACTACTAGATTCCCTAAACTGATACAATGTCAAACTGAAAAAAAAACTGGTTCTAATATAACTACACTTAAATGACAAAATTATTTTTGTAAATTTCCCTATAGTAACATTTTTTCTGTAGACAAATATCCAAGATTACCAAATTGAAAAAGAATATATTAAGGAATCAAATAATTAATCCTTTAATATATAACTATTTACACAAGTTTTACCTATTCCACCACGTGCAGCTAGCTCACTTGAACATAATCGCAACTGTAAATTTAGAAAGAATAATAAAATCGATTTTGTTATTATTTCAATCATCTTAATTAATCTGTTCCGATTTTCAACATTAACTAAGACTTCATGTTGAAGCAATAATATAATAATAAAAAGTGTAAATAAAGCGTAATTTTTTTTAGAAATTTTGACAATGGGCACGAATTGTGTGTAATTATATTTTTTGTATACTTTGTATTTTCTATTGATTGTTTTTATTAAATAATTTGTACAGAGTTGCTCGGACTGTCACAACACCGTGTAAAATTCGATTGGCATTTTAACGGTGACTGGGTCTGATGAAGTGTACCGTGTACGATGCTTTTTTGTTTTTTTTATCTTGAAAATATTTACTATTGTAACCATCACGTAATGTATTGTCAGGGAAAGTTATTGCGTCAATTTTAACTTAAGTTTTTCAATTGAAAAAAGAAAACGACTGTAAGTAGGTAAAGAAAAGTAAAGAAAAATAGTACATAATTTAACATTTTATTTTTCATATCACTGTACTATAAACTTAAAATTAGATATAATATATTATAAATAAATTAATTATCCTATCAGCTACTCTCTCTCGAGTTACCAGACCTACTAGATTTTTTAATATACCAATTCTCTTTATAGACCTTTTTCCTAGTTCCTGGCTTTTCTGATTTTGGGCTGTTGTTACTGGCCATAGCGGCCAATTCACTATCTAAAAGACGTGGTAGTGATAAAGGTTCGAAACCATACTGGAACTGGGGCTCGACAAATTGCGTTCTACTTCTATACCTCTGATGCGGTCGCGAGGCGAACGCAGAATTATCTCGCGGAACTTCCTTGTTGTAATTATACCCCTCTGATTGCGGAGCTACTCTATATTGCGATGACTGTTGTTTCTGTTGTGGTGTACCATAATATTCGTTTGTGGGAGCCACCGTATATTTCCCACTTTGCTTCTTCTTTTTATCCTCATTGCCAAAATATACTTCTGGCTTATGATTCTGATATGTTTCATAGTAGTCCTCTTTTTTCTTATGTCGTTCTCTAAGGCTGTCGGGTTTGCTGACTGCATAATCTAAATAGTAGTCGTCAGTCTCTTTGTCTCGGACATCTTTGTATTGCGCTCTGGTTAGTGTTGGATATTCGTCACCTTCCGCTTCATATTGACGAAGTGGAGTTTTTTCTACATTATACTCGTTGCTATAACGGGAAGCGCCATACGCTTCAGGATTGTAAATCTCCTTTTCGACGTCAATAGAAGGCGTATCGAATGCTGGGAAACCATATGCGGCGTCCTTGTATGCTTTTTCAAAATCTTCTTCACTTTCTTCTTGTTTTTTTACCATTTCTGCCATTAGTTCATTATTAGGTTTGTTTACTTCAGCTGTTGTTCCCTCTTTTATAATTAGTCGTTTTGATTTTTCATGCACAACAGGCTCTGATGAATAATAACTCTGTGGGTGTTCGTAGTGATGATGATGTTGTTGATTTTTCTTTTGCACCGGACGCACATTATGATTTATATGTATATTATATTGTTCATTGTGATTTTGTTCTCCGTGTGGCTTATGGGTCGGTAAAAATGTGATATCTTCCTCATACTCGGGAGTTATAGGCTGGATAAACTTTTCCACGTAATTAACTACAGGTTTCTTATGTTGGGGGGAATCTTGACGTAATCCAGCTCCTTCGTCATTAGTAAAGTGATAGTAAACTTGTTCTTTATGTTCTGGTTGGACTTGTTCTTTATGATTAGCTGTTTTTGGAGCAACTCGTTGGTGTTCCTGATATTCATTTCTATGTTCTTGTTGTGGGTGATGCTTTTCTTCAGTAAATTCTTCAGAAGTATCTTCAGAAGATTCTTCAGATTCATTTTGAGGTGGAGCCTGTTGGTGTTGCTCATGCTGTTCCTTGTTCGTATTTTCAGGTTTGAAATTATAAACTAGCTGTTTAGGACTTTCATCGTTATTTTCATAATAAGCTTGCTGTTTTTGGGCGGGCTCTTTTGAACTATGTGTATAGCTGTAATGTATCGGTTTCTTTTCAGTCCGTTCTTCGTACGAATAGTGCACAGGTTCCTTGTTGGTTTGTTTCTCATAGCTGATACTCACTGGTTCTGATTGTGTTTCTTTATTATAGCTCATTTTATGCTCTGTGAAGGTTTCCTTGTAATTAGGTGATTGTATCTCATATGATATTTCTGGTTCTTCATCAGAAATATCTCGAGTGTGATGTGAAACATTAACTTCCACTTCATCCTCCTGTTTGTGCTGATTTTGAGGGACTTTTTTCTTATTTTTCTTTTTTGGCGCTTTTGGCTTATTCTTTACTGACCCACTATCATATGCCTTTGTATTTTGTACCACAAATTCCATTTGATGTTTTTTACCCTCATTTAGTTCTGGTAGTTTCTTGTAAACTGCATGATTAATTCTTGGCAAAAAATGTTGATGTTGCGGCACTAAAGGATTTTTGAACGTCAAAGGTTCCAATAAAGTTAAATCTAATAAAGGAATCGGAGGCTTACTAATTAAATTGACTACAGTTTTTTTTCCATTTGTCACTGTAGTAATCTTCGTTTCTTTTGGAACATGTACTAACTGTAATTTATTAGCTTGTGCTACTTGTGAATTACTTTGTTTATGATTATTCGAAGCAGTCAATGAAGTGGGTTGCCCTTGAATTTTTTGGAATTTAGGTCCATTACTTAGTTTATTTAATTGATCTGCAGAAAATGAACTTAAATATACATTTTTATTGGCTGTAGATTGCTGCTGAGCTGTAGGATTTCCATTGACTTGAGAGGAAAATGAACCAGTCGGTGCCAGACTCCTTACATTGCTTGCATATATTAAAGGTTGTGCAGAAAATTGGCTTACGTGAGACGGTGTGAAAGATTGAAAATTAGAAATTCCAAAGTGATTTTGCCCAAAGAAATGTGGTGTTTGTCCATATTGATAAGCAGGAGAGGCGGAAACTAGCGGCTGGCTCAAATGTGATGGTAGACTTTGTAGTTCCACAAATTGTTGAGGAAACGTTGTCTTGTACGCGACGGTCTGTGGTGTCTCGACGAAACGCTGTCCATAGGAATCCTTCAAGTATCCATTTGTACTTTGCACTACTATGTTCTCTTTATTAGCTGGTATAACTTGCGAACTCTTGGGTGCCACGAACGTGGGAACATTAAAGGAATATGACGCGTACGGTATAGCACTTGCGTAAACACCGACCGGAACGTTTCTATAGAGTCGAGGAGCACTTTCAGCACTGATATTGTCTATAACACCAGAAGCTGTCTGCACAGATTTAGCCGTGGCTTCGCTTAACGCCAGCCAACATATCACTGCTATTAATGCCTGGAAAGAAAGTACATTATGATTACGAACATAGTATTAAATAGTAATTAATTACGTTCAAATATTTCGTCCACCTCATAGTATATTTCACAAAAAGAAGGTAACTGGCAAGTAACAGCGCTCTACATTTACCGCCTAATATAGAGAAATTTCGTAATGAATGCTGCCCATACCGAAACATTAACAAAAAAATACTATAATCAGTTCTTCGAGACGCAATTGAATTGGAATTATTGCTTGTACAATCAAAAACTTCTCGATTATACCAAGACAATTATATTAAAAAAAAAAACTAAATCAGTTTCACGCTGTATTCCGCATATAGCAGAGTAGGCAGAATGAACCTAGTGTTAAGACACTCCGTTCCTCATTTTCCGCCGAATTTTTCGAGGCATTGCGTGTTGAGCGGTGGAAGTGGAACTCAACGCTGGGATTTACCTTGGTGCCAGAAAGAAGAAATGAAAATATTAAGAAATAATAATTCACTCCCTCGAATGGAGATCGAAACCACAAACGTCGCGTTACAGTCACACCCTTATGTCCCTGATCCACGACGGCCTCAATTATATTAATATTTAAAAATATATGTATACTTAAATATAAATAACTAATTACCTTTCTCCTCATCATGGGTGATGTTTAGACGTAGACTGAGGGAGCGGCACTGCGCCGGCGCGACCGCTCCGCCAATTTATATCTAAGCAACTCTCAGACCACTCTTTTCTAACCCCCGTTATATCACCGTACTTGGACTAACAAAATGAAGCTGATACAAAGAAAACTAGTGAATTTGATCAAACGTTACACAAATTGACAATGATTCAACTCAATCGTAACGCTATCTTAGCGACGAACTCAAGTTATTAGTGAAAAGAGTTCGCTTACACCCGCAGATGCTACTAAAAACTTTTGTTGACGAAAACATTTCTAGTTCTGACTATACTATACATATTTACTTATAGTTAATATACATATTTTCTTTTAATATACATATTTTAAATAAATAAATCAGCTTCACGCTGTATCCCGCATACAGCAGGGTAGGTAGAGGGAACCTAGTGTTAAGACACTCCATTCCTCACTTTCTGCCGAATTCTGGAGGCATTGCGTGTTGAGTGGCAGGACTCAACGCCGCACTTTGCCTTGACACCAGAGCGAAGAAATGAAAATATAAATAAATTTAAGTAAATATTTCATCTCCTCGAGTGGGGATCGAACCCACAACCAGTCGATTTACAGTCACACTTTGTGCCCCTGCGCCACGACTTGCCTCATATTTTCATATTTTCTTTCTTTATAATAATTAAAATCTTAATTCAACTTAGATCATACGAACTCTTAGTTATCCTTAAAACGATTTTAAGTACAAATTAAATTTCTAAACTTAATGCAATACTTGTGCAAATTACGATATTAGAAAATATAACGTAAAAAAAATTCAATATCGTTACCAAATAATTTGTTCTAAATCTGTTTGTGTAAACGGACCACATCCGGTCGGAAATGATAGACACTTACTTAGTTACCTATTATAGAATATGCGTCGTCGATTGTGTTTCTTATGTAATAAATATAACAGTTTGGGCTATTGTGATTTATTTTGACAAAAAACAAAAGATTTGTAATCGTACACGTATAGTTCTTGAAAAGACGAAATTCGAAATTTTATAAATATTTGCGACAAAGCGTGGCGTTGAGTTCTGCCACTCAACACGCAGTGTCTCCAGAATTCGGCAGAAAGTGGGGAACTGAGTGTCTTAACATTAGGTTCCCTCTGCCTACCGTGCAATGTGCGGGATACAGCGTGAAGCTGAAAAAATAAATAAATAAATAAATATTTGCGACGAAATTATTTTATTAAAAACTAGTTTACTTTTTTTCTTCGCGCTTCATTCCACATATAGCAGGGTATGCAAATATATCCTAATGTTGAGACACTCGTTCTCCACTTTCCGCCCGAAGTCGATGTATAATGCATCAATAACGGAACCCAACACGCTCTTTTTTACCACAGCGGGTACATGATTTACAATTCCTTCGAGTCGATCAACCATCGGTATTGTGTTTTTCAACAATCAAAATTACAAAATTATAATCATTCTCTGATTCCTCGTCAAGTTTTCGCAACCACGATGTTCTGAACATCTTGCCTCCTCATAAATTACAAAAGATAAACAAAAAACTTTGTTCAGTCACATGCAAATTGAAAATGTATTATGATTATAAATTGCAGAAAATTAGAGCAAGCTTTGCAACATGTAACAAATCGGATTTACCTTTAAATTAGCTTTAAACATTTTTGATGTAGGTACCGTACTTATATTTATAGATAGCGTAGGTAGGTTATTTATAAAAGCTAATTTATTATTTTTTTTTATTTAATATTGGTACGACACCAATCATATTGTTTTATTTTTAGGGTTTCATAATTCAAAAGGTTAAAACGGAATTCTTTCAGGTTCACTATTGTTGTGTGTCTGTCCGTCTGTCAAGACCAATTATCTCGAGATCGCGAAGAGGCATGAATCTCAAATATTCAAGTCCATGGTCCTTTGAAGCACAAAAAAAATCAAGCTCCTAAGTCAACGCAATCAAATGCATCGATTTCTCGATTACGCTTACGTCCCGTGAACCTTTAGTTATGAAATTTGGCACGAAGTGAGAAGTTGCATTAAAAATAAAGAAAAAAAGCCAAAATTCGTACAAAGAAATGCTAAGTCACGATGTTTCCCACTAGCCGACGCATACTCTGGTGGTTGGTGAGGATCCCTGACTGGATGGGATTCAAGTAGAGGTAGTTACAAATTTAAGGGAAGGAAACATTTTTTATACTATAATTATATGCTCTCGGCTTTTTGGCCGTAAAAATCAAAAGAAATAATAATCCAAATTTCATAGCCTACTGATTAATGATAGATAAATATAGAAATATTTCCTCTTATACTCTTTACCTTTGGACTATCTACGATTCTTCAATTGAAGTCCTAACAGCATTACGTTGATATCTAGATAGCCTGCATATCCTGCGCCGGTAGAAAAGGGCCCAATTTTCGAGACAGTGCACGGAATTCAACGCCACACTTTGTCTTCTCAGAGCAAAGAACGGAAAACGATTGTTATTAATATTAATAAAAAAATATCTATTTTATATAGACGATACATTTTATTTACAACTAAAAGAACAAAATAATTCGCAATTAGACCTAAATGCTCCGCCGAGACCAAGTAAAAAATATGCAATAAAAAGGGAAACTTATTACGATCGCTTCTTTCAAAATGACTGAAAAATTGAAAACGAAATGCAATGCTCATTGAAGGTATAAGGTCATCGATAAATCCACTTTCGCGTGACCATGACCGAGTGAAGAAAGCCGGGAAAGTTGAGGATATCGCCTTACAATAACGCTATGCGGTTAATATTCACTTATATGTTACTTTTAAATATGCATACCTATAGGAACACCTATATAGGTTTACGTGGGCTTGTAAGAAATGAACATCTCATTTCAGTATTATTTCAGAAAAGTCCAGCAAAAGCTATTATTAATGTCTGAGTATGAGGGCATCGTGGCGCAGGGGTCCAGCGTCTGACTGTAAATTCGACGGTTGTGGGTTTGATTACTACTCAACGGAATGAAATATTTTCATTTTTCACCCCAGCAACTATTTATTTATAAACTTTTCATTTATAATGTTGATATAATAATCGATAAGTATATAGGTAGTCCATAGGGCATGGAAAATTTGTAGCGTTCTGTATATTTTATATGTTCGAATTTTACTTGAAGATTTTACTTAAAGAATGTTAATGTTTCCCACTTTCTGCCGAATACTGGAGGCATTGCGTGTTGAGTGGCAGAGCTCAACGCCGCGCTTAGCCGTCGAGGCTAAGCGCGGCGTTGAGCGCGACCAGAGCGAAGAAATGGAAATATAAATTAAAGTAAATATTTCATTCATTCATATTTAAAGAATGTTATTGTTTTCAATTTAGATTTACCAGTCAGGAAAAATAATTTTTACCTTTTTCTGACACTCAACGTAAGTAAATATCAGTTTCATGCTGTATCTCACACACAGGGTAGGCAGAGGGAACCTAGTGTTAAGACACTCCTCCGTTCCCGACTTTCCGCAGAATCTTAGAGGCATTACGTGTTGAGTGGCGGAACTCAACGCCGCGTAAGTAATGACTTTACTAATACTATGTATAAGTTACTCTGATTTACTTGTAATTTTTATATATAAAAGTTACTTAAGTTTATTGTGTACTTTTTATGTGATACGTGTTCACATAAGCAGATAAACAGACAAACAGACAAAAAATCCAAAAATGTTGGAAATGGATTCTGTTAATTATCCTTTAACACCCTGGCTAATTTTTTTTTAAATATTTTCAATGTATAGAAACGACTTTTATACAGATTTATTATAAGTATAGATAATATATTTAGTTTCTTTAAATTCAATTTGCACTGAGACGTTGTTCCCTTTTTCCTCATTACAACTAGTCTGTAATGTTTCAAAGGTTGCTTGTAAGAGATTGCTTAAAGCAATAACCAGGTCGCCTTTGCATACGATTTTTTTTTGTTTATGTTTTTTTGTGTGTGTGTTTACAATAAAGATGTTCATTTCTATTATACTTATCTTGGCGCGTAATTGACAGATTAGATTTTTCAGTGTGCGACGTCTTGAATTGCCAAAGGTGCGCTACAATAAATAATATAAAATTATTATAAAATTATTGTTAAAATTTTGCGTGAATCGGTTATTTTATTAACCGACTTCTGTAAAAGGTGAATCGGTTATATGAAACAGTTATTTTATTAACCAACTTCTGTTATCAATTCAACTGTTTTTTTTTAATGTTTATTACCTCAGAACTTTCGACTGGGTGAACCGATTTTTCTGAGTGGATTGGGTAAAATTATTCTTTTTGTTTTGTTTTTGTTCACACTGTATCCAACACATAGCAAGATATATAAAAGAAACTTAGTGTTTAGACACTATCCCACTCTCCGCCTAATTATCGAGTTATTGCATGTTGAGTGGCGAGAGACAACACCTTGTCTCGTTACTTGAGGGGGAAAAGGGACCCACAACCGTCGCGTTTACAACCACCCACTGTGCTGCTGCGCCACGACGGCCTTTATTTTATACTGTTAACAGTATCTTAATTACAATGTTCCTATAATAACATTATGTATCTATTCAAAAAGTTCTTTTCTTCTATATAAAATACCTAGCTGCTACAAAGCCAAACAATCCAATAAAACTTGCAAATTGGATTCAACCAGAAAATAAACATTGCAAACATTAGATAATTTTTGCGAACCGCATTACCTCACGTAACTTACTCGAAAGCTCCATTGCCTAAATTATGTAAATGAATCTAACGTACAGTTGTATTTATGTAGGAAATATAATTTCTTGCCATTTCAACGTCCGTTGGTTATTATTGAATCATCTCGAAGCTCTTTTTTTGGATTTACACTATATCCCGCACATAGAAGGGTAGGCAGAGGGAACATAGTGTTAAGACACTCTGTTCCCATTGATAGCACTTTCGTTCCCGCCTTTCCACTGAATTCTCGAGGCATTGTATTGAGTGACTGAACTTAACACTGCGCTTTGCTTTCGACTTTGATTCTCTTTCGAATTACTTACTTTCGAATTCGATTCTTCAGAGATAATCCTAGCATAGCCCTTTCCTCAGCAATCGAGCGACTTTAATGTGGTGGACCAGTCGCATTATCAGTGTCCACGTCTCGGCTTCGGTGACGAAAAGATTTGACGCAGTCGCCTGTATGCTTCTACCTAACTATACAGTTTGGTAACCTATTATTTATTGCTTATTACAAAGCTATTTTCGTACTTTTATTGTGAAGACAAGTTTTATTAGTTACAATGTAATAAGAGAAAGAAATTGATAACGATCGCTGAAGCGGATATTCCATTAATGTAAGTAATGAAATATTTAAATATTGGAGATACAAATAACAATATTTTTTTCTTTTAGTGGCGCAGGATAAGCATGCGACTGTAAACATTTAATATTTTTGTTTTCGCTGTCGGTTCGCTGCAGTAACGAAGCAAAATGCCTCCAGAGTGCGGCGGAAAGTGGGAAACAGAATGTCTTAATGGGAACGGAGTATCTTAAAAGTAGGTTCCTAGGTTCCTTCTGCCTATCCTGGTATGTGCGGGTTCTGGTGTAAAGCTAAAATAAAAAAAAACAATGTACTGCTAAGCAAGTCGCAGGTCCGTATCATTTCATTATTCTTTTCTTTTAAAATTAAATTTTGAATAATTAATTTGGGATGGGATCGAACCAACAAAATGACCTATGAAATTCTAATATTCATTTAATCTGTACCTCAGATAAAAATAAGAAACAAATGTAATTGAAAATCTTTATTTATTTATTAATTGTAAAATATTATTTCTTTACAAACAGCATCCTAAAACACATCTTTCCTCTACTGCTCACAACATGACAGAAAATATTTACAAATTCAACAAAAAGTACTTTCTTATTGAAGACATAAAATTAAATAAAAATAGACAGAAAAATGTAAGTAATAGTCGCACTATTATATTTTTTATCCTATTTTATAAATTATTATATTTACATGTATGCTAGAAAAAAATAGTTGTATACAGAACATTTAAAATTGACATTATATAGAAGAACTCCATTGGAATATTTTATATTTGGTATAGTCCGTAAGGACTAAGCTGAGACTTTTTTTATTGATTTCTAATATAACAATATATATTTTTATTTTTTTTTTGTCTCTACTTTTATACTAACACAAATGCAAAGTTCAGCTTACGCCTCGAACTGTATATATTGTATACGTAGAATTAATTATTAAAAGGAACCGACCTGAAATGTTATAATGAATTTGAGAAGTTGAAAGTGGGCTACGTTCTAATTCCAAAATATTTTTTCTCGAACTTCTGACTATAAATCAATCAATCGGGGACAAGAACTGGCAAGACAAATCATTTTTGAGATGCATAGAAAATTATATTTCTAGCATATGAAACATAATATAATATGATAATATAAGGGGTATATATTAAGGAGGATAATTTAGGGAGCTTACCTAAGACAACTATATTATGTCATACATATATACAGCCATCGATAGCTTGTAAATCAAAATAATTAAAGTATGACCATTCCCCCAAATGCGAATCGAATCTTTTACCACCGCATTTACAATCAAGCGGTATCCCACTGAGCTACGACGGCGTCTAAGATATAAGGATTGTAAAATTTACATAAAGTAAAAAAATATTATAAAATAGTTATGTTTAGGTAATTAGTAATTTTTATAAACTCAGTGATCATTTTCTTTATAATTTAAATCTAGGCACAAATTTACAACAATTCTGTTGTAAACAAAACTATATACAGATAAAAAATATAAATGTTTACATTATAGAACTTGCACATTAATAATTATATA
Source organism: Heliconius hermathena (assembly GCA_013403705.1). Lineage (NCBI taxonomy): Eukaryota > Metazoa > Arthropoda > Insecta > Lepidoptera > Nymphalidae > Heliconius > Heliconius hermathena. Next base: position 949,198 of record JAAIXJ010001863.1, read on the forward strand.
TAAAATTATAATTGTATTCAATTGATTGCCAGAATACAACTAAAAAAATAGTCGTATTTACACAGAAATTAAAATTATGCATTAAATACACTTTGCAACTAATGTCAAGAACAAAATCTTTATGCACTATTTTATAGTGTTTAAGTTTCTCATAAATGCGACAGGTTATGGCTTTAGAGTCCGATTTCCTACTGCTTCCTACGGAATACAGAGTGAAGCTAAAAAAAGATTCTCATCCACTTATTAACATTAATTGAAGTTTATTACATTAGGATACTACAAATAGGGTCCTACATCCCTACATGCATTTACTACTCTATATCCAGTGCCCTGTAGGATGTAGTGCACAATAAGTGATGTTTATTTCATTATATAGAATTAATTAGGGTTTTGAAACATATGGTTTACCTTGTTCAAGAGGCATTATTAATTAAAATATTGTGTTAATTGAATTTAAATGCACAAGCACTGCTTTTGATTATAAGCTAATATATTAAATAAGCTTTTACAAATTCAATATCATAACCAACGCGAGCTTCTTATTTAAAAATGTTTAAAATTACTACAATACAATAAAAAAAAATAATTAAATATGAAGATCTTTTAAGAGAAAATATTAAAAAATATATTTTTGTTTTAATAAAAAAACAATTTGAGATAACATTTTTCTTTTAATTATTCATAACTTTTACATTTAGTATTTGACTTTAAAGCTTTTTTAAGCATAAAAATTTCCTCTCTAATTTATTAAAAAAAAAATGAAACAGATTTTGATTTTAAATATTTACGAAGGAAAGGTTATTAAATAAAAACAATAAAAAAATATTACCAAGCTACAATTACAAAAAATATTTTTTTCAGTTAATATTCTTAAAAATTTTATGTCAAAGAACTCAATATGGAAAAGACATTGCAAACAAAAAATACAATAATATTAAATTTTTTATCATATTATTTATAGTTATACTTGAACATTTAATTGGCTGGTTATTGTATATTAAGCACCAATAAAAAATAAAAACATTTCTATTAAAGGTAACTTTTGTTCATTTTTCATACTTAACATTCTTCGTCTTTACATTTTCTGTTCGACTGTCAGGCATAGACAATCTCCCCCTTTTCACTTATACAAAAAAAATATTTTTAAAAAACTACCAACACAAGTTTGTTAAATAAAAATAATTACAAGACACAATACTATGACTAAAAATTAAAACTCTTTAGTTACATATCTTAAAATAGTCTTAAAAATTATAATGTCAAAGAATTCAACTTGAAAAAGATCTTTCACAATAAAAAAAATACGTTTATCATGTTATTGATAATTATATTTGACCATTAAAAAAATATCTGACTATTTTATATCAAGCACCTAACCTGTTGAAAACATTTTTATTTAAAGTAAGTTTTTGTTCACTTTTCATACCTAACCTAGCCTTTACATTTGGTGTTTGACTGTCAGGCATAGACAATCTCCGCTCTGGCTTGTTGAACACCGGAGTAAACTTTTTCACTAAATTCACTGATTTCAGAGATTTAGGTTCAATTTCTTTATACTGTACTTGATTTGAGAATTTAACAGATTTTGTTTTCAATGATAATTTTTCTTTAACACTTATCGGTGCTTGATCAGCTCTCATCGTACCAACTGCTATTTTCCTTACATTATTCACTGAGGTGACTGTAAATATTTTTTTAGAATCACTTTTTAGTATTCCTTCGTATTTAAGAGCATCTTTCTCTATGGGCACTATTTGATCTCTGTCCTTTGAGCCAAGCCTTGAAAACACTTGTTTGGGCTTTTCATTTGTTGGTTTAATTGGTTTACATGGTTCAGAGTTACCGAGCCGTGCGAATACTGTTTTGTTTTGCGCTGTAAAAGAGTAAAAGAAGCAAAAAATATCCATTAGTTGCAAATCAAAATTGTGTTACATGATATAACTATGTCCTTACATAATTCTTAATTTTATTGAAATAGTAAAAAGAACTTTTAAGATCTCTAGTTTCTGTGTGACAGACTAAACAACCAATACTAAACTTTATCTAATGAGACATAAGAAAATGTTTTTCCTTAGATTTAGATTTTTGTTCACATGTTTCATCTTTATTTAGACACATCTCAACTAAAATATAATGGTATCATTGTATTATAATTGTTTACACTACTAACAACGTAAGTCAGTTGTAACAGCGCATATAAGAATTTTGATGGAGCTTGACGAGAACTTATGGCTTAGTGGTCAGAGTGCTTGGGCGGTAAGCAAGAGGTGTGGTTCAAATTCCGCTACCTGCAATATTTTATAACTTTCCTTTTTTTAAGTATATTATTAATTTAGAAACATTTACCATCTTTAACAGTGGGTGATTCTGGTGGTGTACCAAATCTGATAAGACGTTTCTTCTTTATGTTCATGTCATCTGGAGTCCTGTTAAGTTATTTTCACTTAATTAATATTTTGAAAAAAAAACCTATAATGGCATTACATTCCATATTCTGAAATTAGACAGATTTTGCAGTGAAATCACTAATAACAGATTGTATGTTAAAAGAAACGAATATTTATCAAACTACTATCTTTTATTAATGGAGCAAACAACTATTGCATGTACAATCGTAATTCTTTTTCCAGCTCCACATTATATCCTACATATAACAGGGTAAGCAGAGACGACATAGTGTCAATACACCCGTCACACTCAATTGTGTGTTTTGTCTTTATGATCAGGAAAATGCAAAAAATATATTTTTCTATTTAATAAAAATTTACAATGATGAGCAAATATATTTAAATTCAATAGCAATCAACTTTTGGCAAGGGTGTTAAACATAATAAAACCTTTATATTACATTTCATTGGATTTCCTTTTCTGCTGAGCATTTCTGACAGGTGAGGTATCTTGCACTTGTGGGTTTCTTGTATAATGCTCCAATATGCGACTGGCAGCTGTAATATATACTACTGCTGTATACATATACTACTGCTGTATACATATACTACTGCTGTATACATATATTAATGCTATCCTACTTATGAGAGGATGGATGGATCTCTGTTCTACTTTCACACAATAACTACTGAGTGGATTTAGATGAAACTTTACAGTTATTGCATCAGAACATAACATTGGCTACAATTTATGTAAAAACTTTATATAACTTCACTATAAGTTTAAGTGAGCCACGAGCGAAGCCACTGTCGGGTCACTGGTATTATAATACATTTTTTAAATAAATGAAAGTCATTAATATATGTGTTGTATATTATCAATAGAGTTGGATTAGTAGATTCATAGTAATTTTATTAATTTAGATGGTTGGATGGATATCATGGTATGGTATGGTTCTTTGATTATAGTATTCGTAACATGCCACTGAGCACTTATCACTTAGTCAATGTCACATTGAGTGGAGAAGGTATGAAGGTGGTACAGTAAAAGAGAGATAATGTTACACAGTAGGAGAATGCATGTTAAAAGTTAATCTAAAAAAAACACAAATGAAATCAATATATATCAATGTATTATATACTCATTTTAATTTGTATTATGTATATAATGATACATAACACATAGGGTTTAGTAATAACAAATATATAATACAAAAATGTTAGCTTACAATTTAATATTGTTATATCTAATATTTACATAGAAATTTACAAAAAGGTCCAACCACAAACATTGAACATTAAAGGGTGGGGAACTTTTGTTGGGGAAGATTCTAAGTGATTTAAAAAAAAAATATTGTTTTATCTGATTTTAAGTGTTAAGAAAAGACTTTTTAATATTGTTATAAATAAAACTAGAGTATTATTTATTCAGCTGTTTTTAACCTAAACATATTCAACAAAAGTAATTCTAATAATAATGTATATTAATTGTACACTATGATATCTATACTAACATAATAAAGTTGACGAGTTTGTTTGGTTGAATATTCAAATCTCAAAATGTACTGGATATAATTGTATAATTATTTGTATTGTATACATATTAGGCCAGTTATAATGCAAGAGCACAATAGTACAACTGTAAATGCATAACATTGTGGATGCGATTCCCATACTTTCATTTTCTAGATCTGGGAATGAGCACCACCACTCAACATGCAATGCCTCCAAAAGTATACATGTAGAGTTGAAAACCACATGTAAAAGTTAGTAAATTAAATAACAAGTATAAAACTTACGAGATGATGGTTGTGTAACAGTGGATCTACCAGTCACAGCTGCTACAGGTACTTTTGTGACTGTTGTACTCAACACTCTATCCCTGGCTGTACTCTCATGAACTTGTTTTGCATGGCTAAAATAAATCTTGTGATTTAAAACCAGATATGTAATTATTGATACAGGACTGTCTTAGACACCTCAAGGCATTGGGCTTGAGTAACGATTACTAATAAATACTTTTCAAAGATCTCATTTTAATTAATTATTTATTAAATCCTTTCATAGTTGAAAAAATAACTTCAATTCAAGTTTGACTGTAATAGGTAGAAATCCATGAAGACATGTCAGAAGAGAAGAGATTACTAACATTATATTAGTTATTTATTTAATCTGAAGACACAAAATTATGATCTTTAGGGATATTTGTTTTCTAGAAGTTGTAAGTTCCAACAATATTAGTTAAATGGTATTTACCGTAAAATAGCAATAATGTCTCCCATTCGAGTAATACCCATATCCCTAAGATATTCTTTGTTTAGATCCAGTAACATGTCGTTTTGAATTCTATTTTCTGTGAAAGTCAAAGCATAGGTAGCAGCTACCTCAGAAGGTATACCTGCTGCAGTGAAAAAGTTCACCCATAAGCCTGAAAGAAAAATCATTACGAATTAGCAGAGTAGTCTCTGATAAAATTTAAGTTCTAATTCAATATGTATTAACGTAATTTTATATTGTGTTTAGGTATATAAATAAATTGTTTAAATCATGATATCATCAAAATATTACATTGTTTTGGGATTGTATACAAAATAATTCAACCAAGGATACATCGTACTCGTAGGTGTATTTTTAAGTAGTGTAAATTAAGATTTACAGAACTTTAAATTTACCTGTGAGATTTGGGTCCATTTTGTTTGGCCCAGAACTCATATTAATAAACTAAATATCAAATTACACGTGCCACTTTATTTTTGCTATATTTGTAACAACTGATTACTTCAACATTATAGTTTTCAACAAAAATATAGATAGGTATCTAATTATTTTTTAACAATTTGTATAATAGATAATATAAAATATCGCAAGTCCAAAAACTTCAACTATTATATTAAAAACGCTACAATAAAATTCAATAAGAATTTATTAAATTGTACAATTTAATTTTATCATTTCAAATTACAATATATTATTGCTTCATAGTATTTAATTTTAAAATTAAAGATTTAGTTACCGTACGGTTCTATTTAATAGTTTTAATGTAACTGTCAAATCCAAATGTCAACTGACAGTTAAAAAATTTAACCAGGTATTTTCTATTAATAAATTTCTAAATCAAAAGGTCTTTATAAAAATTGTACGTCCTAATGTCCAAAACCCTGGTCTTCTTAAAACAGTCACTAAGACTTCTTGAACCGTATAAGGCGCGATATTATAGTAAAGCTCTTCAACCACCTAAATGTAACAAGCAAGCAAACAAGCTTAATTATTTGGTTATTAGAAATATTATATTGAACTGTTAATTTGTAATATTTAATATTTTTATTTATTCGCTCTGGTGTCGAGACAAAGCGCGACGTTGAGTTCAACATGCAATGTCTGCAGAATTCGGTGGAAAGTGAATAGCGTGTCTTAACATTAGGCTCCCTCTATCTACCCTGCTTCATACTGGATACAGCGTGAATATAAAAAACTGACTAATTTACCCTTCTTTACTTTTACAAATACATTTATTTAAATTTAATTTTCAGTTAACTTAGCTAGTAGTATCAGAACCATGTCTTCAACATCTACGATACCTCTTGTTGACATTGATCCTAGCGGTGTTTTCAAATATATTCTCATAAATGTTTATGATAAAGCAAAAAATGAAGCAGAACCACAAATGGTTATAGTTAGAGGCTATAAGAGATGCAACTATCATTCAGATATTTTTGATGAGGTAAGAATTTTAGCAATATACCTAGCTAGCTATTATTTTATGTTATAATAAATTCTAATTTTCAATAATAACATGACTATAGGTGCAAGCTAAACTGCTACCTTTAGACTTAGAACCTCTAGGTGGAGGAAGAATCTCCCATGATCCTGAAAACAAGAAGATACATATTTATGGATATTCTCAAGGATATGGAAAAGCAGATCATGAAGTCACGGCTAAGCTTGTCAAAGATGCCTACCCTGACTATACTATATCAATCAGTGATGAAGGGTACTGAATCTTATAATAAAAATTTGTATTATTTCCTACTCCTTTAATTAGTTCCAGTACCAAAATATACCAATTTTTAAATAAATTATTTACATATTTGTATTATTAGGTTTCTATTGTCTAATTGCAGTGAACCACAAAAAGAATGCACTTGTGAATATTAATGTTAAGAGACAATAAAATACTTAGCAAATTCAGATTTCACTTGACAAATAGAAATAATATTTATTACACAGTGATGCTTATTTCACTTTTAATGAAAAAAAAGGTCAACCATGCAGGAGGTACATCCCTTAAATAAATGTTAGTGTTGTGTTTCATTTTTCTATCAAACAAACAGTAGCTTGATATTATGAAATTTGACTTCAATAACCATGTAACTGTGTTAGAAAATTTATTGCTATTTTTAAATTATCATGATGAGCCAGTCATTAGTATAATTTGTAAATATTTAGTTCATTATAAGCTATAGAAATTTGCTTAGAGGTCAAAAACTTGTTGATTACGTTGAAAATTATATTTTTTAAACAAACATACATATAAATTTTATTTTGGTATTGGCATATTAGTTTATTGTGCCAATGTCAGACTGTAACCGTAATGTTAAAGTGTTGAATACCTTACTAGCAGAGTGATTAAGTAAAAGAATATTTCAGTTCCTCACTCTGGTAAAGTCTGGTAAAATTATTTTTAGATGAATAATAATTAATAATATTTGAAATAACAATTGAAAAGTTGTGCCTACATGTTTCGTTTTCGTCTTGAATTGTAGTTAAACGTCTAGACATTAGACAATATTATATCAATATTCCATCAAAAATTCGCCATATACTACTTTTCAACAATGGCTGTGTAAATGAGTTATATCAGACAACAAAGAAAAAAATAATGCGAAAAATTTATAGATATTGATAATATGAGTAAAAAGTTTAAATATGTACATATATAAATTACACGCTCATTTTGACATAAAAAATTGTGAATAAAAGGTTACAATGTACAACTCTTGATCTTTGCCTCTCCAAAGTATGGCTAGCACAATATTATTGTTAATTCAATATTGACAATAATATTGTTTAATATATGGCCCTGCACTCTATGGCAGTTCTCCAAAACGCACAAATTTCAATTTCCTTGTGATTACTCATTAATAGTAAATAATTTTAATAAGATGAATATCATATTAAATACTTAACTAAATAATAAACAAGGCGTCTAGACAAGTTTGATGANCTGTAAAGAATCATTGTTGGTACCACAGCATCATTTTTCTCCAATTGCTTATCATTATTCTACACTACACGTCAGTGTCCGATTTAACACATTTTTTAAAAATTCCATTTATAAAATAGATAGGGGTTGTTCAGAGATGCCACTTCAATAAACGTGCATTATAATGTCCAAGCTTAGATCTCACAGCAAAATTACGGCTTTACACGCTGGTTTTAAAAAAGACATAATTTTTGGTTAAAAATAACAATTTTAGGAGAACTGCCATCTACACAATATTAGTGACGAATTTCGTCGTAAAATCTGATGCATTCGCTCAATAGCTTTATTTGTTTGTGTACTTGTTAAGTCTAAAATGGATAGTAAAAAAAAGCCGTTGCTTTAGTTAATCTATTTAGCTTACTTACAAAAAAAGGCAATAAAAAATTATCAGACTGGATGAGAAAAAAAGCTGAGTTTCAATATATAGTGGAAAATGGGGAACATGGCAAAGATATTGTTTTCAACGAACCACTGTTTAATGCCATGGTGAAGAATATTACTTCCTTCATTGTGGTAGTTAATGAAATCATATCCTTAGGTGCCCTCTGCCTACCCTGTTGTGTGTGGTATACAGCGTGCTTATTTCACTTACAGAGGATGTTTTAAAAAATTACATTTTGTTGTAAATATCGAGCAGTTTTTTTAACGCACTATTTTTCTTGACTTTATCGCGATATGCTTCAATAGATGTATTCCATGGCTCTAAATAAGTTTCCCTTGTTTTAGTAAACTCTATTAAATATTGTTTTTCCGTACGAGTAGTAATATCAACATTATTTTCGCTATTATATACATGTTGTCGTCGTTTATCATGAATAAAAAGCATAAGCATCCGCCTCCTTTGA